>JBCNYH010000002.1:32510398-32520584 GCA_039654325.1 Tandanus tandanus
CCCCCCCCCCCCCCCCCCCCCCCCCCCCCCCCCCCCCCCCCCCCCCCCCCCCCCCCCCCCCCCCCCCCCACACCCTCAACAACTCGTCAGAGCATCGCAGGGTAACACATACACCTAGAAGCAATTTGGAACAGCAGTTAACATGTCTCTCGGCTGTAGGAGCAAACTATCCAATAAGCATGTTTTTGGGCTGTAGGAGGAAACTGGAGTACCCAGAGGAAACCCAGCCTTCAAACGGAGAACATGCAAACTCCACACAAAAACACGCTCACCAAGCCTGGGGCTCGAACCCATGACCTACTCACTCACTCACTTGCTGCACCTCTTAATCTTACCACCTAATCTTACTCTTAGCCAACACTGGGCGAAGGCAGGGTACACCCTAAGCAGTTCCACAGACCATTGCAGGGCCAACACAACCATTCACACTCCTACTCACAACTGAGGCAATTTGGAACAGCCAATTAGCCTAATGTACATGTCTCTGGAATGTGCAACCTCCACAAGAGCACCCCTCACTGAGCCCAGGACCTGCAATGAGGTGGATGTGCTAACCAGTACGCCACCGTGCCACCCTTTCAGTCAGTCTGTGAAATCATTTCCAGCTACCGGACTAATTAACTTTTAAATTTCGAGGAAATCATGAAACATTTTGGTTCCTGTACTTCTGTAACCGTACTTGTCCCGGCCAAAGATGTGTCAGTGCAGCACATCATCGATACAGAAGTTAGCAGGAGCTTTAGCACGCCGGTACGCTCTAAATGATTTAGAGGAGGATTTTCCTTCAACGTTTTACACATTACTCTTAATCACAACAAACTTCAACTTTTTTGGCCCATTTCCCTCCCTCATTTCCTCTGTCTTCAGGCTGACAGTGACAGATAGCAACACTGCTAGTATATCTCCACCACTCCAGACAGGGATATTATCACAGGCCTGAAGTAAAGCTTGGAGACTTTTCTGGAGAGCCAGTTTATTTAAGAACAATGGAGCACCTGTCTGGAACCAAAAAGAGTGTATGAGAGCAGAGCGAGTGGTAGGATTGGGATGAAGGGTTATTCTCTTTAAAAAAGAATAACAAAAACTTTTAATCGGGTAAAATATAAACTGGACTGCAACTGGGATAAAATCAAACCTACCATAGGTGTTTTATTCCATTTTATTAAATAATAAACAGTAGACTGGTGTTACAACATGCGTATGATGATTAAGTGGCAACAGGTGATTAAACATTAAAACCAGTACAAACTAGTACAGATTTATTAAATTCTCAATTCTGATTGGCCAAAGGGTGCTGATTAACTTTTTATACTAGAAGCTTTAACAATATCACCTATTATGCAAATCACAGATTTATATTCGCTCTAGCATGCTATATTATATAATTTTCATAATAACAACTCACTCATGATAGACACTTCATATAATAAGCCTAATAATAAACAAATTAAAGACTGTGTTATTATTTACCAATGAAAAACCTCTAGGGTGAGAAGCTCAGCCATCCAGGAGGAGTTCAGAGTAGAACCGCTGCTCATCCGTGTTGAGAGGAGCCAGTTGTGGTGGCTCGGGCATCTGATGAGAATTCCTCCTGAACGCCTCCCTGGTGGAGGGACTATGTCTCTTGGCTGGTCTGGGAACGCCTCGGTGTCCCCCCGGAAGAGCTGGAGGAAGTGGCTGGGGAGAGGGACACCTGGACCTCGCTGCTAAGGCTGCTGCCCCGCGACCCAACCCCAGATCAAGCGGAAGATGATGATGATGATGATGATGATGATGATGAAAAACCTATAATCACTGAGTTTTTTGGAGATGGAAATATTTATTTAGGGCAGCACCATGGCGTAATGGTTAGCACGTCCACCTCACAACAAGAAAGTCCTGGGTTCCAATCCCTGGCTCAGGAGTTTCTGTGTGGTTCTAGGTTTCATCTGGGCACTATGGGTTTTCTCCTATAGTCCAAAGACATGCACATAAGGCTAACTGGCTGTTCCAAATTGCCCCTAGGTGTAGATGTGAGTGTGAACGCATGTGCGTGTTGGACCTGCGATGGTCTGGCGAGCTGTTCAGGGTGTACCCCGCCTTCAACCAGGGTTGGTTACTGTCGGCCCGTGACCCTAGTAGGATTAAGCAGTTCATCAAGTGAGTATACTAAATTTTAATTGAGAAATTATTGATACCAAGTGTACTTATTAAAGTATAAAAGACAAATAGTTCTTACAGTTTATAAAATTTTTTGCAATTTATTTTGTGGCACTTAAATTTAACACACAGAATAATAACACACAGCAAGAAGGCCTGTGTTCGATTCCCAGTGCAGGCGTTTCTGTGCGGAGTTTGCATGTTCTCCCCGTGCTTGCGTGGGTTTCCTCCAGGTACTCCGGTTTCCTCCCACAGTCGAAAAATATGCACAGTAGGCTAATTGGCTGTTCCAAATTGCCCCTAGGTGTGAGTGTGAGTATGAGTGTGAATGGTTGTATGTTTGTTGGTCCTGCTATGGTCTGGCGAGCTGTTCAGGGTTCGATTGGAGTTTGCCTGTTCTCCCCGTGTTTGCATGGACTTCCTTCAGGTTGTCTCCCACATTCTAAAAGCATTAAAAGACATTAGGCTAATTGGCTGTTTCTAGGTGTGAATGTGAATGGTTATGGGTATATTGGCCCTGCAATGAAATGGTGAGCTGGCCAGGGTGTACCCCGCGTTTGTATGGAGTCGGCTGAGAGAGGCTCCAGCCTTCCTGTGACCATATTAGGTTAAACTGGCTCAGCAAATGAACAAATGAATGAAAGAAGTCTGGTGAGGTGGAGTCAAAATGTTTGCAGAGATGTTTGGGAAGACCATGAGGTTCACAGCAAAATGAGAATGTATGCTGTACTATAACGAGGAAACTTTACACTCTTTTTGTTCACATTAGCCTAAATTGTACATTCCAACAGATACTTCAAAATGTCATGGATAATGGAAATTTTGTGAATGTGCAACATATTCATTGAATACATAAGTGGGAATAAAAGAATTATAACAATTAAATTAAAATATGCAAATGTCATACAAATGTCAAGCTATATCCATAACCATTTTCACTGAATCATTTGCTTTATACAAACATTTCCCTAAACTCCACCAGAAGAAAATGTGCTGCATGTGTCCTCTGGGACGAGGCATTTGTCAAGTCGTCTAGATGAGATAGGGCAAGGAGAGAAGACATATATATTCTACTCTTTTTTCCCCTAAGTGAGCACAAGCCTAAGTTCGATGGCTATGCATCATTAGGTCATGAAAATGGAGGCCAGTGATTTCAGTAGCCCTGTTCTACTAGCATCTGACAGCTGGCCTTGTTTTACATTAACCAGATTAATTCGGATGCTTCTGTCGATGTCAAATGTCATTCTGTAAGAAGGGACAAGTAGAGACTTAAAGCAACTACAGCATTTTGGAATGATGGGAGAGAAAACAGGTAAAATGCCTAAATATTTCGCAGAAACAATCACAACAAAATCAGACATAAGTCGAATATTGCAAATCAACATTCACTCATTTGTGTATTAGGCTTGCAGGGAGGCTGGAGACTATCTCAGCCTCACTGGGCAAAGACGGGATACATACTGAACAGCTCGCCAGACCATTGCAGGGCCAACACACACACTCGCACCTAGGAGCAATTTGGAACAACCAATTACCTTAATGTGCATGTCTTTCAACTGTTGGAGGAAACCCACGCAAGCACGAGTAGAACATGCAAATTCTGCACAGAATTGCGCTTGCCAAGCCCAGGACTCCAACCAAGGACCTTCTTGCTGTGAGGTGGAGGTGCTAACCACTACACCACCATGTCGCCCTTGAATTAACACAATATTCATTCATTCATTCATCCATTCATTTTCTAAGCCACTTAATCATAAATAGGGTCGCAGGGAGGCTGGCGCCTATCTCAGCCGACTCTGGGTACACTCAGAAGGTACACTCGCCAAACCATTGCAGGGCCAACGCACACACAACCTTAACACAATGTATTATAAATATTATTATAAAGCCTTTAGAAATGTTAATGATATTGCAAGAGTGTTGAATAATCAGAAAGGATACTGAAGTATTTCTGCAGTGAGAAATATTCCTCTAGCCCATTGGGAATAAATATCTTCAAAATAATAAAAAGAAAGAAAGAAAGAAAGAAAGAAAGAAAGAAAGAAAGAAAATAAATTAAGGACGCTTTACTGTCAGCATTAAAAGCACAAAAATAAAAGATTATTCATAGAAATCAATGAAAGTTCAGATTTTACTCAAAAAATGTATCCCTATAGAAATAAAGATAAAATAATCAAGGCTCAGTTTCCCAGAAGCATCGTAAAGTTTGAATCATATTAAAGAAAATTGGTTACAAAATTCAAAAAAGTCTGTTGATTCAGTTAATAAATCGAATGAAAAGGATACCTCGAGTGTTTTACTAGGACTTTGATTCCCGCACATGTCCACATCAACATTATTTGTAATTAAGTAAATCAGTGATTCCTAACAGTGGCGTAGTGGTTAGCATGTCTGCCTCACAGCAAGAACGTCCTGGGATCGATTCCCAGGCGTTTTTATGTGGAGTTTGCATGTTCTCCTCGTGCTTGCATGGGTTTCGTCTGGGTACTTCGGTTTCCTCCCACAGTCCAAAGACATGAACATTAGGCTAATTGGCTGTTCCAATATTGTCCCTAGGTGTAAGTGTGAAGGGTTGTGTGTTTGTGTTGGCCATGAGATAGTCTGACGAGCTGTTCAGGGTGTACTCTGCCTTCGCCCAGTGTCATCTGAGATGGGCTCCAGCCTCTTCGCGACCCTTATAGTATGATTAAGCGGTTCTGCATATGAGTGAATGAATGAGGGAGTGATTAGTGATAAGACCAAATTGAAAGACGCACAGCAAAATCCTTCACCGTACATGGGCGGGGCCCTGACCTCAGGTGGGTAGGTGAAGATTCAGGGGCACCACGCATGTGCAATGCATGATTTCTATGGAAGTCTGCAGGGAAACTTTGCTCTGGTAAGTGCCAGTTGCAGTCTACTAAGGCAAGGTTAAAGCGACCGATTTCCTTTAATTAAAATAGAGTTGAAGATGATGCTCGCTCTATAATGTAGTTGGCTTTGTGCTGCAATTCTTTAAAATAACTCAGGCAAAAAACTAGCCTTGGTTTCAGATGCGTTTTAAAGTCTAAAGTCTTGACTTCTTAAGAATTTTAATCACTTCAGCAGCGATGTTATTAGAATTAACTGGCCTTTAGAGAAGAATGCATCATAAATGAATGAATACTTTTCCACTCACGATTTCTTACACTTAATAAAATGCTACTTTAAGTATTCACTGCCTTGAAAAAAGAGGATGTTAAAGTGTTGGTTATGTCACTTTGAACTTAAGTAACAGATCAACACTCTTTGCTTCAACACTCTGCTTTTTCCACTGGTTTGACCCATTAATGTTGTTACAGTGTTGAAAAGCCATGTACAATGCCAGAGTGTCAAATAACAAAGTGAGCACATGTTTCAGTTTTCCCCCAGGGTGTTTGTCAACACCAATTTTTTGCTTATTTTTGTATTAGCGATGGCAGTGCACTGAGCTTGGAGCTTTCAGGCAACCAATCATGGGAGGAGAACCGATGACAATAAATAGGAGGAGGAAACCAAACAAGTATGCAAACTCAAAACCAGTGGTTCAGGGGGAGGTGAGGAAGCAGCTGCCTGAAGAACTGTGGAGGTTTTGGATTATGAAGCCAAAATGGAAATAAATGTCTAAAATGATTACAATATCTGACCTTTAATATGCAATAGTGACTCATGGCCATATATTTCAGGTGGGTTAATAATGACAGTGAACTTTCGAGGAATCCTGTTATATGCGGGTGAGACTCGAAGAACAGCAGTGATCCAGTAGACAGTCTAGAAGGTTGTTCTGAGTGATTTTAGACATACCTTTGTACAGCTGAGTTTGATACAGCAGGTGTGTTTCCTGTCACAGTGCTCTCACAGATGAGGTAATATCTTTAACCAAGATTGACAGGTTTTAGCAAAATTTCTCAAAAACTTCAGAATCTCAGATCTGAAACAGACATTTTTTCCTTTGTCTAAGCCTTTGCATAACAAACAAAGTCAACATGGTGTGCATGGTGGCAAAGGTGGCGTACATCCCGAACAGCTCACCAGTCCATCACGGGGCCAACATACACACAACCATTCACACACACTCACACCTAGGAGAAATCAAGAATATACACTTAGCTTAATGTACATGTCTTTGGACTGTGGGAGGAAACCGGGAAACCCGGTCGAAACCCAAGCAAGCACAAGGAGAGCATGCAAACTACAGACAGAAACGCCCTCACCAGGCATGGGGCTCAAACCAGGGAACTTCTTACTGTGAGTGTGCCAACTACTACATCACCATGCCCCCTGTTTTAATCCTTATTCGCGCCTTAATCTATGTTTTCCTTTCTCAATCTCTGCATTATATATAACAGTAAAAATACTTCAATCTATAATAACCATGCTGTCTGCACCTACACTTTGCCTTTGTTAGTGGTAATTTAATTGTAATTGTCTGCTATTTTATTTGTATTATTTCCATTCATTTTCTGAGCCATTTAGGGTCCTAATTAGGGTCATGCGAGGCTGGTGCCCATCTCAGCTGACTCTGGGTGAGGGCAGAGTACACCCTGGACAGCTTGCCAGGCCATTGCAGGGCAGAAGCACACTGACGGCAACCCAAAGACCTTGTCTTTACGAATGACAGCAATGGTTCTTTTACATGCTTCTCACCACAGACAGTGAGAGACATGGCTGGCCTTGGTTACCTGCACTGGGTGGACAGCAGTGACAACTTGGTAACAGTGGGGCTTGAACCCCTGACCTTTGGATCAGCAGGCCATCACTGCCATTACCATTTCCTTAAAGACACCCTGAGGGATCCTCAGAGAGATCAGGCACTTGATCCCAAGAATCCACCAATCAAACTGGATTATTTCACTAATTTCAGGCTAAGGTTCTCTTCCATGTCTAGAATATCAAAATGGCATAGACTACAGAAGGGAATAATACTGGTGCTCCTATATAGATACTCAAAGCACCCCAAAATGGCTGCACTAGGAATCAAGCAGAGAATGGGTAGGATGTGGAATGCATCTAGGGCATCATAGATGGCGGAATGTCGGCTGAGGCTGAGGTAGTTTATGGGGATGGGGCTAGGCTGAGCTGATCTTGGCTACTGCCTCCACGTCTGGGGAAAGAGTAAGTCCTAACTATCCTGTGCATTTTGCTCGGGAAGAGGATCCCTCAAGCACATTCTCAGCAGTTGCCGGAAGCACATGCAGTAGGCTATTACTGCTGGTGGCACAACCAAGTGCTGAGAGCAGTAGCAGAGCAGCAGCAGCAGCCACTACTGACAAGACCAAGAAGTCAGAGGCTGGAGAGAAGTACACCTCAAAGTCAAGGTCTGTGGTGAGCCTTTTCCACTCAGCTACCGATAACCCAGACACGGTAATTTTTTTAAATACTGAACAGGTGATTTTGGTAGAGCTCACCATACCATGGGAGGAGCACATGGACAAAGCACAGAAGAAGAAACATGTAAGGAACCAGGAGCTGGTAGAGCAAAGTAGGAGGCATGGCTCGAAAACCTACTGTGAACCAATAAAAAAGGGATTTTAAGGCTTTGCAGGCCACTCACTCTGCCGAGTCCTGGCTAAACTTAGCATGGGGGGCTGGCAAAAAGAAAGGACATCAAAGCCATTACAGATTATGCAGAGCCACCAGATGGCTCTGGCTGAAGAGGGAGGCTCTGTGGTCAACAACTGCTGGGAAGCAAGCTAGGGCCTGATCAACCCCGGCTGGGTTGCCTGGACGAAAATGTCTGATATTTGATAAGCCCCAAAAAAAACCAAGGACCCCCAGGGTGCACCATCTAAGATACATCCCAGTACAATCAAATCATGTGACAATGAAGAGAATAAGTGAGGTTAAAAAATCCATCTTTGGCTGGGGAGTATTTTTAAAGAGCCCAATTTGGTGTAAAGACAACAACCCTGGGAACCCTGTATTTTTTCCTGCTTCCTGTCCTCGACTTAAAATGTACCTGAGGTAGCATGAATCCTGTCCCAATAGGTCTATACTAGTGCTTCCTGCAACTCCTATTGCGACTACTAGGTGAAAATAATTCAACTGAACCTTCATCCTTTCATTGTCCATACCACTATTCCTGTTTAAGGTCGAAGGAAGGCTGACTCTGGGCACACCTTGAACAACTCGCCTGCACACTGGACGGCAAGCACAGACAAACAACCATGAACACCTATGGACAGACCAGAATGGCAAGTTTAGCAAATTGTGCATGTCTTCAGATTGTGGTAGGGAACCAGAGAAACACACAAGAGCTTGGAGAACATACAAATTCCACACAGAAACACTCTTCGACCACGGAGCTTGGACCCAGGACTTTTATGCGATGACGTAAGAGTGTTAAGCACTACATCACTATGTGCCCACAGTGAAAAATCGGCTTATGCAATATATGTGTTAAAAAAAAATTTATGATAGTCACCCACCTGAAGTTATTCTAGTATTTGAATAGAACTGAAAATGACGAGTTGAAAATGAGAATTAATATAATATATTATATTATATTATATTATATATTTATATAAAGTTAAATATCCAAACAATAAATTTATTCATAATTAAAATAGTAATAGGATTCAGATTGTGAAAAACAATGCTCTAACACTACTCAAAAACAGGTCAGCATGCTGATGTAGTCATTATCACGTCTGCCTCATAGCAAGAATGTCCTGGGTTCAAGTCCAAGTCTCAGCAAGGCCGTGTCTGTGTATAGTTTGTCTCTGTGCTTGTGTGGGTTTCCTCTGGATACTTAGGTTTCCTTCCATAGTCCAAAGACATGCACATTAGTGGGTGATCACACTAGAGGTGCGATAGAAAAGACAATGACGCGAATGGCAATTCGCGGCTGTTGCTTTTCATTCTGAAACTTGTCGCGCGGCATCGCATTTTGGTCACTTGTTTCGTGAACTCATCGCAAAAAAATTAAAACATCAAATGTCACAAAATGAGGCTCTGGCATGGAATATTCTTAAGCTCTTCTCAAACAGTCTGCACATGTCGCAAATGTCGCAAAGATGGTCGCAAAGTCGTCGTTTTGCTCGCGAATTATCCATTTTTCGTTCGCATCCGCCATATTCCACATATTTTGTCATCATTCATCATATTTTATCCAGACCAATCACAAATTACTTGCAAATTAAACACAAAAAACTGTCACACGACCTTCTCGTGACTTTTGCACAATATACTTATTTAAGCCGCAAAATATTCGCTTGCAAAGTGGAGTCGCAAAACATCTTGACTCGAATTTCAAAATTCACAAAAAATTCTAAAAAGAAAAAAAAACAATGAGACCCTAGTAGGATTAAGCTGTTCAGCAAATGAATGAATGAATGAATGAATGATCCAAAATCATTCAGGTGGATTCAGAACTGGTGAAAATGAAAGCCGCAGCTAAAGAGTTACATCATTTTCATATTCATCAAAATGCCTCTTGCAGCATAACAGAGCCACTAGCTTTTTCCTTGAATATGCAACCAATACTGCAGCTATTAAACATGATACATATAACTTATCAAGAGTTAAAAGAATATCTGTCATCTCTCATATTAGCCATTAAACCACAGCATTGACAGGACCATCCCCCTCAGCGCAGTCTGTACTTATGTGCAAAACCTGCTGTTTATCATGCTTTAGACTCCCAGGATTTTTTTTTTATTGTACTTATTTTTATTTTTACCCTCAATAAGCTGTTTTTATTTATTAGTTGTGACATAAAGATTTTACATAATATGTGTCTATTCATGCATGCAGCAAGATGAAATTAGCATTTCATTATTGCCATAATTAGCCAACAAAGAGCAGATCACTGATCTCAGTGTTAGGACTGATTGCACCAGAGCATTTTTAGCCCATGAGATGAATACATGAGAAAGTTTCCCTGGTGTTAACAAATGGTTTGCTTCATTAAAATTTAAAGAATGTGCGACAGAATAAAAGATTCTTTTGTACTCTGTGTTTTCACTGTTTCACATTATTAGGACACAGGCTTGTAGAGCTTATTTTCAAGATCATTAAAGGATGCACTGCATGTGAGTGTATATATATA
>JBCNYH010000002.1:32621569-32638535 GCA_039654325.1 Tandanus tandanus
TGTACCACTGAACCACACAGGAAATCATTCCTACCTGTGGCCATTAAACTGTACAACTCCTCCATATAGCAACAACACCCACTGTTATACATTTACATTTTGCACCACATTTATATTCTACTGTTTATCATATTGATATATATATAGATATTTGTATTTTTTTCCCTTAGTTTTTTTATTGAAACCTTTATCTTTATCTTATCTTTTTCTTTACTTGGTAACTTGGTATGGAGCAACTGCATGCACACAATTTCCTCTGGGATCAATAAAGTATTCTGATTCTGATATTTGGCCAAGTATCTCACAAACAGCTGACATCCTTGAGCTTTTCACGTAAAAACCATTTCAAAGGCTTATCGACACACTGTGCATGAAAAGAGGTTGTCAGAGAGGTCTAACGAGGATGGTAATAATTGTGCAAGCAAGCAGTCAAGCCACAACTGGGTTAATCACATCTGAATTCGAACACAGAGTCAGAAGCACTTATGGGACGCTGTCTTAAGTGGGCTACAACACGGTAAAGAGTTGCCTGGTCTGAGGAAAAAAAAAAAAAATCAACATTTCTTGTGCATCATGCTGATAGAAGAAATAGAATTTGACATTAGAAGTCCAGGGTGTGTTTGAACTATTTTGTAGTTTATAGAACTGTTGGAGGACGTTCCCGTGTGTCCCTCTCTCTCTCTCTGTGTATATATATATATATACACACATATATGCATATATATATATACACACACACACACACACACACACACACACACACACACACACACACACACACACACAGAGATTGGTCCAGATGTAACTTCTTGGTGATTGGTCGAGCGCATGAGCTAATGCACTCCAGCAACCAGCAATTTAAAAAAATTTGTACAAAACATTAGCCATGTAAACACTCTCACTCTTATTTGCCGAACAGCTTAATCCTAATAGGATTGGGGAGAGGCTGGAGCCTATCTCAGCCGACTCTGGGCGAAGGCAGGGTGCACCCTGAACAGCTCGCCAGGCCACTGCAGGGCCAACACACACACACACACACACACACACACACAACCATTCAGACTCACACCTAGGGGCAATTTAAAACGGCCAAATAACATGATGAACATTCCTTTGGACTGTGGGAGGACCAGAGTACCCTGAGGAAGCCCATGCAAGCACAGGACGAACATGCAAACCTCACACAGAAACGAGCCTGAGACTCGGACCCAGGACCTTTGTGCTGTGAGGCGGACATGCTAACCACTACACCACCGTGCCGGCATTTATATTAAAATTTAAAAAAAACGAACATGACACCAAGGAGCAGATAGTAGTTCATCACGGCCCTTCTCCATTTATTTTTTATATTTTACTCTCCATTGTGTAGAACATCTTGAAAAGCTTTAACAAGATTAAGACTGAGATTTTGCAAATTAATTATTTATTAAATGCAGTGAATGGAGAATTTGCGTCATCCTCCCCTGATGGGGAGGATGGGGTCACTCACACACTCACTCGCTCACCGAACCGCTTAATCCTACTAGAGTCGTGGCCAACACTGGGCAAAAGGTGGGGTACAACCTGAATAGCTCTCCAGACCATCACAGGGCCAACACACACACACACACACACACACACACACACAAAACCATTTACACTCAGACTCACACCTAGGGTCAATTTGGAACAGCCAGTTAGCCTAATGTGCATGTATTTAAACTGTAGGAAGAAACCGAAAGTACCCCAAGGAAACCCATACCATCACAGGAAAAAACATGAAAACTTCACACAGAAACACACTCACTGAGTACGGGACTCGAACCCAGAACCTTCATGCTGTGAGGCAGACATGCTAACCACTACATCACCATTCCACCCCGATGGAGAGATTATATTATTCCATATCTGAAGGCAGAGGTTTGAAATGTGGAATATCGTTAACTGAATTTGGAATCATACCATCATCACTATAATAAAACATCAAAGGGGAGATATGATGCTTTTTTAAAAACTTTTTTCTACTCATAAATGTTGCTCCAGTGTTGAAAAGCCGTGTTAGATGACGCCAAAGTGTCAAATTACAAGGTTAGCGCAGGTTCGAGTTTTCCCTCTGGGCTATTTGAGCTGACCATACAGTCGTGTGCAGTGAAGATTATACACCTCAACTTTTGTCTAAAAGGGCTCCTAATAAAAAGAAGTAAAAAATTACTTCTCTATAAATTTTTTGGGTGAAAATGTATTGAACGATGCTATTGTAGGCAACGAGAACCAAAAAAATAATTACCTCAAGTATATTGAGGTAAAATTATGGCTAATAAACAAAAACACTGAAAATACCAATGTTTCAGAAAAATTGAAAGGCGTCGCAAATTTTATTTTTTTGACTTTTGCATAACATGAATGAACTTCATACCGTATGGAACGGTTCAGCGAGTGAAGAAATTAAAAAATATGTGAACACTACGCCTGAAAGGTTAAATGCTGTAATCAAAGTAAAGGGTGTTCACACTAAATATTGACATTTTTTCTTCAAAAAGAGAGTGTTATTTTTGTTATTTCTATTTATTGTTATTTGTTTACTTATTCTCATCAATATGCAATTACATGAAATAAATACTTGAATAGTACTTGGGTTCTGACTTATCTTCATTTTGTTAAGTTGTATAAGTGTACTGTAATTTTCTTATTTCTTCACTCGCTAAATCATTCCATACGGTTTGAAGTTCATTCATGCTATGCAAAAGACCAAAAAAAAATTATTTTTTTCTTAAAAATTGGTATTTTCAGTGTTTTTGTTTATTAGCCATAATTTTACCTCAATATACTTGTCAGAATGATTTTTTTTTTTGGTTCTCACTGCATACAATAGCAAGGTTCAATACATTTTCACCAAAAAATTATAGAGAAGTAATTTTTTACTTAATAGGAGCCCTTTTAGACAAAAGTAGTGGTGTATAATCTTCACTGCACACTACTGTATATGCAAGTTATTTTTTTTGTTTTTTGTTTTTTACAGCACTGCATCTTCTGAGTATCTGGTCTTCCACCCACACATAGCAGTACTAATTGTAAACTTTTCAGCTGTCCACTCAGAGCAGAGTGGATAAATGGGAGGAGGAAGCCAAACAGGCCGTCTGGCGACAGACACTCAAAATCAGCATTTCAGGGGGAAGTGGAGAAGCAGCTTCCTGAAGGATTGTGGAGTTTTTTGGATTAAGAATCTTACTTTGGTGCTCCAGTGGTGAAAATGGGTATAATATCTGATGTTTAATCCTGGTAACATAACTTATATCACAATAAACATTTCCTTTTGAAGGCAATGTGCTGGAGTAAAAAGCCTCATCAGCAAGAAATGTGTCACTGTCCAGTTACGTACTGCACTGTAACTGTAAAGCCTTTACTCTCTCCTGACATGCTGCTGCTTGATGCAAACCATCTATGCATATAACTCACTTTGCCAAAGGTTCAAGCAGCCAAAATAATCTGCTGATTTAGTTAATGTGCCCAGTGCATTTGCCCCACTAAAGGAAGAATCACTAGATTTTTTTTCTTAATAAAACCTTAATCTAGCATAGAAATCCACACATTTTGCAGCTCTTTAATTTAGAGACAATGAACAGCCTAGCTGCAAATCCAATGCTGACATATAGTGCCATGTACAATAGCAGGATACAAACTGCACTGATTAGTAAGAGCTAACGGTGCCAAGTCACAGTATAGCTGGCATAAGCGTGGAGGGCGCTGTTAGATCAAAAAAAAATCATCAGGTGATGGAGAGAATATGAGAGACTACATAGCTGTGAAACATGCCGCTGAGCAGTGGCAGGGGAAAAGGAAAGAGCAGGAGGACGGACGTGGAAAGAAAAGAAAGATGGAACCGTTTGCACAAGTATACCTTCATATATGCCCTGCATGTCCTTTCTCGCTTTTGAAGCTTTTTTTTTTTTTTTTTGGGAGGGGGAAAAAAAAGACAAAAAGACAGACAAAAGAAAGAAAGACATTAGAAAACACTGGCCCTCAGACACACATAACTGTTCCACATGGACTTCAGCAACACTAATGAGCGGTTTCGATTGCTCATTCTCTTATGTGCATTAAGGCCAAATTTAAAAGGTGGTGTCTGGCCAAAAAATCTGAATCAATATACTGGAGACTATTACGGCAGGAGTACGGCAAATTTCTAATGCTTGACGAGGATTTAACCATCTGAAGTCCCAGTTACGCCAGTAATATAAGAAGTATTAATAATAAGTCATGTAGTCGTCATGCAGTGAAAATAAATTTGTTTCCCAAAAAAAATAAAAATAAATAAAAATAATAATAATAAAAAGACCTCACTGATGAAACCTGCACCACTTTTTACTGGTTTAACCATCACGACAATCGCAATTTCAAGAGAATTCTTCTGATCATTTTATGAGTTTTGTGTGTGAGTGTGTGTGTGTGTGTGTGTGTGTGTGTGTGTTTCATTCCCGAAATTAGTGCGACAACAGAAGTGTCGGCCACACAGGAATCGACCAGCGACAAGTGAATGACATCGTGACACAAGAAAATCACTCAGCGAAGCGCTGATGGCCAGCTCTGGTTGCCTAGGTGACCCTCTTGGATGTTTCCCGCTTCCAAATGTTTCTGAGTAAAACCGTGAGCACTGAACAGCTAGTTCCCTCCATGAAGCGTAGCTCTGTGACTGGCTAGTCTCGCTAGTTCAGCAATAAAAATATGGTATTATTATAAGCTTATATTATTTTAGCTGGGCGGTAAGGTGACGTAGTGGTTAGCACGTCCGCCTCACAGCGAGAAGGTCCTGGGTTCAAGTCTCAGGCTCGGTGAGGGCATTTTTGTGTGGTTTGAATGTTTATTCGTGTTCGTGTGGGTTTCATCCGGATAGTCTGGTTTCCTCCCACAGTCCAAAAACATGCACATTAGGCCAACTGGCTGTTTCAAATTGCCCCTATGTGTGTACATAAAAGTGAATACTTGTGTGTGTTGTCCAGAAATAATGTTGATGTAGGCGGAGTCATTAAACTTGTGTACGTTGTTTCCCATATGGAAATTTTTTTTGTTTGAATTCAGTGTTTGGCAGCAACTGTCAATCAATGCTATTTTACAGCTCTGATTGGTTATTGCTCGAGTGTACCCGCCCATTTCACATCGCTTGAGAAAATTTCGCTTATTTTGCTGGCGTTCGTTGATTTTACATGGTCGCTTGTCGCTCATCGCTTCCTGTATGGACGCCCCTTAACTCATTGCGGTTGCTGAATCAGCTCCATGTGCCTAAATCTCGAATAGAAAGGAAAGTTATAAGACGAACATGAACCGCTCCATACACTCGTACCTTGTTAAAGCTTCGTCCGGTCGAGTCCTTTTCACTTGGCTTCAGCTCCTGCAGTTGAGCATCCAAAATGTCCACCAGCTGTTCCATGAGTCTCATGGTGGAGCTGATGTCGCCCGGAAAGATGGGCCCTTTGGTGTGCTTAGCTAGCTCGTTGGCCAGGTTGGCCGCGTTCTCCCCACTCCGGATCTGAAAGATTGTGCAAATTAGTCGCGCAGCAGGAGCTCAGAAATATCATTCTGCGTCTGCAGGCCTCTCGCCCCTAATTATGACATCTTCACGCTGTGAGGAAATATGCTTCGCTAACAGCACCCACGAGCCATCGCTTAGTAATTAAAAACTGATAACACATCCTGTGCGCATTAGACAGGGTCTTTTTTTTTTTATGGAAAAAAAAAAGTTAATTTTGTAGCCGCGTGAGGTGTGGGCAGTCCGTTGTGTCTAATGGCAGCCCATTCGAGCTTCAGCTTGCAGAGCCCATTAGCCCTTTAAGAGCACGCATTCAGAAGATGCGCTATCAGATCGAGCAGCAGGGCGCCCTATTGGGTAGCTCGAGGCTACGTTTCCCAATCTCAACCAATGATAGTAAAGAAGCAAGTACACAGAATTCGGCACTGGGGACTGTTTTATATTCATGATGGTGAACTTGGCTAAGTCCCTGAGCTATTAGGGATATTTGTATGTCTGATGTCGTGCAGTTGGACTAATACAAACCTTCTGAGCCACTTGATTGACCCAGTGAGAGGTGCAGTTGCTTAAATCAGGGCCTTTTGGGTGCCAAGCCCCGGTGGAGAGAACACACAGGTAGGAAGCGGTACCTGAAAATAAAATAATATTTTGAATTGATGTGTACACACATGTCACCTCCATGCATCACATTTAGTACACTGCGATTTCCTGCTTGTGCCCACAGTTTTATTATGAAACCTCGTTATAAAACACACAACACTCCCAAATGTAAAGTAAAAGAGACCCTGTCCTCTCTTCTGCTTAATCGCTTTAGTAAATGAATTGCATATTGTGAAGCAAAACACACTTACCTCTGGTTCCTTTGGGACAAGGACGTTCCACAAGCATGCCCCTCTGTGTTTGAGGCCACAGGATGTCCCTTTGCTCCACACTGTCACAGAAGCGCTTGGGCAAAGGGAACGACTCCAGGGACGGAGGTGTGGTAGTTCGGGACGGAGCCACCGGGGGTTTAGGGGGCTTGTTGCCGACCCTGGTCCCTGTAGTGTTTATGGTTGTTGTAAGGCCTCTATGCTGCGCTGTTGTTGTTGTCATTGTAGTGGTTGTCATTCGGGGTGGTGCCGGCACTGAGGTAGCATCTGATATGGGTGGGGCTAAAAAAAAGGGAATGAAAAATCAGTTTTATTAAAATGCATTTTGGGTAATGCACATTCCCCTGCCAGACAGTGTTTGAAACTGAATTGAGTTTAGAAAGAGAGCAATATGGAAACGTTTCCTTTTTTATGAGATATTTTATTCCAGGTACATTGTAATAGCATTAATGTTGGCGGAACCGTGCCTGTGTCTCACAATAACATGTAATGCATTCACTACAACTCTTCGAAAATGCTGCACTGGAAAATAAACATCTCTGTCACAAAACGAGTTCTTGCAGTTAGATTTGCATCCCGAGAGAAGAGCAGAAACGTCAATAACGCCACCCCTGCTTTGATAAATGTCTGATTCGTCTCTGTTGTTGCCAATTCATTCCCATGACTCACTGCCCACACTTCCAAGTTATATAAAGTATGGCTGAAGTACATAAATAGTGTACAAAACAAACAAACAAAAAAAAATCCCACACAGAAAACTTAACTCACACCATGTTCAAAATCAAAATAAATACTGACCAATATCTCCAACCTCCAGCTGGATGGAAACAGCTTAGTCTGGCAGCCTTCTGATAATAGCCCCAGAGAGTGTGCGAGAGATTCCGGTTCGGTGTGCGTGCGAATAAGAGCTTTCTCTTTCAGCTTGGTCATGACCTACTGTGAATTAGTCTCAACTGACCGGGTGGAGAGCTCGGGTTCGATTCAGAGAGCAGAAAAACAGAAAAGCCCGGCGCTTTTTGACGCTCTGTTCAACATGCTCAAATGTTCATGACTCCTAATCCATTTCTTTTCCCCCCCGACACACAATATGTACTGTACATGTCCATTCCCTGCTTATTGTTCAGGGGGGGGAAAACACAGTGCTGGATATTCTAAACATCTGCAAGGCAGTATTAACATAAGCTCTTCACCGAGACTATGATACACAAGTTAAATTCCATCCTTTACTTCGATGCTTTTCTGGCATCACATTTTGGTCACCTGGTTCGTGAACTCACTGCAAAAAACTTCAAACATGTTTGAAATTTGTGTGAATGCCGCAAAACGAGGCTCTGACGCGTAGCAGTCTCAAACTCCTCTTAAACGGTGCACACATTGTCACGAGAAGGTTGTAAATTTGTCGTTTTGCTCACAAATTATTTGTTTTTCGTTTGCAAGTAAAAGCGACAAGTTGGACACTTTCATGAAGAAAGACTTGCTGGTATCCGCCATATTCCGTGTGTTTCGTCATCATTCGTATTTCATTCGCATTTTGTTCACACAAATACAACATGAATAAAAAGCAACTGATTTACGACAGGAAATTCACGCTTTTCACCAAACATGCACAAACCAATCGAAAATTACTCGCAAAGTGTCACGCTACTCTCTCGTGACTTTCGCGCGATATACATATGCAAGTTGCAAAAATATTCCTTTGTATGTGGAATCATGAAACATCTTGACACGAATGTCAAAATTCACAAAAAATCTATTTGCGTCATCGATTAATTTCTATCGCACCTCTAGTGTGATCACCCCCTAAGCAAGAGCGGGCCCCCTCCAGGACACCTGCATCTTGTCGAGCTGCTGTGCCTGCATATTTAGGGGCGACCTAACACACTCAGGGAAAGCGCTATCCGCCCCCTTGTGTGCATGAGGTCACAGACACCCATGATTGGATAGTGATTGCTTTAAGTGACAGGGAGGTGAACTTATACCATCCCTGTTTCCTGTGAGAGCTCGGTCATTTAGCTCCCATGGAGTCCCAGGCGCAGGTGGCTGCGTGTATCAACCTGGATTCAAACTCGCAATCTCTAGTTAGATGCTGATTAACTCTGGACTGAGAGAGCTAGTTTGGTTGCGCTGCCTTAAAGTTGTGCATATATACACAGTTTAATATATATATATATTGTTTTGTTTTTTTAATTAACCATCATCGTATACTGTAGCTGAATGGTCATGTGGTTTTCTTTCACACTGAGGTGCTCACAGAAAATATAAACAATACAGTACATGCCACATTCACTAATGTTGTCAACAATGTCAAAGTACTTGCCATAGTACCTACCATGCAAATCCAATAAGAAACATGTTAACCTCACATTTATTACCAAATAGTTGAATTTAAACTGATATTTAAGGCAAATAGTACTTAAGTGTAAACAGATGTGCCCATCAGCTTATACACATCCTTGTCTTAAATCAAATAAAGTGTGGCAGAAAATGAAAACACATGCTTTCCGAGCCTCCACTTGGGGTACGTAAATTGCTCGTTCCCTTGTTTTGAGTCACCACTAATGCATCCGCATTAATGGGTGTAAGTGATACCCACAGCCACTGTGATACTCGGCGACTTTCTGTTTCTAAAGGAATCTTAAATTCATTTAATTCGGCCAACTTGGAAGCCCAGCCTGACCTCCTCTGATCTGCACTGATGTTTATTTAAAATTTAAAAAATGTTCTTTCCAGAAAATATCAACTTGATATCAGGCAGTTTAGCGGCGACCGACTGCACTGCATATACAAAACATTCGTTCATTCATCCCTTAGCCGAAATGTTTAATACTACCAGGGTCGCAGGGAGGATGAAACCCATCTCAGCTGACTTGAGGCGAAGGCAAGGTACACCCTGAACACCTTGCCAGTCCATCTCAGGGCTAACACACACACACACACACACACCTAACCATTCACATTCACACCAAGGGGCAATTTGGAACCGCCAGTTAGCCTAATGTGCATGTCTTTGGACTGTGATAGGAAACTGGAGTACTCGGAGGAAACCCACACAAGCACTGGGAAATCATGCAAACTGCACACTTGTACGCCTTCGCCCAGCCTAAAACTCAAACCCAGGACCCTCTCGCCTGTGACGTGAACGTGCTAACCACTACGCCACATACAAAACAGAAAGACAAACATGATCCATCTCACGTAATTACTTTATTTTTCATTCATATTCTCATATCCAATAATCATACACATGTACACGCTCTGCTACTCGTCTCATAAACCTCACTTCCAGCCGTATAATTTAAACGCTTTCATTCAAGAGTTTTACTGAATCCTATAAAATACTGTACTCTAAATATTGACAAAACATTTAAGACCAGAAACCAACATGATTAATGGAGTACGAATTGTTTTTCCAGAGCTCATGCACCCAGTACCTACATAAATACAGTTAAAGGGGAATTAAACCCAACCTAATAAAATGTGTGCATCAAAACACACTACTGTTATTACAACCTTCTTCAAGTAATATGTTCCCACACAGGGGGCATCACTGCACTGCGAAAGCTGTTCATTCTTTATATTCATTTCTAAAATGTGTTGTTGTGTGTCTAGGGGTATAGCCAAATATCGTATACAGGGGTAGAAAGGTGTAACAAGGGTAAAACAGTTAAAATGAGTCCAGTCAAACAAAAAACTCCAGTCAACGACCTCAATGATTTTGCCATCGCTTGTTTCTATGTTTGTTGAAAGTGTTGACTTTAGTTGTCAGCTTGGTCCAACTAACTAATATAAAAACATTATTAAAATATATATTACTAATTTAATAACATAAATAAAATATACTAGTATCGATGTCACACTCACTGATTACTAGAATAAACATAAAACAAACAAACAAACAATAAAACCTCTGATCTGCTTTTCTTGGCCAAAATCACTGAATGCTTAATTTATTGACTATTCATTTGTGTTAGGCTTTACATAGGGATTTAGGCATAAAGTTTAAAATAGCTAATGGCTCTTTATTTGCACTTGGAACCATTTGCACATGTAATATTAAAAATCGAAATTTAAAAAATATTTCCATGCAACTGTACGTCCAACTTAATAACTGTTTAAAGTGTAAGTCAAAATAATAGTAAAGACAATTTCAGTATATCACAAAGCGCCGCCGCTTTCTTTTCTGACTGTAATCATACTAAAATTGCCAATTTTCCGGCATGAAAGTCAAACATGATCCCATGCACGGATCACATCCACAATTTAATGGGTTCTTTCCAGGCCCAGGCCCCACCCCTCCACCAAATATAATGAAAACCAGATCAGTATTTTGTGCTAACAGGACAAGTCTGTTAATAAATGCTTGTTAAAAAGCCTTTAAAAATTTCCTAGATCTGGATACAAAATGTTACAAGTTCTTGGCAGACCCATATGCTATCCCTCCACCAAGTTTGATAGAAATCGATTCAGTAGTTTTTGTGTCGTCCTGCTAACAGACAAACAAACAAACAGACGCAAGTGAATTCATAACTTCCCTTGCCAAGAGACAAAGGTAAACATTCACAAATCATTTACTGAGGTGAAATTTAGTGCAAAGTTAAAACAAATACACATTGGCCACTAGGGAAAGTTTCAAGGTGATTGCTGCTTTGGTCAACATTATAAAACTGAATGCTGATTGTACCCCTAAGTCATGCTTCTGATCGTATACATACATACATATGTGTGTGTGTGTGTGTATATGTATGCGCGTATATGATCAGAAGCATGATGTTAATAAACGCTTGTTTATTCCTGGATCTGGATCCAAAATGTTACAAGTTCTTGACCTTCCCATACAGTGTACACATACAGTGCCCGGCCAAAAAAAAGTTGCACACATGAATATGTTGTTGTTCTGCGTTTTGCCTTGCTAACAGCACGTAATCATCATGCCATTGTTTCAACAAACTTAAGCAACATAACATTTATTTCCAAATAGTGTTGGGTTCAAAATGTTTGGTAAAAATTTAACCCCTCCATAAAGTCTTCTCAGGCACATACCGAAAACTTTCAGTAGGGTTAAGGTCAGGACTCTGGGGTGCCGATACATATGTGAAAACGATTCCTCGTGCTCCCTGAACCACTCGCTCATTATTTGAGTCCCCATTTTATATCCGTGCCATCAGGGAAGAAAAAGCCCATTGATGTGATAACCTGCTCATTCAGTACATTCAGGTCATCAGCTGACTTCATTTTATTGCCACGTTAATGTTGCTGAGCCTCGACCCGACCAACTGGAGCAACAATGCCATGGAGATTACATGCAGTGATCAAGGATAAATGATCTCCATGAAAATATTACAGTGCACCTTTTTTTTTTTTAGGCCGGGCGGGGTATGTGTGTTACAGGACACATTTCACAGCATTTGTATATCACAACCATATCTTTAATAGCCAACCTTAACCCTAAGTGAAACTTTCAGGGATTTCATGAAATTCCAAGTGACAAAGTTTTATTGTAACACACACACACACACACACACACACACACTCTCACATACATACAGAAAGAGAGAGGGAGAGAGTGGGAGAGAGACACACACAGAGAGAGAGAGAGAGAGAGAGAGAGAGAGAGAGAGAGAGAGAGAGAGAGAGAGAGAGAGAGAGAGAGAGAGAGAGAGTGCTACAGTTAGGATTATGCACCGGCCAGGCCTGTTATTTCTCCATGCAACATTCTACAGCACGAAAACTTGAACCCAGGTAACAATTGATACGTAAGCTCTGATACTTGAGCTCATTGCAATTTTGTGTCGAGCCAAAGGTAAAAAAGAAAAATACAGTAGGGTCAACATCCCCATGTCACGTCTGTGATTGTCTGAATCTCTAAACAGAAATGACTATAAGTATAATTCAACCACATATATCGAGGGGGATTTCTTCGCAGTGCCGCTGCTGGTCGAGGTGGTACCGTCGCCTAGCAATTGAGGCTGCTGTGGAAGGGAAATAACAACCTTTCTATCTCACATTTGTGTGTCACGGCTAATTTCACATGCTGGGTGAGTCGTGCAGAAATCACAGTGCTTTATATTCACCTCCATATTGTTTAAAGTCTAGAATCCTGTAATGCTGTTTGCAGACACGAGAACCTACCTTAGAACTGAATATTAACTTCAAGCACTGTGCAGTTGCTCTATGATTTCCAATAGTGAAAATTGTTTGTTTACAGGTACACTGAATTTTTTTATTTATACATTTCCTGACGGCTTGCTGGTTGGCAAAAACAGTCATATCGAACCAAGATTCAGAAATAAAAAGAGGAAAACAAAAAAGGAACAAGAAAACAACCCTAAATTACACTAAATTAATCCGTGAGAGTTTAGGAACCGTTTCTCTCTCTCTCTCTCTCTCTCTCTCTCTCTCTCTCTCTCTCTCTCTCTCTCTCTCCCCGTGTTTTTAGGCGGGGAGTTTGCGAATCTGGAGCATGGTTACACTTCCCTTGGCATCAATCTGTTTAATTCATCTTTAACAAGGGATTTCAAACAGACTCAAATTGGTCCCAAGTGTTAATAAAATTAGTCTTTTGGATAACTGTACGCTTCATGGGCGGCACGGTGGCGTAGTGATTAGCACGTCTGCCTCACAGTTAGAAGGTCCTGGGTCCGAGTCCCGGGCTCGGTGAGGGTGTCTTTGTGTGTTGTGTACATGTTCTCGCCGTGCTTGTTTGGGTTTCCTCCAGGTATTCCGGTTTCCTTCCACAGTCGAAAGACGTGCATGTTAGGCTAATTGGCTGTTCCAAATTGCCCCTAGGTATGAGTTTGTATGTGAATGGTTGTGTGTGTGTGTTGGCCTGCAGTGGATTGGCGAGCTATTCAGGGTGTATCCCACCTTTGTACGGAGTCGACTGAGATAGGCTCCAGCCTCCGGGCGACCATAGTAGGATTAAGCGGTTAATAAATAAATGAATGCTTCATACATGCACCTGACAGATCGCAATGTGCCGCCTGCCTACTTCACTTAAGATGTTGAGGATGCTGGAAATAATACTGTGTGTAACTGCTCGTCACAGCTCATTATTAAGCAGTGCTGGGTTTGTTAGGCACCTCTAGTGAAAGAGTTAAAATTCAAGCGAAGATTTTGAAATGAAAACCAAGCGAATCTCATTTCATGTGAAAATGCATGCCGTGTGTCTCTCCTGCATTAAGTTGAAAAAAAAAAAAAAAAAATAAAAACCTCACACAGTAGTTACCCATGTACCTAAAAGAGTCAGCATTGTAATCTTTTGTCTAAAAAAAAAAAAAAAAGCCAGACGATTCTGAGTGTGATATTCACAAGATGCTATTAAAATATGAGCAATCGTTATCTGAATCACAGGAAAGATCAAAGGTACACAGTGTTAAAGAAATGCTACTAAGAGTAGAGAAATAAAAATAAAAACCAAACAATACATTTTCTTTTCTTTTGCCGAACCACTTAATCCTACTAGGGTCACAGTTAGGCTGGAGCCTATCTCAACCAGCTCTTGGTGAAGGTGGGGTATACCCTGAACAGCTTGCCGGTCAAACGCAGGGCCAACACACACACACACACACACACACACACACACACCTAAGAGCCATTTGGAACTGCCAATTAGCCGGTGTACCCAGCGGAACCCCACGCAAGCATAGGGAGCACATGCAAACCCCACACAGAAACGCCATTTCCAAGCGTGGGACATGAACCCATGACCTTCTGGCTGTGAGGCAGACGTGCTAACGACAATACATTTTTATGCAAATGCTTACATTGGTGAAATACATGATGGCTTCTTAAATGAGCAGAAATAGACTTTCATTAAGAACGAGAAACTTTCGCAGAGACTCCACGATCCGACAGCTGAAGGGTTTTTGTGAAATTTGAGCCACAGACATTAATCAGGATGTCTGTGTGACTGATCAATCAGTAGTCTTCGCTATTTTTAGCTCGGCTCACGTGATGCCCTCTGGGTGAGAACGGTAGCCAAATTCAGCATGGTATGGCTATTATCTACGTATACACATGATCCAAGTACAGGAAGTACCACATGGTTCACTTGGTGGAAACAGGGACAGTGGTATCAGACGAGCCCTCTCGAAGCATCCAGGAAAAGGTTAATAATTAATTTTAACAGCGTTGTGGAATGAGATTTCAAGCACCGGATGTCGTACGCTATGGCAGCCATTGTTCACTCGACCCGCTATCCACGGCGCCCAGGCATTCTCTGATATTAATTTGCCCTCTGCTACAACAAGGACCATTTTTCTTAAGCTCAACAGACCAGCAAACCTAAAATTAATATGTCTGTCAAACAGCAAGCCCAAAGGGAGCCTTCAATTAGCTGTCAAAGAAGAGGACAGGAAAGAAATATTAGGGGACGAAAGCCAAGCGTTATAACAGGTATATTCATAAGCTGTGGAGATGACAGACGCTCACTCCGTACCCCTTAAACCCCTTAAACCTCTCATAAGAAGTCGGGAATCGCCGCTGGGTAGAAGAGATTCGTTGGGAATATAAAGGCAATAATCTGCGACGTGAAAAAGGGGGATGTTGTTGTGTGTTGTCAGCACAGAAAGGGAGAAGGATGACTCTGTGCGCGGCAATGTGGAGCTCTGACTGTCCGTGCACACAGACAGTGAGGTGAAAAATGAAAAGTGACAGCCAATGTGTACTCTATATTATACTTAATGGCCGAACTCAGATGTGTGGAGCGCGCTGGTTCACATGAGTAATGCGTAGCCTGTTAGCAGCGCCTTGTTGTGACGGGTGACTGCAGTTAACAGCTGTGCGGCTGAAGGAGGCGTGCGGCGAGATCAATGCCTCGACTCATTTGCGAAGGAGACGTACAGATCTTCGGGAGTGGCACGGGGTCCTTCGGCACACTGCTGAGTAGATGATCAAGCTCCGAGCCGGAGTCGAGGACGCCTGCTCTGATTAGTGCGCCTTCTACACTACGACGAGCAAGCGTGTTAAACGCTGATCTTCATCACCACTGAAACATTGCTCCCAGGTGGTAATCAGCCACTAATGGAGAGTGCAACAGGAAACAGGGAGTCAAAAACAC
Source organism: Tandanus tandanus (assembly GCA_039654325.1). NCBI lineage: Eukaryota > Metazoa > Chordata > Actinopteri > Siluriformes > Plotosidae > Tandanus > Tandanus tandanus. The sequence goes on from JBCNYH010000002.1 coordinate 32,637,000, forward strand.
ACACACACACAGAGCTCAAACAATTACAGGCGTTTGTGAAGGAGGTGGAAAGGGGTGTCAAAAATTAAAGTTCATCCTCTGAAAAACTACTTAAAAATCACAGCAGGACGTGTATAATCCTTCAGCAATAATTAAAGGAGCTTAGTTCGTAGCTGTTTAATAGTGTTCCTAGAACTATAATAAACAAGCAATTTCAAAGGCACTACACGCACAAAAAGCATGATACACACTATTACCATGCATTCAATCTAATTACTTTGGTTTGGTGCTTTTGTGTACGTTTTTACAGCCATCAAATTAGCTCTGCCTTTACTCCTCCATGAGTTATCCTCAGAGCTCCGTCCCTCTTCTCATGAACCCACTTTAGGTTAATATCTTTGGCAGTAAATTTTCTGATATGCCATAAATGTCACTAATCAGATCTAAGGCAGTGTCTTTTCTCTGACTTTCCTTTGTAGAGGAAAAAAATCTGCAATTCACTGAGCTGCGTGAGTGAGTGAGAGAGAGAAGGAGATAGAGAGAGTGAGAGAGAGAGATAGAGAGAGACAGAGTGAGAGAGAGAGTGTGAGAGAGAGAGCGAGAGAGAGAGAGAGAGAGAGAGAGAGAGAGAGAGAGAGAGAGAGAGAGAGAGAGAGACTTTGGTGTAGGTATTCATCATGTTGTGGGGACCTAAATCTGTTTACAGTCACATTATAGGGACTTGGCTTTCGTATGGGGACAAAAACAAGATCCCATAACATAAACTTTTATGGACAAGACAGGTTTTTAGAGTTAAGGGTAAGGTTATGGTTAGGGTAAGGGTTAAGGTTAGGCAAGTGGTGGTTATGGGTAGGGTTAAGGTTAGGGTAAGGGTTAAGGTTAATTTTAGGCAAGTAGTGGTTATGGGTAGGGTTAAAGTTAGGGTTAAGGTTAGGCAAGTGGTGGTTATGGGTAGGGTTAAAGTTAGGGTAAGGGTTAAGGTTAGGATTAGGGTTAAGGTTAGGCAATTAGTGCTTATGGGTAGGCTTAAGGTTAGGGTTAAGGTTAGGCAATTAGTGCTTATGGGTAGGCTTAAGGTTAGGGTTAAGGTTAGGATTAGGGTTAAGGTTAGGCAATTAGTGCTTATGGGTAGGCTTAAGTTTAGGGTAAGGGTTAAGGTTATGGTTGAGGTTAGAGTAAGGGTTAAGGTTAGGGTTAGAGTTAAGGTTAGGCAAGTAGCGGTTATGAGTAGGGTTAAGGTTAGGGTAAGAGTTAAGGTTACAGTTAGGCAAGTAGTGGTTATGGGTAGGATTAGGGTCAGGGTTAAGGTCAGAGTTAAGGTTAGGGTTAAAGTAAGGCAAGTAGTGGTTATGGGTAGGATTAAAGTAAGGCTTTAGGAAATAAATAACAGTCTATGTATTGTCCCCTGAAGTTATGGAAACCAGTCTCTGTGTCCGTCTGTGTGTGTGTGTGTGTGTGTGTGTGTGTGTGTGTGTGTGTGTGTGTGTGTGTGTGTGTGTGTGTGTCTCCTCTGTGGTGCTCTACGCGATCTCTCTCTTGTCCCCTCTCCCCCCAACC
>JBCNYH010000002.1:32688089-32698540 GCA_039654325.1 Tandanus tandanus
CCCCCCCCCCCCCCCCCCCCCCCCCCCCCCCCCTCCCCCAACCCCCCCCCCCCCCCCCCCCCCCCCCCCCCCCGTCCCCTTCCTCCTCCTCCCCCCCCAATCTACTCCCAACAAATTATTTAGAGAACATTCTCCTTTCAGCATCATTCCATGCTAATTTCTTACCTTGAAAATAACACTATATTTCAAATTTCAACTCAAATACTGCATCTTATTCATTCTGTGGCAAAAGAGAGTAGTTTTTCTGCTGGCAGGCCAGAGCTGCTGTGTGAAGCAAACGCTTTTGGTGTTTTCTGAAAATAAAATTCCAGTGGGGCCGTACACAGAATTCTGGGCGTCTCCCTGTGGGTGGTGGGAGACATGCTGTATTTGGCATCAGAACTTTAGATGCCTTTTAAAGGGGAAAAAAAAAAAACAGACAGACAGGAAAAAGGACAGGCCTACGAGCGAAACTGCAAGGATCTATGACACAAAATGCTTTGTGCTAAAATGTTTCATGGTGTGATGCGCGTTACTTCTATTTATAGCACATTTCTATAAACCAAGAGGACAAAATCAGTCAGAAAATATCCTCAGGGATTTCTCTTCCCAGAAACAACAGCCGATGGAATCTCCAGCCACCGTGAAGAATAAGAACTCGGTTCTCGTCCCTTGCTGAAGTTGACCTGGTAAAATATTCTGCTGCATAAATGTTAAAAATAGATTAAAAATTTTTAGAGGCAATAAAAAAGCTTTGGAAAGACAGATATTCATCTGTTGATTTATTTATTTAATAAAGTACTTCATATAAAATGGGGCGGTACGGTGGCGTAAAAGGTTAGCATGTCCGCTTCACAGCAAGACGGTCCTGAGTTTGAGTCCCGGGCTCAGCGAAAGCGTTTCTGTGTGGATTTTTCAGGTTCTCCCTGTGCTTGCATGGGTTTCCTCCGGATCATTTGCCGAACCGCTTCATCCTGTTACGGTCACGGGGAAACTAGAGAATACTGCAGGCGATACACTCTGAACAGCTCAACAGTCCATCTCAGGGCAACACACACACAACCATTCACACATACACTCACACTGAGGGGCAATTTAGGACAGCCAGTTAGCCTAATATGCATATCTTTGGACTGCGGGAGGAAACCCAGAGTGCCCGAAGGAAACCCTCCGAAACACCCGAGCCCGGGACTCAAACCTTATTGCTGTGAGGTGGACGTATTATCCAGTACACCACTGTGCCACCCTGGCATTAATATTGAAAACATTTTCAAACAAAAAATGTTTAAATGTGGTGGCACGGTGGCACTGTAAGAAGGTAATCAGGTGTTTCCCTGTGGAGTTTGCATGTTCTCTCTGTGCTTGCGTTGGTTTCCTTCGGATACTCTGGTTTTCTTCCAGAGTCGAAAAGACATGCACATTAGGCTGGTTGGTTGTGCCAAAAAGGATGTAAGTGTGTGTTGGCCCTGCAATGGTCTGGCGAGCTGTACAGGACGTACCCCGTCTTCGCCCAGTGTCGGCTGAGATAGGCTCCAGCCTTCCTGCAACCCTACATGCATTTCTTTTTATTTATAACATCCGGCAGAGAATCTTAGCCGGAGCACCTTACTTTTTTACATCATGTATATAATTATGCAGTCGGAGTTTAGGGGTTTGTGCATGGGCCCAACAGTTGCAGCAGGGCTAGACCCCAAAACATTCTGGACAGTTAAGCAGAGCTATACCCACTTCTGATTTTTTATTTTTTTTTATATTTCTATGTTAAAACACAGGAAATTTTTTAACTCACTCAATTCAGAAGTGACTGGATGTTAATTATACAACAAAAAAAGCCCCAAAAATTCCTAAGTACTTTTTTTTTTTATCAAGCCATTACCTGCATCATACTTTTGACAAGCCAGGATGTTTTTAGCTGTATCAAAGTCTACTGACAACAAAATGGGTTCAAATGACTTTAAAAAGTCCACTCAATCGAAATGAGTTTCTGGCTGACTGGAGTCAACAATCAGAGAAGACAGAATGTGTAGCTTTGCTCTCTTCTTTCTTCTTTTTGACTTTGGGTATTCCTTGTGCGGCGGTTACACATTAAGACACAGAAAGAGTTGAGAGATGATGGGTATTTACTTCACTTCCAAGCTGTCATGCTGTGTTCATTTTTGGAATGAATTCTTGGGAGCGCTTTTGGGTGAAATACAATTTATTAAATGGTTTCAGCTTTGCCAAGGAGAGAAAACCAGGAAGGGACTTGAAACTCGGTACAGTGCTGGAGTTGGTGCATTTCCAGTTCAAGGCTAAATTTAGACTGAGCGGTTCTCTTGAGACATTAAAGTTCTATCCACGTGATCAACTGTAACGTTTAATTTCAATGTGATACACACTAGGATTGAACGCAAAACTTCACCTCCGTTAGCATTTGTAAAGGGCCTTATTCCTCTGGCTTGTATTTGAACTCTGGTCAGGCTTGATAACGAGATCACATGATCTATCGAGGAATCAATGGGATTGCAGCACAGTCCATTTGACTGGGCTGCATTAGCTTTGGCCTCGCTACACTGCGCTGGCAGAACGTATGTGGTCCTCCAAGGGAAAAAAAATCAGCATGATCAGGCGTGCCTTGCCAAAACCACTCATACACTTCATCCGAAGAATGCTGCTAAAACACTTAAGAGTTCAGAGCTGCGGTTTTGCTATATGGTACTGGGCTTTATTGTCCTGCGCTTAGAGGAAACCAGGACATGTCAAGGGCGTGGAATGGAAAAGAACAGACGCATAAGTAACGATGTCATTGCTTAATGACCTGAAATGACAAGAGCTATAATGCGCAATGGCTCTTCCTATTCATGTGTCTGAAAGTGAAGCATGGCCTCATCATGGCCACACATCATGACTGCAGGTTTTATTTCAGAGACTGTCAGTGATTAGGCCTGACATTTTTCAGGAACAGCCACTGACTTCATCAGTAAGAGAGTCCCTCACACAAAAACAGAATAAATGTTAAACGTACCACTTTGGTTCATTATGGTCCAAATTTTAAACTCTGAGCAGAGGGTTTATTTGGTAAAATTCTGTAATTTCAGAACAGACCTGTAAAAATTTCAAAGCTGTGCGAAATTTAGAAATTTAGTTTTTTATTGTCCAAAACATGGCACGTTAAAATACTGCTCTGGAGAGGACACTGTGCCCCACACCAATATAACATGTCATCTCACTCATCACTCATTCATTTGCCGAACCGCTTTATCCTACTAGGGTAGCGGGATCTAAGCCAACACTGAGCAAAGGCGAGGTACATCCTAAACAACTCGTCAGGCCATTGCCAGGCTAACACACACACAATCATTGACATTCACTCTCACACCTAGGGGCAATTTGAAACAGCCAATTAGCCTAATCTGCATGTCTGTGGACTGTGGGAGGAAACTGGAGAACCCAGAGCAAACCCACGCAAGCACAGTGAAAGCATGCAAATGCCGCACAGAAATGCCCGTGCCAAGCCCAGGACTCGAACCCAGGACCTTTTTGCTGTGAGACGGACACGCTAACTACTACGCACGCATCTTTTCTGGTATAATTTCTGACTCCCTGGAAGAATCCTGAATTTATTTCATCAAACGCATGTTATTCTCCCACATAATGAGCTCTTTATCAGTTATGTCACATACAGATTAAATAATGACAAGAAATAACTCGTCCTGGAGAGGACACGTTTTGTAAAGACAAGATGAAGCTGAAAATTCATTGCACAAATTCTGTATTTTATTGAAAGCTCAAAATGGCTTAAAATACTTTCTAGACAAAATGTCCTGAATTTGCTAAAACCACATAATAAATATTATATTGAATTAAAATATATGTGCTGGGAGGAAATTGTACTGGAGGGAACATTAAATATTTTTGGAAGGACATTTATCACTAAAACGAATCAAACATCCATCCATTTGCCGAACCGCTTAATCCTACTAGGGTTGTGGGAAGGCCGGAGCCTATCTCAGCTGACTCTTTCACTCTCACACTCACATCTAGGGGCAATTTTAAACAGAATTAACCTAATGTGCATGTCTTTGGACTGTGAGAGAAAACCGGAGTACCCGGACAACACCACACAGAAACATCCTTGCCGAGCCCGGGACCAAACCTCGGACCTTCTTGCTAACCACTACGCCACTATGCTGCTCATGAATCAATATTTTTACCGATTTTCTTTAAAAAAACTTTAAAGGTTTCTAGAGTTCTTTGTATTATTAGTATAAACGAATCATATAATTATAATTTTGGGAATCAAACCAGAAAAATGTGTCCAAAAACAGAGCAAAGGTCATATTTTTAATGCCATCACTGTAAAAATCTGTCTTCCAGATCGAGACACATTCTAACAGCAGATCATAAACTATGAAACTATTAAAGTATTAATCTTGATCATATCTTCTCTCCATATCGTATTGAGTGGAATTTGGGGAAAATGCTCTTTTACGTGAAAGTGCACTAAAATCCTTTTAAACATATAAATATAATAAATATAATGGGGGAAATGTTGCAATAAAATGAGGCCACTCAAACAGGAAGAAAGTCTTAGTAAAGCAACGTCTGCACCACTGCAACATTAACCTGCAGCTCGATGCTACTTATCTTACGTCTTGATTTGATTTTGTGGACCACACGTTTTCTGCGGCGTGTCTATATATATAAAGTCTGTCTTAACGTCTCAATTCCAGGCCGCCGTTGCTCTTATGAGATCGGTCCTGGTTTTATGACATGATTTGTCATGTTTTGACACTTTGATTTACTCTCGCAATTCCCTTTAACCCAAAATATTTGAAAGCAAGTCATTTTCAGCTTTCTAGAGACACCTCCTTTTTGATTCAAGAGATCAAAATAACAAAAAACAAAATTAATGTAGCAAAATTCAATAACTGAGTCAAGTGTACTGTATATAATATCAGGGTTCTTTCCAGTGAGCCATTTCCCTGTCTGATTAAAACCGTTATGATGACGCTGTAGTGTCAGAAGGCATTAGACACAACATGAAAATGTAGACTACAAGCTGAGATTCACATGAAAGTTTCGAATATATTTAATCACTGTGTACATGGAAGAATATTGCGAAAGTAGTGCAACCTTAACCCAAAATTATTATTGTTTACTGTCACACGATGGGCTTCATGCAAGAACATGTTAGTATTAGTATTCATAAATACCTCGTACTTTTCTAGTATTAGCCACGGCAGATTCAACAAACACCTGAATATCCTACAAATTTTTTATATATCTGTGTAAAAATAATGAATTACACCTGTGTGTAAGTGTGCAGGCATTCATAAAGACTAAAGATTTTCATAATTCAAGGTGGTCCCGTATAACAATAGCTATAAACACAGATATAGATATACAGAAGATTTGATCATAATTATGATAATTTAAGCTGGTTTGCAGTCAGCGATGTTGATATTACTGTTATCATTACACAGTGGCATTACTATCCGTTTAAATTAACACGGACGTCATATAAATACATTTAGGGTTTTATGTAATATGAATTATAGTATAAAATCATGTCAAGTAACTAAATTTTATATTAAAGTAAATTAAATTTATACTATTAAACCCACAGTCATTAAAAGCTTGCATACATTGTATACGTCTTCACACATTTAAACCCCCCCCCCCCCCCAATAATAAGAATTACAGACTTCTACGTGGAAAAAATAATAATAGTAATAATAAAAAAATAAATAAAAAACAACACATGTATCCGACAGTAAATACGGAAGTAATTTGAATGTGATGATTGTCTGATGTATTTAAACGGAAGCTCGTATTATTTTTACTTATAATTTCATTTTATTCAGAAATTCATTAGTTTATATCTAATTTCTTAGTTTAATATATGTATACTGTTATTTTTGCTATTATCTTGCGAGAGTGAAATGGCAGACTTTTCAAACTGGCTAATGCAAACTATTAAATGGATTTCAGCAGATTGCAACTTCAAAAATGTAAGTAAAAACCACCTGATAATGAAATTATGCATATGTCCATGTGTAACAGAAAAGATGGGAAGGTTTGCCTAGCATTTCACTTTCAAATATATCCAGATGTATAAATATAGAGCCATTTATTAAAAACTTAAGTTAAAATAGCAAACTATATACACATAGTTTTGTTAGTACCTGTAGGAAAATTCAAAATACTAAAAGATTGGTGAATTCCACAAGTTCACATAAACTGTTTGTATGTGACATTTACTAACATTTCTCTTAGTATGCATGGTTCTTACATCAGGCCCAATATTACCTCAATTTTGCTTCGTGGTGAGATTTCCTTTACGAGCAGTAGCCTAGCATTTAAGAAATGAACAACTAAGCTATTACTTAAAAAACCCAGTAACCATGGTAACTTGCATACTTACTATACACCACAAAAAAACAGCACACAGAAATACACAAGAGCATCTCCGGTATGTGTTTAAAGGCTACACCAATCTCTCACCAGCGTAATAATGAAAGGATACAGGCTGAGGCTGAAGTATACACACGTCAGTCACACAGTCAGCAACGATCAACTTAGCAACGTTTCTGAATCACACTTTAAGTACGTATATAATTACCTATATTTAAAGGAAAAGATGTTAATTCTTCAATAATTTAAGGGTTAGCTAGCATACAGTAATTAAGCTGTGAACATTCTTTGTTTCTTAGTAATTAGTCACTTCACTCTTTATTTTAGCTACACATGGTGCGAAATACAATGTGCTAACAATAACAGGGGGAAAAAAACATTTCCTTGAGACTTGGGTAAAAACTTGAGCGTATTCCAAGGATTTTTTAGGGCTTATGTGTTGGATGGCTTGGAATTAACAGAGCCAGCATTGTTGTACAAACAGGCACAACCAAAATATAAACCAAACATGACTTGCACCAAACTGCCATATGCACCAATCACCTCAGGGCTTTGGGATTCACAAATTTTCTCTCTATCTGGTCAAAAATGTATTTGCGAGCTACTTGTGGAAGAACATTTCATGACATGGATTGTGCTATGATGTTGCGCAGTTAAACTATCAATCTCACACACACTAAATGTTTCTGAAGGCTGTGCCTTAAACTACATGATGCACACTAAAGGAATGTCGGACACATCGTACCCTGCACACACGTACCTTTACAAGCTTACACCCTCCTAACTTGTACCGCTGTAAACTCATACCCCTCTAAACTCGTACCCTGCAAACGTCTACCCTGTTAATTCATACACCTTCAAACTCGTACCCCTGCATCCTATTGTTCAGCAAATTAATTCATCTGAACTATGAGAAAAAAATGCAAACTTTCTTCATCTGGAAATTTACACTCTCATAATAGATGTAACTATGATTGAATATATTTGTACGAGTTTTCTATGCTTAGGAGTTTGCAGGGGTATGAAATCTCCAGACGCCACACTAAAATATTATACTTATGTAGTAATGACATCAGAGCTGGAGTTTTGGGTAAAGCTGAAGTATTCATGATTGCTTAGTTTTATAAAAAGTATTAAGAGAAGGATATTTTTCTCATCCCTGTCTGTGTTCTCTGTGTATTTTGCAATCTAATATATGTAAAGCTTGAAACAAACCAGGCAGATGATAAAAATCCACAGATCACAGAGCAGAATTCTCAAATCACACACTCTTGTGCTGTATAACTGGCTTTACAATACAAAACACAAAAAAACGATGAACTAAAACAACTTTTAAAACTCAGTAACAATCCAAAATCTCTCTATTTATTAAACCTCACACAGAAGCTTCCCAGCAAACACCAGAACAAATAAATGCCTTACCTGTTCAACAAAAAATTCTAAAGACTCCTATCTTTCAGTACATCAGAGTCTTTCATGCAGCCTTTATCATTTGTATACACTTTCTTTCTCTCTCTCTCTCTTGTGTAATTGGATGTTGCTCATGCTTGTCGCTGTGGAGCTGGACTTCCTTTGTTCCAAAGCTGAGTATCTGAGTTGGTGTATGCTGGTGTAACCGAGCTGCTTTTACACAGACAACGGGAACAAGTTACCCCAGAACAATAGAACAATATGTGCAATGAGCAAGTTGCACCCACTTTCCTGTTTACACACTCACTCTCAAACTGAAGGCGAGCTGAAAACTATAGAGCAAGCACACGTGCGCAAATCAGTGATCAGAAACAAAACGTTGGGTGAGGACATAAATTGCATTTTGAATTATTCAGTGATTACATGCAAGTAAAAGGTAGGGACAAAAAAAAAATCATAAATATAAACAAATGCACGGCGTCGTCTCAGAATGTTTCATGAAAGAGTGTTGTTTCAAATTGTTTTTGAATTGTTGAACGAAGATAACGCAAACAATTGGAGGGGGACCGCCCAGGTGATGCGCAAGCCCACCAAACAACCTAATAACCCGAATGGATGTGACTGCACACATGTAAATCATCCGACTTGACGCTGATAGTGTTCAGATGAAAAGTTGCGCCTGGAATAAGATGTTCTGGAACAACTTGCACCACCTTCAAAATTGGAGCAACTTGCGCCCTCTGCTGTCAAGTTCGACCTTGTACCAGGTGCCGTGTGAACACAACCGGTGTCAAGTAGAAGGGTTTACATGTGTGCAGTAGCATCCATTTGGGTTATTAGCTCGTTCCGTGGCCTTTTTGTGGTAGATGGGTGGTTCCTCTCCAGTGGTTTGTGTTTTTACGATTCCCTCCCTTCACTGGCGTTCTTGAAACATCCTGTGCATTTGCGTTTATATTTATGATATTTTGTTGCCACCCTTTTCTTACTAGAGCCATAAAAAAATCCGAAAAGCACGTTTTATGTCCTCGCCCGACATTTTATTACTGATCACTGATTTGCCCACGCATGCTTGTGTATTTTCTATCTAGCTTTCGTCTTCCCACCAATTTAAGAGTGACCATGTAAACATGTAGTAAAGTGGGCACAACTTGCTCTGGGTACAAGTTTACATTTACATTTATGGCATTTCCAGAGTGACTTACAGTTTCTGAGTAGTTAAGGGTTAAGGGCTTTGCTCAAGGGACCAACAGTAGCAGATTGATGGTAGTGTAAACCCAGTGTTACATGGGCAGTTGCACAGGAGCAACTTGTTCTGGGTGCATGCACTTGTGTAAAAAGTTATGGATACAACCAGACTTCCAACAACTTCTATCCCGATCCTAGTCCTGATTTAGTATTACCCCATTATAATTGCAGGCTTTTCAGGCTGACTGGCAGCTCAGGAACATCATGTTAAGCAGATTATACAGAATGATTACCTTTGTTTCAACAAAAAAAATGTCCAAACACTCCAGCATTAACCTGAATTTCCTCAAAAACCAAACGTGTAACTTTAACATAGCAGACTATAAAATAGTAGCAATTCACTCCTCCTCTTATTCCTGTCCATGACTGACAGCGGCATCCTCGTGGCAGGTTTTAAATTATACACATTTTCCTCGGAGCATGATGCTCACAGCAAGTGGTGAAAATAAGACTGTGGTTGGTGCACACTTGATTGCTGCTGTGCCACTTTCAGATTAGTTTAAAAACCTAAACTGATTAGCATCGGATTGTATTGCAAGCAGCATTGCTGCAGTGGAAGACAGCAATGTTACGCTTCTGGGTGAAAATCAGCTTTACTGTCCTTGCGTTCAACTCCCGCTTACTATACTGGCAGAATTATCTAACGTTAGCTACTATGAATTTAAAAACGTCCAACAAACATCCAGAAAGAAAAGGGTTAGAGATATCCCGACTGAAACCATTACTGTTGTTTTCTTAGTAACAGATCACCAATCTCACATTATACAATAAGTTAACTAAGTGTTCAGCTTTAAAAATCTAGTACAGGCATAAATCTAGGTACAAGTCCAGGTTGCTGACCACAGAAATGATGCATTAATAAAAGTCTGTGGACTGGACAGGGCAGTGGTGGCTTAGTGGTTAAGGCGATGGGTTACTGATCCGAAGGTCAGTGGTTCAATCCCCACTATTAATACTGTTGGGCCCTTGAGCAAGGCCCGCGACCCTCAATTGCTAGTTGTATAAAAATGATCATTGTAAGTCGCTCTGGATAAGAGCGTCTGCCAAATGCTGTAAATGTAAATTGAGATCTGGCCTTTACATATTCTACACTTCATGGGGAAAAAACAACAACAACTGCATAAATGTTCTTTGTATATGGAAGCGATTTACTGTAGGAATCCATCAGGGTCCAAATTGGAGAAATTTAACTATTACTTCGAGCAAAAAACAATTCATGCTGACAAAATGATGCGTTTTACAGTGTATATATGTGTATATGTAAAAGCAGGACTTTCCAAAGAGGGAGCATCTTTTATGGTCCTGTGTTTTATTTTCTGTTAGTTAAACTTAACCTGAGTCTGTATTTCACTCACTCACTCACTCACACACACACACACACACACACACACACACACACACACACACACACACACACACAC
>JBCNYH010000002.1:32698640-32708787 GCA_039654325.1 Tandanus tandanus
TTTGATAGCTGTGCGCGCGGTGTATATATATATATATATATATATATATATATATATATATATATATATATTATACCTCATTGCTGCTAAACATTAAATGAATATCTGCATTTTCCCTTCTATATTATGCCAGGCTATTCCTCTCATTTTAAAGAAAGATAAAGATCCCCTCCTTTATAGCAGTTATTGCCCTTTTTTCCTTTGCTGTGTGCAGGTCAAGACTTTACGTAAAATGCGGAAATAGTTTAGAGGCTAATGTGACATTTATAGAGTTTGTGAAAATTCCAGGCTCTAAATTAAATTTTATAAAGTGAGCTCTTGCCCATCAATATTGCAGCTACAGCCTATCATCTTTCAAACTTGCCATTCAAATTCTTGAGAATTTTAGATACTTGGACATATGTGTCATCAGGAAGTTTTCAGATTTATGTAGGTATAATTTTCCCCTTTAATTGCTCGGTTGACTCAAGACCTACACCACTTGAGTTCATGGTGTGAAGTGAAGCATTTCTTAGAAGTTTAAGCACTGCTTCAGAAGTGTAAGACTTCACAGTGTGGAGAGATAACAACCCCCTTACCCATATTTTGACCAAGCCCAAGCTTGATGCTTGTAAACAAAGATGAGTGGCCAAGCTGCCATTCTACAATTTTGACTTTAAGTACACCCCAGGTCCAAAGAACATTGTAGCAGATGCATTCAATCGTGATGTCTTCTATCAGCAAATGCCTCATTCAGGAGCCCCACAGCAGATTGGTACTGTAAGCAGAAAGTGCAGCCACTAACAAACTGCAGGCTGCTTTCAAACTTGGCATCCAACACCTGTAGGTAGTACAGCAAGCCAAACTTGCTCCGATTTAATCGGTTCTTTCAGCTCTTCTGAATTCAAAACTGCCTTACCACAGGTTATTGGCTATGATAAAGCACTAGGAAATGGTTAACGTTCAGGGTCAAATCCAGAATGAGGAGACAAGAAACCCTGTGAGCAAAACAGAGAGGTTTTAATTGGTATTGCCTGTGAGTTTAAGGCATTGGAAGGAGTCCATGAGTTGGCAGGATAAGCTTCATTAGAAAGCATTAAGAGCTGAGTTCCTAGACCAGTATTGGAATGTTTTAATGAGCTCTGGCATACTTGGCCCTTGAAAGGAATTGTACCCAGTGTGGTAGCCCAGAGAAAAGGTCAATGAACTGAGCAATCTTTTGTTGATTGGAAGCCCCAGAAAATCAGGTGAAGTACAGGGAGCATTGCAGCGAGCATTCTTTAAGATGGGTACCCTGGTTCTTTCAAACGCTGTTGGTACATGACCAGATGATATGGAGTTATTAATGATAGTCGTGGTAAAGGGAAGAAGGTCTTGTGAGATGGTCTGGAGTATTGTGGAAGGGATTGGATCCAGTGGGCAAGTAGTAGGATTGCATGATGAGATGACTTGCTGGATGTCTTCAGTTGTGAGATTGAAAAACTGTGCAAGGGAAGGGGAAGTGAAATCTATGCTGTGTAGAATAGGAGTTAGGGAGGGAGTAAATGTCTGACAGATTTGTTTAATTTTCCCATTGATGAAGTTGGCAAAGTCTTCAGCGGTCAGGGAAGATGGAGTAGGAGGAGCGAGTAAGGATGAAAAGATGTTGTGGATTTTGTGCATGGTATTCCAGATCTGATTCAAGATCTGATTCTCTCAGCTGCTCTGAGTTGTCTATGATTGCTTCGCAGGACCTTCGAGAGCCAAGGAGCAGGGCAAGAAGTCTTCTTGAAATTTATAGATAGTGGGCAGAGGAGATCCATAGATGCAGAGAGTGAGGAGAGGAAAGTGTCAGTAGCAGATTCTAATGGTAGGAAAGAAAAAGAGACAGGGTTAGGAACATTAGATAAAGTACAGGAAGCAACAGATGAAGGAGATACAGTGTGGAGGTTTTGCCGAGTGGGGGAAGATAACCAAAAGCTGGTGTTATGTAGAATAGGTAAGGTGAAAGGGAACCAAGTGGTGGTCAGAGATGTGGAGTGGGGTAGCAGTAATGCCTGTGACTGAGGAGGGATGACTGAAAACAAGATCTAGGAGAGTGCGTATGCGTTAAATGGCATGCAGCCTGTTTCAATTACTCCTGCCCTTCCCGTACTTTTAACTCTTTTTTTCTTACTTCTTTAACTTTTTTTTCTCATACTTAATATTTTTATTGTTAATAAGTAGCTGCTCTCTCAATATGTGGGCTGAGAGAGTTTTTTTTTTTACTTTTTATCACTGCAAAACTTTTACTTTCATGGAGAGTTGGGACAGCAATGCGCTTTGTTTACTCCAGGGATCAGCTGATCGCCCTGATGCCAGCCAAATTAGCAACCAGACAAATGAACTTACCAGCTGAAATCTGGAGGAAAACACAGTGGATGCATAGATGGAGGGCAGAAGAAGAGAAGGAGGTAGGCGGTGAGACAAAGGCAGCTTACAGAGAGGAAAAAGGTACAAGCCGTGTCTCCCGTGAGGTCACTGGCAAATAAGATGGACAAGCTGACAGCGCTAGCCCAGAGTTAGAGGAAGGATTGGGAGTGTAGTTTCATGTACTTCGTGGACACATGGCTGCACCAAGATTTTCTCGATGACAACTCATCCATCGGGGGCTTTCACACTGTCCGGGCCGACAGAGATTACATCATGAGCGGTAAGCAGAAAGGTGGAGGGCTTGCCATTCTTATTAATAACCAGTAGTGTAACCCCATCCACATAACCACCAAAGAGTGGAGTTGTGGACCGGACATTGAACTGCATGCTGTTGAACTCAGACCATACTATTTGCCTAGGGAATTTTCCCATGTCATCCTAGTGGCTGTTTATTTTCCTCCTTCTGCCAACCACACAGCTGCATGTGACACTGTTCATGCTACCATAGCCCGGTTACGGACTCAGCACCCGAGTGCATTCATTGTGATCTCAGGTGACTTCAACCATGTCACCATGGACACTACACTATCAACTTTTGTGCAGTACATGGACTGTCCCAACAAAGAGGAGAGAACTTTAGACCTGCTGTATGCAAACACTAAGGATGATACAGTTCCTTCCCCTCCCTCCGCTGGGGAGATGAGACCACAACTTCATTCACCTCTTCCCCTGCTATCTACCGGTTGTGAAGAGGCAGCCTGTGACTACAAGGACTGTTAGGAAATGTTTAGAGGAGGCCTTGGAGGAACCACGGGGTTGTTTTGAGGTGACAGACTAGCAGGCACTCTTTGAGCCCCACGGTGAGGACATTGATGGGCTCACTGAGTGTATTTCACATTACATTGCCTTCTGAGGCCATTGTTCCAGTTCAGATTGTCCATTGTTACCCATATAGCAAGCTGTGGCTGACTGTAGACATCAAATCCCTCCTTAATGACAAGAAAAGGGCATTCAGGGTTGGCAACAGTGAGGAGGTGCGAAGGACCCAAGGTTTACTAAGAGTTAAGATCAGAGAGACTAAGGATGACTACAGGAGAAAGCTGGAGTAGAAACTCCAGCAGAACAACATGAGAGAGGTCTGGAGTGGTATGAAGACCATCACTGGTTTCAGGCCAACCAACAGCAGAGGAGCTGAGGGTGGTGAGGACAGGGCCAATGAGCTGAAATAGTTTTTAACAGATTTGACACTGCGTCTGCTGTTCAGCCCACTTCTAACTCGTCAGGAGCAAGCCTGAAACCTCCTAACACCCCTCCCCCACCTGTCAACTTCACCAATAACCAGGTTCAGAGACAGCTGAAAAGACTTCACTCAGGCAAGGTAGCAGGACTGGATGGGGTGAGCCCCCATGTCCTTAAAGCCTGTGCTCCCCAGCTCTGTGGAGTCTTACATTACATCTTCATGATGAGCCTGAGTCTGCAGAGGGTTCCAGTTTTGTGGAAGACGTCATGCCTTGTTCCTGTACCAAAGACCCCACGTCCCAGTAGCCCCCAGGTTTACAGATCTGTGGCACTGACTTTACATATTATGAAGACCCTCGAGAGGCTCATCCTGGATCAACTTCTTCAGTTCACTTACTAGCACTGTCTCAGAGTTGAGGATGCCATCATCTACCTGCTTAACCGTATCTACACCCACCTGGACCAGCCAGTGAGCACTGTGAGGGTCATGCTTTTTTACTTTTCCAGTGCATTCAATACCATCAGATTGACCCTCCTGTGTGAGAAGCTGACAACAATGCAGGTGGATGCCTCTCTTGTGTCCTGGATTGTGGACTACCTGACTGGAAGACCACAGTATGTGCGATTGCAGCACTGCAATGTTGGACATGGTGGTCAGCAACACCGGAACACCAAAAGGGACTGTCCTGTCCCCTTTCCTTTGTATCCTCTACACAACAGACTTCAGCTACTGCACATATACTTGCCATCTTCAGAAGTTTTCTGATGACTCTGCTGTAGTTGGATGTATCAGTGGAGATAATGAGACGGAATATCAGGATGCTGTGGATTCCTTCGTCACATGGTGTGAGCAGAATCATCTGCAGCTTAATGTAACAAAGACCAAGGAACTGATTGTGGATTTCAGGAGATCCGAAACACCAGAGACCCCTATTTCCATCCAGGACGTCAATGTGGAAATGGTGGAGGATTACAAATACCTTGGAGCTCATATTGACAATAAACTGGACTGGGTTCAAAACACCACTTTACAAGAAGGGCCAGAGCCGTCTCTATTTTTTGAGGCAGCTAAGGTCATTCAACATCTGCCGAACACTGCTTAGGATGTTTTACGAGTCTGTTGTGGCCAGTGCTATCCTCTATGTTGTTGCATGCTGGGGCAGCAGGCTGAGGGTTGCAGATGCCAACAAGCTGATCAAACTGATACTCAAGGCCAGTAATGTTTTGGGGATGGAGCTGGACTCTCTGATGGTAGTGTCAGAGAGGCAAATGTTGTCCAAAATAAGGACAATACTGAACAATACCTCCCACCCGCTTCACAACCTGCTGATCAGTCAGAAAATCATTCCTACCTGTGGCCATTAAACTGAGTTCTTTTCCAAAATGCCATAAATCCATTTTTATTGTTTCAAGATAATATTGTTTGTTGTTGGTTTTAACACTCTCAACTAAAAAATCTAATCTAGAATCTGTTATTTAAAACTAGCCTAAAAACAACACAAAAATATTTAGCTTTAACAAAATGCTATATATATCTAAATTTTGTGTCAAATCGCAATAAATCTATTAAGCCCCTGTCACATATTAACGATTTGCAGAACTTATGCGACATATGAAAAATTTCTATAAAACGCTGGCATACACTGAACTATCGATATTATTCCAGTTTTGAACATATACCTAACTTATTAGTAACATCTAGAACCTATAGAAAACTTATAGCTAACTTATATCAAACTTATCTCCAGCATATACTGACGTATGTAGATGTACCTGACGTGTTCGGGACGACCACAAAACTTTTACTTAACATCTTTCTAACTTACAGCTAGCGTATTATGGGTGTATTGGCAGCGTTTAGGACAGAGGTCAGCAACCTGGGCCTCTGGAGCCGCATGCGGCTCTTTCATCTCTCTGCTGTGGTTCCCGTGGCTTATATTGTTTAAATTAAATTAAAATGTTTAATGCATCGCGAACAGATTCCTTTGCTTTCACTGCTGACAAAACTGGTTATCAGTATGCTTTATATGTGGCAAGAAAAAAAAAATTCAAACGTTGAAAGATATTTCCAGAATAAAGTTCGGTTCATTATAGCCCGTCACATATTTAGCTAGCGTATGCCGATCTATGAGCAAATACGCTGGCATATGTCGAATAAGTTATGGGTAAGTGTTGTGCAAGTTACAGCACGCTAGTATAAGTCGTAGTAAGTTGTAGCATGCACAACATTTTTGAGGTATCCTAGCGTATGATTCATACATTCTGCATACGCTGGCCATAAGTTATAGGTAAGTTGCCATCAGTTGTAGGTAAGTTACTCGATCGTTCTCACGTTATTTGCAGGTTACTAAAAAGTGTAGTGTTTAGTGTACGCCTAGCGTGTTGGCAGCATTCGCAATTTATGACCAAAGATAATCTAACCTATGCAGCAGTGTATCCCCGACGATCGATCACGTGATGTATAAAAGGATGCCGCTCGCTGAATCAAATCAGACCAGTATTCAGTATTCCAGTATCAACATCATCGTCATGTCAAAAAAATCGTAGTTCACCGACATTGTAAAATCTTACAGCAGCAGCATATTCACTGTCATTAATAAAGGCAAACATAAATTGTCACTTTATATGTTAATGTCTATTTCAGTGTGCCGTAATTCCTTAATTTCCTCACGTGGCGTATAGCATTCAACCGTCAACGTGAATATGAAACACAATTAGTTCAGGACCCGATATAAAAATACATATTGTCAAAATAATAGCTCATTAAATGATTTCTTTCATCTGGTTAATATGATTCCTGCTCTTGAACTTCACTGCACAGCGTCTCCATATCAGAGTTGTAAGATGTCACTTTCATTTTCACGCAGGATTGCAAGCTCTCATCTGTGAGAGGTGCAATGTATATTTGTGATGTAGTTCATGATGAGGACTCCAGAATATTCACCAACATTTACCGATGCACCATCGAGAGTATTCTCTCTGGCTGTATCACTACCTGGTACAGAAGCTGTAATGCTCTGGACCGCAAAGCTCTACAGCGGGTGGTCAGATCAGCACAGCGTATCACCAGGACTGAACTGCCAGCCATCCAGGACCTCTACACATAGCGCTGTAGGAAGAAGGCCCTGCAGATCCTCTCTGATCCCAGCCACCACAGCCACACACTCTTCACACTCCTGCTGTCAGGCAGATGGTACAGGAGCATCCAAGCTTGCACCAGCAGATTCAGGGACAATTTCTACCCACAAGCCATCAGGCTACTGAACTTCTGAAATACCAGACATCTGAAATCTGCACACTTTTTGCATACTCATTGTACACACTGTACATGCACACACTGCTTCTGCACTACAATCACTTTAGAATTTTCTATTAGTATTCTGTATTAATCTTACTGTGTACATAAAAAACAAATTCAGTACCACTGTGTATACAGTGGGAAAAATGTATATACAGTGGGAAAAATAAGTATTTGATACACTGCTGATACATTGGTGTTTTTGCAAGTTTTCCCACTTACAAAGAATGGAGAGGTCTGTAATTTTAATCATAAATACACTGTGAGAGACAGAAAAAAAATCCAGAAAATCACATTGTATGATTCTTAAATAATTAATTTGCATTTTATTGCATGAAATAAGTATTTGATCACCTACCAACCAGCAGGAATTCTGGCTCTCACAGACCTGTTAGTTTGTCTTTAAGAAGCCCTCCTATCCTCCACTCATTACATGTGTTTATTGTACCTGTTTGAACTTGTTACCTGTATGAAAAACACCTGTCCACACACTCAGTCAATTATACTTCAACCTCTACCCCATGGGAAAGACTAAAGAGCTGTCTAAGGACAACAGGGACAAAATTGTAGACCTGCACAAGGCTGGGATGGGCTACAGCACAATAGGTAAGCAGCTTGGCGAGAAGGCAACAACTGGTGGCGCAATTATTAGAAAATGGAAGAAACTCAAGATGACTGTCAATCTCCCTCGGACTGGGGCTCCATGCAAGATCTCGCCTCGTGGAGTATCATTGATTATGACAAAGGTGAGGGATCAGCCCAGAATTACACGGGAGAACCTGATCAATGACCTTGCCAGTCTCCAGACCTGAATCCAATAGAAAATCTTTAGAGGGAGCTGAAACTCAGTGTTGCCCAGTGACAGCCCCGAAATCTGAGAGATCTGGAGAAGATCTGTATGAAGGAGTGGGCCAAAATCCCTGCTGCAGTGTGTGCAAACCAGGTCAAGAACTGCAGGAAACTCTCTGACCTCTGTAAATGTAAACAACGGTTTTTGTACCAAATATTAAGTTCTATTTTTCTATTGCATCAAATACTTATTTCATGCAATAAAATGTAAATTAATTATTTAAAAACCATACAATGTGATTTCCTGGATTTTTTTAGATTCTGTCTCTCAGTTGAAGTGTACTGTCGTGGTGAAAAGTGTCCAGTTCACGACGCAAAAGGTTCAAATTTTCTGTGTTTATTTAGCCTTTAGGAAAAGAAAAGCATACAATCAATCACACAGAAGACATTGTTCCAAGAGAAAAATCTTGTACATCGAACCAGCTCTGCAATTGGTTTATATAGTGCCCATTCCACTCAGATTGGTCTATCATCCTCTAGGTCTTGAGTCTGATTGGTCCCTCATGACTTCATATCTCAACATGTTTCAACAAGTCTCGACATGTCTCAACATGTCCCGAGTCTCAACCTCGACCTTGAAGGTTCAGTGCCTCCTTTCGCTTAGGACTGCTATTTTGTTTCTTTTCAAGGTCCAACATTTTGTTCCAATGTTCCGTGTTCAAGGACAGTCAAGCAATACTTGTACAGAGTGGATTGGGCCCTACATAAAATAATCTTACACACGCTTCAGTGAATACACTTTTCATACAATAGTCAGATAAATCATCCAATAATTAAATAGTGCAGTAAATCATACAACTGCTCTTCTCTAGGTATAATCATTAACAATTTAAATATATATATATATTTCATTACAGATGACTTCATTGGACAGTTCTCCATTTCAGGATTACAAATGTCTTTAAATAAAGAAAAATGATCACTCATTCCAAAGATATTACACTTTCTGTATTCATATTCATGTTGATGCTGTTAATGATCAATAATAGTGAAGTCGAGCAATTTGCATAAGATTCATGGAGGACATTTCAGACTGGCAGGCCATAGGCCTTCCACAGTTCATTGGTCCAAAACCACACAGCACCCCCAGTGGCACCTGATACCCCAATTTTTTCCACTACAGTACCTGCAATGAAAATTACAGACCTCTCCTTTCTTTGTAAATGGGAAAACTTGCAGAATCAGGAGTGTATCACACAAATATATATATATATATTTATTTATTTATTTTTTCATTCCTTTTGCTTATATAGTTTTATTCTTACTTTATATTTTACCTAAATGTTTCTTTATGTGCAATATTTGTGTTTTATGTGCAATATTGATGGGGCTCTGAGTCCAAGAATTTCATTGCCGGTAGTGATGTTCCATTGTTACCTGCATATGACAAATAAACTTGAACTTGATGATGGAAAAAAAATCTGCTGACACAAGTATGTGGATCCAAAGATCGACAGGACTCCAAATGCACACTTTTCCATGTTTATATAAGTGTCGGGAATGGCACTCCATGTATCGAACACAAAGAGGGGAAGGGAAGCAGCGTACTTCTCTGTACATCTCTGGCAAACAATGTCATCTTGTGCTCAAATGCCAAAACCTCCGCCGGCGTATCCGCCAAAGTTCTCATACATCGGTAGACGCTGGCTAAATCGTCAATATATGACAGGGGCTTTAGAATACAGCATAGAAAACCCTTTTTAACACATGAAAACTACTCTAAGACTAGAACACTATAAAAAAAATAAAAACTGGATGAAAAAATCCACCAGCAATCAATGTTATGTAAAAGTTAGTTAGGCAGTGTACTGGGGTACCTCACTCCTCATCACTATCTGCAATGCCTGCATAATTTACAACTTCCAAGGAATTAATTTAAGCCCTCTATAAAATTATTACTATTAGCAAATAAATAACCAAAATTAACTACTCTCCAAACTTCTACAAATAAATGTAACCCGCTCCAGTATAATACAGATTAAGTAGATAATTTGACATACTGAGATAGATATATTTGGAAAGAGAGTTTAATATGCCTCAAAATGAGGTATAAGACATTATAGCATGAAAATTGACTAAGTTACATCACTTTGTATGCCGCTAATCAGGAAATGCTACTTTTGAGAAAATAGCAATTTCAGTTACAGAACCAGTTTCTAAATTTCAGCATTCAGCATCCATACACTAAATGAATCTGGCTCTTGAAAAATCAGTGCGATCTTACTACCATCTTTCCTTTTGAACTTTGAGTTCTATTTACACCAAGTCATGTCTTCAAAGGAAGTTTTGAGGCTTCTCATTGGTTTACCGTTATATTCATTCATTCATTCATCTTCTTCCGCTTCTTCCGGGGTTGGGTCGCGGGGGCAGCAGCCTAAGCAGTGAGGTCCA
>JBCNYH010000002.1:32726897-32737406 GCA_039654325.1 Tandanus tandanus
GTAATGGTAGTGGTAGTGAGAGTGATAGTAACGTAGTGGTAGTGAGAGTGACAGTGGTAGTAATGGCAGTGGTAGTGAGAGTGATAGTAATGTAGTGGTATTGAGAGTGACAGTGGTAGTAATGGTAGTGAAAGTGATAGTAATGTAGTGGTAGTGAGAGTGACAGTGGTAGTAATGGTAGTGGTAGTGAGAGTGATAGTAACGTAGTGGTAGTGAGAGTGACAGTGGTAGTAATGGCAGTGGTAGTGTGAGTGATAGTAATGTAGTGGTAGTGAGAGTGACAGTGGTAGTAATGGCAGTGGTAGTGTGAGTGATAGTAATGTAGTGGTAGTGAGAGTGACAGTGGTAGTAATGGCAGTGGTAGTGTGAGTGATAGTAATGTAGTGGTAGTGAGAGTGACAGTGGTAGTAATGGTAGTAGTGGTAGTAAGAGTAATAGTGGTAGTAACTGTAGTGGTAGTGGCAGTAATGGTAGTGATAGTGAGGGTGATGTACTTTTTTTTAGCATATGTTCACAAAATGACAAATAATAGAAATAATGTAATCCAGTACCAGTCATGAAATTCTGTCCAAACTTTTAATTGGTACTGTATATCAAGATCAATGTTCGAGGAAAGGTCTGGTAGTGCATTATTTTAATGAAGTGTGTGTGGTTTTCAATAATAATTATTGTTATTATTTTTATTAATAATAATAATAATAATAATAATAATAATAATAATAATAATAATAATAATAAAAGTAATAATAACATGAAACAATTAAAAAATCTTTGAATCTTTCTCAAAAGCTTTTGGCTAAATCTCAGTTATCAATAACAGGCTCTTGTTTTGTAAAAACGAAATACTTCAATAGTAGAAGTGTAATTTTATTCACAGACTTCCCCCAGAATCACATGAAAACAATAAAGAGGCTGATGTGACCTTAATGTTGTATTTCCTAATCACTTTAAAATTCCACAATATTAATGCAGCAAACAGGAGACTGGCTCTACTTAACCTCTGACCCTCGAAAACACAGTCTGTGTGTGTATGTGTGTGTGTGTCCCCCTTTTTTTCCCCTCAGAGCACCCTAAGCAGATTCATACTATTCATGAAGCTTGGTTAATGAAAGTACACAAACTGTGTCTCTTTCACTTGTTCACCAAAACCTCACACAATTACTGGTAGACATGATCAGATCTTTGATTCCTCGTTAATGTCTCTGCATGTCTTCAAACGAATCAGACTTGAAATCTTTCCAGACAAAAACATAAAAACAAAAAAACAAAAAAAAAACAAAAGAGGAATGAAGATCCTTATCGATATGACTTCACACTGCATCCTTTTACATGCAGTTTCGAAGCCATACTGTCTACCAGCAAGGCCTTTTATGGCCATGTTACCGCCAGCCCACATGGTGTGTGAAAAAGTAAAACAAAACAATTTTCATGGCTCGCTTATGTGATAAAACAAACCATCGTGTTCCTCCTAGACTTTCTGACCATGTGGTCTCTCCCTATCTCACGCTGCTGTGCTGATCACTCGGGGATCTGCCGAGACAAGACAAAGACAGTAAAAGAAAAAAAGCCAGGGGAGATAACAGACATGTGGGTAAAAATGACTAAACGGTAACCTGTGTTCTTATCCGGGATGTGAGTGTCTTCAATCTAATATACTCAAATGAAATCCTGGGTTTCTCTCCTGGTTTTTCATTTTTCAAATGAGGACATTTAAAATTTAAGCCCTGTCTCTTTCTGAGAGTCGGGTCATAACAGGGTCAAAACATACAAATAAAACCTGTTGCACTAAGAGCTGGAGAGAAAATTCATATGTCTGTCATGCTGGGCAGTTGCAGAAAAAAACATTTGTAAATGAATAAATAAATAAATAAATAAATACTCTGACTCAGCTGAATAAAACAAATTTCATGATGAGATACTCCAGTATTACAAATACATGCAGAAACTGTACCTACCTACACTGTAGCTCGCATTAAAGTGTACCTGTGGTGAATTAGTGTCATTAGCTATTTAAAAAGTTCACGTATAATTTCAGCGATTCCTTCCGGCAACATCAGTCCATGCCCGATTTTGAAGTGGTGTGAGTGTTACGACTCTAGGCGTGCTCAGAGACATGTTGCCTTTCTGATTGGCTGTTACATCCTGGTAGTGGCGCGAATTCATTGAATTGGCTGGGCTGCGTCACTGACCCCGTACATCATAACACGTTATCGGCCAGTGCTGAGCTGCATGAACAACAAGCGCAGAAATCGTGGAAATCATTTCTTTTTGTTCCTAAAACGACTGACGACAGGAAAGCCGAGTCGGCAAAACGTTAGCTGTGTAAACCATTTTGGATTTACTGTCACGCTCATCTCTGGCAGCGTTCTCATCCTCAGAGTCACTAAAATGTAAGTTTCACTGTCGCCACAAGAGATGTCAACCCCGCCCAACACGTTGATGTCACTTCCGGGGAAAAAATGTTTACCCCATAGTTAACCCCGTAGTTCATCACTCCGCTAGTAATCCATGGGATAAAATGACCAGTTTTGTGCGTTTTATGGTTATTTTTGTTAAAATAAGTGTCCGTATCGCTTAAACGTATTACATACACACAAATTTTGCTGTTAGGATGACCGGTACACTTTAACTCTATGTACAACTACACAGCAATAATACTAAAGATTCTATTTTATTATGACTGTATATTTTTTTTAATTCAGATCCATTCAGGTTTGGTTTTTACTTTTATTATTCTTAATATGAGGCAGCACGGTGGTATAGTGGTTAGCACATACACCTCATAGCAAGAAGGTCCTGGGTTCAAGTCCCGGTCTCACTGAGGGCGTTTTTGTGTGAAGTTTGCGTGTTCTCCCTGTGCTTGTGTGGGTTTCCTCTGGGCATGCCGGTTTCCTCCCACAGTCCAAAGACATGCACATTAGACTAATTGGCTGTTTCAAATTGTCCCTAGGTGTGAGTGCGAATGGTTGCGTTTGTTGGCCCCGGGATGGTCTGGTGAGCTGTTCAGGGCGTATCCCGCCTTCAACCAGAGTCGGCTGAAATGGGCTCCAGCCTCCTCGTGACCCTGGTAGGATTAAGAGGTTGAATAAATGGGTGAGAATGATGAATAAGAGAGAAAGTGAGCTGCACCGGAACCAGGAAAACACTCATAGTATAGTTTTTTCCTATGTAAATAGGTAACGGTAAGTCAGGCTTTTTACACCCGAGCCTACCGGCTCATCAGAGCGGGTGCTTATCCCCAGTTTCCGTAGCATGAGGTAACTAGGAGTTCAACTCCACCTGGATGGGACGCTAGTCCATTGCAGTTTACCTTCCCAGTATTTTCACTGGTACCCATTTATACTGCTGGGTGGACACAGGCACACTTGTGGTTAGGACCCTGGCACAGTGGGGTTCTAATGGGGATTCAAACCCATGACCTTTCGATCCTGAGCCCAGTACCCTAACCACCAGCGGCACCAGCAATCAATCATGGTCACAAACATTTGTGATTATTTGCATGAATTGTACGATAGAGGGTGAATAACCGACCATCACGACAGGCCTGATACACAGTGTACAGCATGAAAGTCCTGGGTTCGAGTCCCGGGCTCAGCGAGGGCGTTTTTGTGTGAGGTTTGCATGTTCTCCCCGTGCTTGTGTGGGTTTCCTCCGGGCACCCCGGTTTCCGGACTGTGTGCAAAATTCTTGTAACAAGCAAAACTAATTTACTTCCAGCATTACTCCTTAACTCATTTTTGTTTTTACTTTCTGATTTAAATTAAATATATTTTGTTATTCCGGTTACAGTTTTTTCTTCAGCTATAATCTGGTCTGGAATTCATTTCCACGTCTTCATGTTTTCAAGTGAAGCGAAACCAAGACAAATTGCTTTCGCATAAACAAGTATTAAAACCACTGTTTAAGGTTCCTCTTAACTTTTAATGTTTTAATGTTTTGTTCATTGCTACTGCTGCTCTTATCATAGATTAAAGTGTCTGCTTTAAAGTTCCCCATTCACTAGTGAATAGTCTTTGTGTTATATCTTCTATTATCAGTTCACTTTGGCTGAATATAAAGGTTTCCTGGTGAAACCACCCCAGCACATGGGCTTAGTATCTTTTATTCACCTTTTCGACATGTTGTTTTGGTTCTGCATCTGTTTACGCTAACAATAACAATAACCAGACTGCGTGACCGAAGGAACGAATTTACACATGCGTGATAACTCAGCAGCACAACACCGATTGGTA
This sequence comes from Tandanus tandanus, assembly GCA_039654325.1. NCBI lineage: Eukaryota > Metazoa > Chordata > Actinopteri > Siluriformes > Plotosidae > Tandanus > Tandanus tandanus. Next base: position 32,731,130 of record JBCNYH010000002.1, read on the forward strand.
GAAAGTGGAAAAGTCCGAGATCAAGTGTTCTGCGCTTCGTCTAGCCTCAAGACGGCGATGTTTACTAATATCATGGCGGGTTTATTGACACTCTTGTACAGGAGTAAGCAAACGGTTTCAGAAAGACATACAAGAGATAACACTGTATTTCACCTTTATTTAATATTTAACCTGTAACCTAAGCAGGTTACACAAATGTCACACTGAGCACTGTCGGGATAGAGACAGGAACAGGAAAATTTGGAAGAGCAGGTAAAAAAGACGGAAGAGAAACTGTTCCAGCAAAATACTGACCAAACATGACATGTGTAGCCTACACTCTTCCTCTGTGCTGCTGTGTATTTAGGAAGTGTTTGTACAATAATATGACTGTGGATTACTGCTTATTTAAGTCTGGTTGCCACTGACAACCTGTTCCTCACTAATCAACGAGGTAATTTTTTTTTGGCCCATCCTCATTGTTGCATCGAGCACTTTTCATAACAACGTTACAACCATGCATAGCTAACTCCATACCCGGAATATCTGAAGTCGGGCAAATAACAACAAATGACAATCTTTCATTTTAAAAAGTGTTGAGTCTGTGTTTAATCGTCTACCACACAGAACTCTCTGCTGCTGGACGAGATGCCAGTACAGCATAAAAGACAAATTACTCTTGGCTAGGTTGTGAGCGTTTCAGCCAGTTTACATTAATACCCATTTGTTTCTAGAACCATAAACCTGTTTGGCTACAGCGTTCTAGTTCTGAAGTCTGCAAGTCCTATTCAGCACAACCTCAAAATAGAAAAACCATTAATACAGACTGAATCGATCCCGGGTATCATCGTAGCCTCTTGGGGGATCCAATCTCAGACATCCAAAGTTATAAGTAGCAAGTGTTGGGTCTTGCATTTTTTTTTTTTTTGCATGGCAAACTGAAAGCTAGACATGATGGACCTTAATCCATTAAATCCCCTCCAGCCCCACCTTTAACGATAAATCCTACTGAGGTGTTCTTCTGGGTGGGGGATGCGGACCCAGTCGTACCTTGCCGAAGCCAGCTCTCTGTCCCATTGTCCTCTTATCAGCCTTATCAAAGAGGAGTGACTGCTGATGAAAGACCTCAGCTGCATCGAGAACTGATGGCATATTGACCCAGCGGCAGCTTAGCACTATGGGAAGGCAGATCCCTAGGCCTGATACCAAATCCCTCTGTCACATGAAGGGGAAAGCAGAATGAAAACCAAAAAAAAAAGAAAAAAAACATTAAAAAAAAAGGCTCACAGAGCGTGTTTACTGTGAAAGACAGAACAAAAGGACTGCACTCAGAGTCTGTTTTAATAAAAGTGTGTTTACAACTAACTAATGAGCAGAGGGAGCAGGACTCCAGACTATTCGCCTCAACTTCATTACGTACTTTAAGTCTCTCAGATTAAATTCATGCTGATTGGTCTGAGAAAGAGTTCCCAGAAACACACGCATGTGGAGCTGTTTTTACAAGTTCAATCCTTTTCCAAACCGCTTTATCCTACTAGGGTTGCAGGGAGGCTGGAGCCTATCTCAGCCGACTCTGGATTAAAAGGCAAGACACTCCCTGAATAGCTCGCCATTCCATTGTAAGGCACACAACCATCCACACTCACAATCACAAATAGGGGCAATTTGGAACTGCCAATTAGCTTAATGTGCATGTCTTTGGACGTAGGAGGAAACCAGAGTAACCGGAGGAAACCCACGCAACCACAGGAAGAACACGCAAACTCCACACAGAAACGCCCTCTCCGAGCCCAGAGCTCAAACCCACGACCTTCTTGCTGTGAGGCGGATGTGCTAACCACTAGGCCCCCTTGCTGCCTGTTTTACAAGTCCCATCCATCCATTTGCCAAACCGCTTAATCCTACCGGGATCGCCAAATCTGGGCGACGGCGGGTTACACCCTGAACAGTTTGCAATTCCAATGCACAACCATTCACACTCACGAATAGGGACAATTTGGAACAGCCAGTTAGCCTAAGGTGCATGAGTTTTGACTGTGGGAGGAAACCAGTGTACCCGAAGGAAACCCACGCAAGCACGGGAAGAGCATGCAAACTCCACACAGAGACGCACTCGCTGAGCCCGGGACTCGAACCCAGGACCTTCTTGCTGTGAGGCGGACGTGCTAACCACTACACTACCGTGCCGCCTGCTTTACGTGTTGAAATACTTAATTTGTGTACAGAACAAATTTTACGGTATGTCAGAAGTACAAGGCTTTTAAAGTTGTAAGCTTGCGTGTGCACATCCAGCTTCATAAAATGATTTGTTTTCACAGTCAGGCTTAAATTGCAACTTGACTCCTACAAGTAATACAGCATGGCCTGTAACAAATCGACTAAATATGCAGCAGGAAGCAGGGAAGGGTGGTGAACAATCTAACCAGGGCTCCATTTTTTTCCCTCCTGTTTTGAGTCTCCAGCAGGAATATTCCCATGTTACACACAAAGCCCATGGGAATGACAAAAGCACATGACATGGTGACACTGTAACACCCCACCACCACCATCATCACCACACCCCCACCCCTTCCTTTTTCAGATTTGCCTGCCACCTGAGGAGATACAGGCACAGCCCTGTCAATCCTGGCACTGACACCAAGCCCAGAAAGTCCTTCTCTAATTCCATCTGCACACACATTCATGTAGAAGGAAATCCAGCACAGAGAGGGGAGGGGGGGGGGGGAGGGGGGGGGACGGAGAGAGACGGCGAGATAGAGGAATGCGACATGTACGCTATCTGACATGTTCCACCATTAATCACCACATATTCTTTCACTACAAGGAAAGACAGGCACCTCATCTCCAGAGGATTCGCAGCTCTCCTGTACAGAGGATCATCCCGCAACACTACAGAGAAATATTAGTTTGCAAACTGAGGTCGCATATGTTTGGCGAAGCTGAATTATTACCTTGAAACTATATATTTAAATACACAGCCATCATATGATGTTCGGATTGAATAATTATGACTGTCCTAAGCCTGTCATCCAAAACAGGTAAATAATTCACGGCTGTAAAACTTGTCATTACACCAGCGTTTTACAAAGCAGAGCTGTAATGCTATAAACAAGTATGTACCTTTCACCAAAAAGGCAGAAAAATAAAAAATTTATTTTATATACTACAAATATAAAGAGTTATAAAACAAAATATTTTCTTGTTTCTGATTGGTGGAAAAAGCCACCAACAAATTATTGATATTCTGTTACTGTTTGTCTAGTGATAGGTTAAAGGATTATTGCACGATTGGTACACACCAATGCTCCTCCTCATAGATATCATATAAGATAGATCGGCTACGCCCGCGGAAGTTGGCTCTGCCTGTCCGCCATCTTGGTTACCGTGGGTTTACACTTGGACACGATGTCCATGATCACCACAATTTCAGAGATAGGGGCATGGACGGGGGATCGAGTAGATCATGGCAAAATTTTTGACTATCAATAATTTTCCCACAATTATTATGATGCATTACAATTTGACGCCAATCATGCTAGAACGTGGGAATCGTAGTAGAGCACAGAAGACCTTAAGAGACTTTATTAGAGCGTAACAGACCTTGATACACCATCGTAGGGGATCTTGATGAATTTGGAAACACAATTCCTTTCATCTCTTGGATTTACCCTGCCTCCTATTTATACCCCAATTATGTTCCAGGCGTGGTCATAAATCGTGGAACTCGACGTTTTTTTTGAATTGCGGAGATCAAGGACATTGTGCCCGAGTGTAAACCCAGGGTTAGTTCAATAGTACAATTTGCAGTGAAGTTCTGCAGCCCTGAGCCGTCAAAACTTCACTCTATTCCCTCACTATTCCCTCACTATACTCCTACCAGAGAAAATTAGTTAGAAAATTGATTCACACTGATGCATTTCCATAAAACTAATACACACACACACACACACACACACACACACACACACACACACACATACATACACATTAGTATGCATGTGTATATATATGTATGTACGTATAAAAAAAATATATATATATATATATACACATACATATACACATATACATATACATATACATATATACATATACATATATACATATACATATATACATATACATATATACATATACATATATACATATACATATACATATATATGTGTGTCATTCCACGCTAATGATGAATATATAGGGGGGCTCTCATTGCAGTCTTTTTTATCCAAAACGAACAACTAAATGCACTGTACAGCATTCCTAGGGTTTACCTTGATGTTGATTTAGCGGGACGAACAAGGAAAATGTTGACTGTCAAATCTAATATTAATTATTTATGAAAGAGGTGTAAAATCCAACTTAAAATGGCGGCCCAAAACGGGAACGCTGTCAGGGGGTAACTTTGGTTGATACGTGAGGGATTTCTTTCACATAAATCAATCTTATAGCTCCATAGCATAGTAAACAAGTCCTAATTCTCCTTTTGTCATCCTGAAATATTTAATTTTAATGACCAGATGTTGTTATATGGCCCGTTTTTAAAGAGCATAACGGGTCGCGTCACATGTCTCGCGAACCACATGTCTCGCGAACCTATCAGCCACCCTAGCAATGATCATTGCACACCAAATGGCACAAAGGTTGACAGCACAATAAAATCTAAAGCTGTACAGCTAAAAACACTAACCTTTGCATGAACAGATCCTATAATACAAGGTTTCTAAATTTTGGCGTCGATAGTGTTACGCAGTTACGTGCTTGTTTTGAAACGAAACGCAAGAGGACCTGTCGTCTGCTAAGCGAAAACACTTAGCGCGGCAAACATACCCAAGTACAAGCACCTTATTTGATGACGTTTCACCCAAGTTTGCCACACCAGATGTACACAAATGACAGAAAATAGTGACGTATCACGCACACTTCCTCTGTGTTATGCAGTTTTGCGCATACCGAGAACATGAGGGTGACTGTCAAATCGTCTAAAATCGAGAGTAATACGACCGCATCGAAAGTAAAAGTTAGTTCTCATAATCACATTATTCATCTAGTTATTGTTTTAGATGAAAATGTTCGCTTCTCCCCTCATGGTTTAAGAGAAATACGTACTTTGATTAACCACATGCATCTATACGGTTTGCGTCGCTTGTTACACAGTGCGCCAAATAAATTCTTTTCAGAAAGAAGAATGCTGTAGATGGTTTCCATCAAGGTATATCATGGACGATTTTCAAAGTAAGCTGGTTTAAAGTGGTTAAATCTAAGCTAAAGCGTTATAATTCCTGAAAAGCTGCAATGTGTCACTGTGTAACACGTCACCGAACCACATAGACGATCGGTGTCACTTGAAATGTTATTCGAGGGTGGTGTAGCATGTCATGTTGTTACATAAAATGCATAAAGTTTTTTTTGAAAGAGACGTTTCTTTGAAAGTATGAAGACTGCGTTTTGAGCGTATATTTATTTCTCTTATACAACTTTGGAATATATTGCTACATCGTAGCATCTTGTAAAGAGTTTTTTCTTTTTCTTAGAGGATGTTTAATTGACTATCAAATAAATGTATGACATCACTGACCATGTACTTCGCTTTTGTTGTGTTTATTTGCCAGAGAAAGAGTCAGTATGGTGCAGACTATGTGTGTGTATGCTTTTTCATGTCACAGGTCACGCAGTTACATCAATGTAATTTCCCTATCTCTAGCAACCGTACCTAAGAATTTTTTCATCTGTGGCTTTAGTATGTTATCATAGGACATAGAAAGTTTATGTTGTGAAGATTTATGGCAGAGATTTGCCCCTGGGCTTGAAACACAAAAATGTTCAGATATGGGGTGTAACCGTGTTACGGCGTCACAAAAGAGAAACATCTCTACATCAACCTCAAATCGCAACTTCAACTCTGTGTTTTTACCTTCAACTGACATTCTGTATTTAAGCTATGATCTATATATATATAAAAACTTCATTTATCACTCACTTATCTGCTCAACCGCTTTATCCTACTAGGGTTGTGAGGAGGCCGGAGCCTATCTCAGCCGAAATCAGGGCACACCCTGAACAGCTTGTTCAGACCATCACAGGGCCAACACACACACAAGCATTCACACTTAGGTACAATTTGGAACAGCCAATTGGCCTAATGTGCATGTCTTGGGACTGTTGGAGCAAACTGGAGTGCCCGGAGGAAACCCACGCAACCCAGGGCCGTTTTGCTGTGAGGTGGATATGCTAACCACTACGCCACCGTGCCCCACATTCATACATACATATACACCCACACACACACACACATATATAT
>JBCNYH010000002.1:32772197-32782860 GCA_039654325.1 Tandanus tandanus
CCCCCCCCCCCCCCTTCTCCCCCTCCCCCCCCCCCCCCCCTCCCCTCCCCCCCCCCCCCCCCCCCCCCCCCCCTCCACGTGTCGCCAAAGCTTTCATCTTTGTCCCCTATGATTTAGGCATGTTTCTATATTTGTATTCTAGGTCAGTGGACAGTGATGTTGCTCCTGTTTGTGTCCAAGTTGATTTGTTCCGGGTCAAAGTTGAAAAACAAAACGTGGTTCGAAAAAATATATCGAGGCCTGGGATTTTTATAAAACATAAACTCCAAAAACATGTAAATATATAAATATATATATATATATTTTGTCTTTTTTTTTTTTTTTTTTACAGCCAATAAGTTTAAAAAAAAAAAAAAAAAAAAAAGACAAAATAAATAAATAAATACATACATAAATAATGACAAATATTAGAGACAATGTTTCCAAACCAGCGTCTCGTGAGTGTCCGCGCGCACGCGCCGCACGCGCCTAATAGTTTCCATTCATCCTTTCATTACGAGCGCGAGACGGAGCAAATCCATCCACATCTGCTTGTGTTTTGATTAGCCGTTTCTCAATTAGCCACGCTAACACCCCCCCCCCCCCCCTTTTCGACCACTTTAATTACCCCTCACAGATCCACGGTGTACTATAGCCACGTATTATCATTATTTGTGTAAATCCACACTAGTTTTGTGGTAATAACCAAACTTCTGAACGGTGCGCGCGCGCGAATGAGCGAGACCTGCGCTCGCACGCGCAGGCTCCACCGACCTGAGGAGAAAAAGTTTGCGTTGAAACCGAATTTTGAGCGGCACAAACCGCAGAAACACACCGCTGGAAACACAGCGACTCTTACCTGTGGGTGAGTTTCAGAATTGCGCGGAGGAGCGGAACCAGGAGGCGGAACGAGCAGCTTGTTCTCCGGTGTGAGGAGCTGCGAGGCTGCGGGGCATGCTCGGATAAAACAGCCCGTGGGAGAAGAACCGACCGAGTCACCGCGTCTCCTCTCCGTCTCTGAAAGTCTGAGTCACTTCTGACTTCTTCTCGAAGTCGGGAGAAAGACGCGGACAAGTAGAAGACCAGGAAAAACGAGGAGCACCAGAACCGGCACCAGAAAACGGCAACCTGTCCTCATCAGTCAACTGTAGCTCACAGGAAAAGATGAGCGCGCGCGTGTGTGTATATATGTATATATTTATGTTGTCTGACTTAAAACAAACAAAACCAAAGACACGGCCCGGTGTGAAGAGAAACGGTCCCTCCGTGATGTGAGTGAGAGTCGGAGCGGCTTTTATTCGCGGTGGATTCCTGCCGTTCGGCTGCGCTCACTCGGGTTCGTCGCGGGGAAGAGCAGCTTTTCGAAAAGGTGAGGGGAAGGCAGAGCTCGCGCGCGTACGCACGCACGCCTGCACAAACGTACACACATACGCACGCGCGCGCGCGCGCGCCCATACTGAGTGGGGGAGCGCGCTGGATGGAGCGCGAGACAGGCGAGTTGGTGCAAAGATCTGCCATGGAGCTTCAAACCGGATGGGACCTGGATTGTTGTTTTTATGTCTTTTTTTTTTACATCAGGAGTTCTCTCTGAGGGCCCAAACAAACGGATAAAAGCGTATGCACGCGCGCGCGCGCACACACACACACACACACACAGAAACTGAGAGTTTAGCCAAAAGGAAATAAAACACTCGTTCGCCGAACCTCTTAATCCCATTAGGGGCGGCTCGGTGGCATAGTGGTTGGTACGTCCGCCTCACGGCAAGGTTCGAATCCCGGCCCTGTCGAGGCCGTTTCCTTGATGCTTGTGTGGGTTTCCTCCGGGTCTCCGGTTTCCTCCCGCAATCCAAAGACGTGCACGTTAGGTGAATTGACTCTTCCTAATTGCCCTTAAGGTGTGAGTGCGAACAGTTGTCTGCGTGTTGGCCCCATGATGGTCTGGCGAGCTGTTCAGGGTATACCCCGCGTTCGCCCAGTGTTTGCTGAGATAGGCTCCGGCCTCTCGGCGACCGTAGCGGGATTATGCGGCTCGGTTTGGGTGGGTGAGTTAATCCTATTAGGGTCGTCTCAGCCGACAGCCAACCTGCACAGCTCGACAGTCCATCAAAGGGCAACACACACACACGCCATTCATTCTCACACCTAGGGGCAATTTGGAACAGCTAATGAGCCTAATGTGCATGTCTTTGGACTGTAGGAGGAAACAGGAGTGCCCGGAGGAAACCCAGGCGAGCATGGGGAGAACACGCAAAGTCCACACAGAAAGGCCCTTTCTGAGCCTGGGACTCGAACTCGGAACCGTCTTGCTGTGAGGCGTACGTGTTAGCCACTACGCCACCGTGCCGCTAAAACACTAGACGAGCAGTTGAAATGAAACCTATTATTTTCCACCTGTTTCACGCACCCAATAACATGGTCCTTCATGCTGACGTGGTGGTGGTGGTGGTGGTAGCGGTGGTGGGGTTGGGAAGGGGGTCTCGATCCGTCTCGCGGTAGGCAGTCCACTCTATTCAGCCAATGACCGCAGCCATTTTTCCTGCTGTAACTCTATCACGCATCAAAAAGATGAAGCAGAGAACATGTGGATTGCTTCCCCCACCCCTTCCTCCCTCTCTCCGTTCCTTAACTTGACCTCAATCAGAAACAGAAACGCCGAAAGCCGCGAGGTGTTGCGCTGGGCTAAACAGAGAGAGCAAGAGAGAGAGAGAGACGTTTAATGCTAGCTCTCGGTGCTCATCTCATTCAAGCAAAATCTTCCTTGTTTTCAAAATGATAAAAACTCCATGATTCGACCTGTCGACTTGGCGCACCACAATGACACGGCCAGCCTTAAATAAAAGATGCCGCAGCACAGTGAACTCTACCAACCGGTCCTTTCACTGGAGAATGCGACCCAAGACCTGGAGAAAATGGTACCTGAACTATGGCTTTTCTGCACCTGGCTTTAATATAGCGTGTGTGCTAACTGCTCAGGAGAAACATGCATTTGAGTCGCACTTCCCAGGTGAAAGCCGGAGGATGAGATGAGGAACGCTGGTGTTTTTGTAAGCATAATTTTACATAATAATCGATCCGTTTTCAGGGGACAAAACAGAAAACAGATGGAACAAAGGTCACACCATGGCAAATATTCACTCCTTCTCCGAGGAGGAGTGATGAGTATGCATTAGCGTTAGCGTAAAAACATATGTGGAGCGTTCTGCCACAGATGACCCCAGGAAAAGTTAAATAATGTAATTGACATTTCATAGGTTCTTACTGGAGCGAGAATACGAATCTATTATATAATATTGCAGGATATGTGTCATCATGTGTACAGTGAAGTCGTGTTAATTAGAACAATAAATGACCTGGTTAAGTAATTAAATATATATCAGGTTACGTAATACTACAGTTTTAGAATACCTTCTTTTTTTTTTTTTTACCCCTCACCCATCAGGCTGCCGGTGCCTGTGTGTGCATTCCTGTTCCCGTTCCTGTCGCTGGCCCCAACTTCAGCATCTAATTCCTCAACAATTATACATGCAAACCTTTTGAAATTTTATACTGGCACCCTCTATGATTGGGCCTCCAAAATTAAACTGTTGCTTTGTTCATCTGACCTTTGACCTTGTCACAATTACCCTGACCTTATGAATATTGTCCGGACTATTTCTCAAGAACCACTGGGCGAATCGCATGTAGGTTTCTTATGGTGTATAGGTCTGCGTAGGCTTGCCGGTTTCTCTATCTGACCTTTGACCTTGTCAAAATAGCCTTGATCTTATACAATTGGTCCAGACTATTTCTGAAGTACTGCTCACATCAGGGATGGCTATTTTATTTTACTTTGGCTCTTAAGTCCTTCTTCGGAAACACTGTTATAAGAACATTGAGATGATTGCTTTATTTTGTTTCAAGTGTTTATGCAGGATTTAGAGTAACTTTGATTGAATTCAGGCTTAAATCCTCTCATGGAATATGGCCAGACATAAACATGGAATTAAAAAAAGTACAAATATATTGCCATCGTTGCAGCACCGAGGCCCAACACTATAACCAAGTTTTAAGATTCTACGTAAATCTATCTTCAACTCGTTTAATCAAAATATTTGTAAGACTGAAAACAAATAACATATTATAATATTATATATTATTTACATATTAATTTTTTTTATTCAAATGCATATATGTAAATTGTGTGCATGTAACTCATTATATCTAATAAGAATTTTCTACATCTAAACCTAAATCTTCACTCCCCAGGTATATTAAATAAAGAGGAAGCACAGTGTGATCTCTTGGAAATAAAATGGAATCGGCCCCAGTGTCTTTCTGAAACCATTTGCTTACTCCTGTGGGTGTGATAATATTAGTAAACCTACCATCTTTTTTTTTCTTTCTCATGAAATCGTATGTTTTCTATTTGAACTTTTACACTTTTTATGAATCGATGCTGCGCATTCACAAGATCATTCCTCTGGACATGCTATCTTCCTATTGTTATTGTTATTGTTATTGTAAACAGACGCAGAACAAAAATAAGATGTAGAACAGGTGAATAAGAGATATTAAGCCCGTGAGCTGGGGTGGTTTCGCCAGGAAACCTTTTTATTCAGCCAAAATGAACTGATAATGGAAAATATGACACCAAGACTATTCACTAGTGAATGGGGAACTTTAACCTCAGTCATCACATAGAAATAGTTTTACTCTTTTATTGCTGAAAGAAAGAATCACATAGCTTTCATATTAAAATTAGTGCGTATAAGACCGTTGATCAGTAAGATTTTTTGGTAATAAAATCCTAATGGGTATTTTTATTCTGTAGGGCCTTTTTCCCTAATATTTATAAGATACAATATTCCTGAAACCTAAATGGCCTCTTAATAAGCCTGAAATATCTGGATTGAAGTAATATAGGTGCTGAAAATGAGTGCAGCAGTGGAGTTAGTAAGACTCTCTGTTATTTCAGGTCATATGAAAGACATGTTCCACCAATTTACCTTTTTCATTTTATTTTTAATTGACATTTAAACATACTCCATTTTTAATCATAGCTATTTTTTTTATGCAACTCAATGTTTTTTAATCAAAATCAGCTAAATAATCTGTCATACTGAATTTTAAAAATATTAAACATCATAATATCCATGTTCACATTTAATATAAATACAACTGTTTGTAGTAGTTGAGACAGAATCATAATCGCAGGCCTCCGAGGAGCTTCATGTACAGCGGCCTTTATGACCACATTGGTTTCTGGATTACACAAATGTCAAATATCTTGACCGTTAAGAGAAAAGACTACGCAAACAAACGCCATTCCAGAAAATGTCTCCCGGTGCACCTTGTTTTCTTTAACAGATCATAAATGTGTGTGTGTGTGTGTGTCTCTCTCTCTCTCTCTCTCTCTCTCTCTCTCTCTCTCTCTCTCACTGAAATCAGATATTCTCTAAAGCAAATACCTGTGAAACAAATCCAAGCAGAAATGAACGGTTTAGCAACTGTTATTAAAGTCACTGTAATTAAAACTAGATGTTAAGTCTGAACGCGAAAACTTGATGCAGTGACGGCGACAGCCAAGTAGAAACACATGTGCTTTAGTTGTATTCAATCAAGAAGAATGATGTATGGTGACCCATAATATAAGGCAGCAGGCAGCAACTCCACTTTGCTCTACTTCTAGTTAAGGTAAATCTAGCCATTTAAAGTTGAAACACGAGCATTATAATGTTTTTTGACAATAAGAATTAATGCAGATCTTTCTAAAAGAGGACCCTTTCAAATGTACCCAAAGGAGCTTTTTTGGGGCGAGGTGGGGGGGTGTTTTGGGAAACCTAATTGGCCTAAAATGCATTTGTGAAACACAAAACAGGAGTCTCAAATGGCTTGGTATATTCAGGGTCATGGGTTGAGAGCTCAAGGCATTGTTAGTATTTGCTTACGAACGTGGAACCTTGGCAGCTTCACTCTAAACATCATGTATTTACGTTCAACATGAAACCACATGTGTGAAATGAGCAGTGAACTGCACGGACAAATTGAATTTCTACGTGCAAACTTTCTGTAACCACAATGTGTATTGTACCCATTAAGCCAGTTGAGCATCCTAATGTTTTGACTAAACAACATAATAGATCTGTTTAAACATCGAAATATATGAGCATTAAAACCCTTGTGCTTTTTTTTTTTTTTTTTATCAAGCACGCTAAACACCAAAACCACAACTTCTTCGAAAATGAGTTTATAAATCCATCTAAACACGAACAAGTTCAACACAAGTATATCATTATGCTCTCATACATTTCCTTAATTATCAAGTGCATTTCACATTAGCTTATAGCACCTTTAGAGTTTTAAATGGAGATCGTTATGTAACTTCACGCACTAGTTAATTAGGTAGATTAATCTTAGGATGCTGACATGGAAAATACAAGGCCTATAGTCCTTATGTTCCGACGTAGGACACAGCTGGAGACGTAATCGTTAGCCAGCGTCTGAAACGTGTTTGTATGGCTTTTGAGATTTCAAAGAGGTCATTTTCATTATCCAAGACCTGAAGTGGATTATAAGAGAGACAAAAAATGGATTTATATTAAAAGCTAATAGACTACTTTAAATATAATGCTACTGAAATAGCGCTTCACTTCTGCCATAATGGAGGAGCTAATCAATAATTATATATTAATTAAAGCAAATGTTCTAATAAGAGGAGGGGAAAAAAGAACGACTCCACAGAGGTCAATAATCTTAAGAAATATATAATTACCTGAGCCAAAAAAAAAAAAAATTCTTTCATACACAAGCATAATTGTAATGTGCTGTCTGTCCGGTGCTTCGTTCTTATTAATTCATATTAATTTTACTAATTTAAAACAGCGACTTCTTCAGATTCGTATTAGAGTGCAATTATGAATACCAAATACATATAACGTATTTCCATAAAGCATTATTGTTATAAATATATTCAGTGGGTGTTCAGCAATGCATAAAATGGCCAAAATGAATACACCGCTTTAGTTTATTATGCTAATCTTAATTGCAGTTATTTGGCTTTATAGAAATCCGAGTAAGTGGAGCAAAAAAACATGACTCTTGTGATTGCATTGTTGAAATATTTTTTTTCATTTGCTTTAACTGTAAAAGAAAAGGAGGAACGCACAGATTGTATGCTGTGAATAGAGTTTGGTGCATAATGTGTAATAATGCAAAAAAATTTTTTTTTTTACTTATTTATTTATTTATTTATTTTTTTTGGGGGGGGGGGTTACATTTCATCATATACTGCACCTTATGGAACAAAAACGATATCTCGCCGTGTTAATTCATAACCCTTCCCCATAGATAAGGATGCACATTTGTATAAGGCTGGAGTAATTTATACTGTTATTATATTTCTGCAGCAGTACTTGGCATTCAGTCGTAATCCTGATCCGAGTCACAGGCCTCAATCACACACCACCATTTTAAATCTACAGCAATTTTACTGCGCTTATTTTCAAGTTTTGTAATAATTTTAAGAAATGAAAAGTTACCATACCTGCTTTAAGATGTGCACAGAAATCTATTTTTGGGTCGGTGTGACGACATTAGTGCTCCAGGAACCTACGCTGGGTTTAAAAAGCAAAAGAATGGCAAGAGCGAGAGAAAGGTTTGTGTTTCCACAGCAAGAGCGATAACTGGCATTCGATTAATTTAAGATTTGCCCTGAAAAATACCACCTACCAGCAAGCAGTTGTAAACACAGCCAGAGGATATAACTCAAGCAAAAAGAGAGTGACCTCTGTATGGTTCGGAGCCCGAAATTCATTTTTGCCACAAAAGACATCCCTGCTGCTCAGGCTTCACACTGACTCCATTAGGAAGATAGGATTATAGGAACGGCTCACTGTGCAGCGGAGCCTTCCTTCAACCGCTCTGATTTTAATGTTAATTCTGCTTTTGGAAAACTACAATGGGCACAGTGCACAAGAGATACCCTTGTCAACAAAATCTCAAACGGCTACGAGCAGTAACGGAGTCCTCATTCGAATGGAAATAATCCTCATTTGAGATCGCTGCCCATTTCCCTGTCAAACTTTGTTAACCCGTAGAATCCGCATGAGAAAACAGAGTACGCTTAGTTTCTGGGCTTTTTTTCTTTTTGCCTAAGGTCTTTTTTCAAACTTTCACATATATTGCCATAATATGATAGGACAACATCAAACCCTGAGTATTTAAAAATCGGTGTTGTTTTACAACATAGTGTACATGTATTCAGGTTGTCTGGAAGCAGTATTTAGCTTGTTCAGTGGCAGCACCTCAATAAGCTGCCGTAAGGCTACAGTGTATGTTATTTGATTGAGTTCGGCCCCTGGAGAGGGCCTGCTTGTTTAGGAGCTGATGCGTGAAACAGCGGGACTCCTGCAACAGAACAACCAGCAGGAACTAAATGTTAACCTGAATAAACAAACTAGGCATCTGGCATTTGGAGCAATTAGCATGCCTTTATTTTTTATTTTTTTCCTCAAAGGTTGAGGATGTCATTTATAAATGTAAGGATGGAGGAAAAAACCTCCTCAGACGCTAATATGGCTCTCCTGAGCGCGCATAGCTCATGCCAATGCTACTTTGGCTCAAAATAAAAAGAAACCGAGAGGCACGTTTCGTGTGTAGAATAAAGCCAGTGATGTCATCAGTCACTTATCGTTCGTTGGTTGGAATTCTTCCATATGTAGGGCACCAATCGAAAAGCAGAGCAGATGAACGATCCAATTGCATCACTCTGTAGCCCTTGAGAAATTTCTGAGCGAATCTTAATATTAATGCTCGTAGTACTGAACCCCCAATATACACACACACACACACACACACACACACACACACACACACACACACACACACACACACACACTCAAATCTGAAGTGTAGACAGCCTTTTTTTTTTTAAATGTGCCTTGCCTGGAGTATATTATTCCTCTCTTCACCAAACAGCTTTCAAAATGAAACCACTCACCGACATTCACCCATAGATTTGATCGAGGGCACCCGCGCTCCATTATCCGTCAAGAAAATAAAATATTGAAATGAATTTGCAAAGATAATATAGGCAATATCGCGAAAGCAATGCTGTTGTGCTTCATAGACTTTTTCGAGTCATATGTTAAGCATGGATATGAACATTTTATTATCACAGTATTTATTTATTTATTTATTTTTACATATTTCAACCAATCATTGGGTCAAATTAGCAACATGAACATTAAGCAAGTTCCAGAATTTACTCAAACCAAATCAGTGCATTCTGGGATTCTGTTCAGGCTTGCTGAAAGTTTTATTTGTGTCTCATAGAGAATTTTTTTATTTTTTTTAACAGAAAAAAATGTTTGTGTGGGTACGAACAGAAGCCAGGCTCAAGTGATTTGGAAGTTCGTATCATTTGAAAAGCCCCAGTCTTCCTTCCTCGTCAACATCCATCTACCACAATGGTCCTCCAGTCTATGAAGCATAGCCAGAGGGTCAGGGATTTCTTTTCTTTCTTTCTTTCTTTTTTTTGTATTTCATTACACTGGTGTAAATCACAACCCACCACTATCAACATTATATTTATTTTCTGAGTTATGGTGGTTATTACCATTACTGTTTGACTGGTCACTTGGATTAAATGGGTTTCAATAACTCAAAAAATAAAATGTTTATTGAATAATATCAGCTCGGACTCTTTGTGCTTTGCCGATGTAAAGTTCAGGAAGAAACAACTCTATGACTGTAATAAATCGCTGAAATGTTTTTTCTACACCGGTAAATAATGTTAAAGAAATAAATTTTTATACTGAAGGCGTCGGTGTAATTAATTATTCAATTAAATGTGTCTCTAGTGACAGAAACTGAATGTTTAGCTGTGAACTGATATACTGTTGCTGTGCTATTGAGATTCATGAATCAGTCACTGTGATTACAAGGACAGGACACTGTAGCTGATCGCTCATACTGACGTTAACAGTGTGGCACGTTTTACAGACGTGTTTTATGAAGCGGTAAAGAGTTAGTAAAATAGTTTTAATATCGATGCAGTTCTCTGCGAAATAAATATTTACAATATACTCTAGCTTCATTTCCTACATGCACACAAAGCTCTAGAATGCCTGGATTATTAATACCTGCGATTAAATTATTTATTTTTTATTTTTTTGGAGGGGGGTGTTGACTTGTCTTCCATTTTGTTTCGACTTCTCGTGTTCTCCTCTCGTGTGCAGCCATCGTCGTTCTTCTCGAGGCATCCTTAAGCAGACACGGCTTTGGAACCCCATTCTCAGTGGATGATTGTCACAGACACTCAGACAATTAGCTTTGCTTTTTATAACAAGCAGTGTGGAAAAGAGAAGACAATAAAAGGAAGGAATATTTTGCAAAATAGCAGGGGGTGGGGATGGGAGGGAACTAAGGCTAGAACATTTGAGGAGTGTTGCTTTTCCCTTTTTTTTTCTTCTTTTTTTTTTCTTTTTCTGAAAAGAACAAAAAGAATCAAAGAGGGAGTTGCACTGTGCTTCGAAGCAGACCAAAAAAATAAGACATTCTTACAATAAAACCTGGTCGGGGAAAAAAAAGGTAAAGGGATGATATTCTGCAGAAATATGAACAGTCATGAAAAGACTATGTTTCTCAGTGTAAAAGAGCCTCTTTGCCTTTTGTTTACTCTTCTAGCTACTCTTTCATGTGTGTG
>JBCNYH010000002.1:32797964-32808787 GCA_039654325.1 Tandanus tandanus
AGTCGGCTGAGATGGGCGCCAGCCTCCCCGTGACCCTAATTAGGATTAAGCTGTTCAGAAAATGAATGAATGAATGATAATCAATTTTTTTAATTTACCTTTAAAATGTGGGAGTTTTTTGGGTCACCCTGTATAATAGCGGAGCTCCCACGCGGCACAGCACCATTGACAAGAAAAAAGCATCTAACCATAAAGTTGCTTTTGGAACGTCAAGAAAAACCTATAGTGCTCGTCCGTCCATCCCTCTGGCGTACGTGTACACATGGGAACCCTGTGATATTCTTTGAAAATGTTATTATTATCAGGCAGTCGTGAAACTAAAAACAATTCAAACATTTAAAAATAGTTTGCTTCTAATGTTTTTCTGATATTATTCTTTTCACTAGTCTTCCTAAAATTTTACACATTTTGCTCAAGAAAATGCGCACACGCAGTCTGGAGAGTGTTGCGTGGATATGTGATGTCTGATGTAGCAACACGTCTCATGTAAGTGCGTATATCTCATACAAGTTTGAAACATAGAAAGGAGAAATATTTATTTAAAAAACAGAGACACGGCACTAAATATACAAAAATACAAATAGAATAAAAAGTGAAGACTTTTAATGATTAAAGCATCTCTACTCAGCAGATTTTAGATCTCAAAAAAAAAAATAGAAAATGTAAGAAAATGTTTCTGGGGGAGAGTAATATAGAGAACAAGAGGCGTGTAATAGTCGGGTCACGTGATGTGACATCATCGTTAATGACATGTAATAAATAAACAACTAATGTTATTCTTGCGTTATTGAAACTCTAAAGCTGCGGTATCTAAATAGTGTACTTTACATGTCGAGACTAAAATTGCGTGTTTGGTTCCC
This sequence comes from Tandanus tandanus, assembly GCA_039654325.1. NCBI lineage: Eukaryota > Metazoa > Chordata > Actinopteri > Siluriformes > Plotosidae > Tandanus > Tandanus tandanus. Next base: position 32,798,825 of record JBCNYH010000002.1, read on the forward strand.
TCATTTTTATTCCCTTTTATAAACAAGTTATTGAAATGAATTAATTTTTTGATAATTTTTTTGGTTTGAGAGTCCCCACCAAAAACTTGTCAAGTAAGGGAAATCATATGCGAGTGCCTAAATCTATATATTAATGATATCATAGTCATTTTTTAATAATGCCTCCTTCCTTGCTAAGATATAATTTTAAATGAACAAATCTTGCACCATGTAAAAAAAAACCGACATAAAAAAAATCATTAATGTGGTCTAAGAGGAATAAAACACTTCAGGATATGCTTTTATTGAAATGCAGCCAAGTTTGCTATGCTAACTGCATCACTGATTTAGCACGAATTGCGTTTTTCACAAGCATTGAAGAAAATACATCAGCAGCTGTGCTTAAATGATATGTACACACATTTCTCCAAATACTGTGTTTTAGCCGATGAGATGTGAATAATGGTTCCAGTGGAGGAGAGAAAGACCGACATATCATGTTGCACGATAGACTGAAATTGCATTCATGCAGTAGATGAACATGCAATATGCATGTGGAACAGGAAGTGCACGGCATTGCTGGATGAGTCAATTAGTTTCTCAAGACCTTGTTAGCATTAGCATTTTGTTCACAGCTGCACAAGACCAGAAAATCATTTCATCTGGGACTTGCATGCTTTTTTTAAATTGTAGTATCACTTTTTAATCAGCAGTTGCACTATATAAAAACTTTCACTGTATTTCTTTTCTATTGCTAGTCCAAAGGTTGGCGGAACAGTGTTGTAGTGGTTAACAAATCCGCCTCACAGCAAGAAGGTCTTGGGTTCGAGGTCCGGTCTTGGCGAGGGCGTTTCTGTGTGGAGTTTGCATGTTCTACCCATGCTTGCATGGGTTTCCTTCGGATAATCCGGTTTCCTTCCACAGTCCACTGACATGCACATCAGGCTGTATAGCTGTTCCAGATTTCCCCTAGGTGTGAGTGTGGTGGCCCTGTGATGGTCTGGCGAGCTGTTCAGGGTGCACCCCGCATTGGCCCTGAATCAGTTGACCATAATAGGATTAAGCAGTTCAATAAATGGGCAGTTGTGGCTCATTGGTTAAGGCTCCGGGTTGATCCGAAGGTCAGGGGTTCAAGTCCCAGTACCACCAGGATTCCACTGTTGGGCCCTTGAGCAAGGCCCTTAACCCTCAATTGCTTAGTTGTATTAAAATAAATTATAAATATAAGTCTCTCTGGATAAGGGTGTCTGCTAAATGCATTCAATGTAAATGAATGAATGAATATAGTAATGGTTCTAGGGTGAAAGATAAAACATAGCAGGGCTTGCATATGTACACAACACCAGCACAAACACCAAGCAGGTTGAAGACACGACACACTTCTCGCTTTCTTTGCTATGCAAAGTAGATAAAACACGTCTCCTCATAACATCAGAATTATCGAGTCATTAAGCTCCGTTCCACTTCCAATATTATTTCCTGTTTTCGTATTTGCAGAGCGCATGATGACACCAATGAACACACTCATTAGCCGGCGAGTCTCTGAGATGTGCGCCTGTAATTATTAGGGGTGCGGATGATTGCGTTGGAATTGAAATGTTTATTCCAGACGACTGGCCCGACAACGCGAAAAGTTGTTCAATGTTTCCGTAGTCTTTAAGAACAGGAGTTGAGAAAACACCAACCACAGAGAACGCAAGCGTTTGGACCCAAAGTGCATGATACAACTGTGCTTCAGAGCAGTTTATCCCTCATTTTGGGAGAAGAAAAGAAAAGATGAAGTGTGAAGCAAGCCAGTGCTGAATGGCAGAAAGTGATACTGTATATTGCAATCCAGTGACAATGAGTGTCAGAATGACTTAGCTAAGAAAGGATATTCACCCATTCAATATGAGGCAGACTTCTTTTCTCTCCCTAGCAACGGACCATGTGAGTGTCTCTGTGTGCGAGTGTGTGTGTGTGTGTGTGTGTGTGTGTGCATGAGAGAGAGAGAGAGAGAGAGAGAGAGAGAGAGAGAGAGAGAGAGAAAGAGAGAGCAAATAAGGATTGGCCTTGGATTAGGGAAAAAAAACATTTAAACCAAAGTCACATCTACGATAATGAAAACCAATTGAGTCTAGCCTATAAAAAGGTTTATCCTCCATACTCATACTAGCCTGCAGGGGCAAGAAAATTAACAATCTGGAAAATGGTGTTGGAAATCTATTAATCTGTACTTTTCCTTAAATACCTATCTTTATTTTTAACAAATATCCATTCAGTACAGAATGTAAGTGAATTTTAAAGAGACCTCTGACTGGAAAAAAAAACTACAAGAAAGAAATCTGCAATCTGCAATGTTTGCTCGCTCTAGCAACCTAATTAGTTTGGCTGCATGGTTTTTTTTTCTTTTTCTTCTTCTCTGAAAGTTTTTTCCCTGCAAATTTAACAAAATAATCAAAGCAATCAAGCTTGACTCAAACAGCAAATAAAACACTTCACCAGAAAAAAGGAGAGCGATGAGAACTATCTCACTGAAAAGGAAAAAAAAAACAAACCCTGACAACCATACAGAATTATATTACTACTACAGGCAGAGTTAGGATTCACCATATCATACAATATATAACACTTCTGACAGGTAGTTATAAAGAAAAACAAGTTGCAATACACACAGGGGCTTAGTAAATATTACAATATTGAAAAGTTACTATACTAACTTCATAAAAATCCCTGAGTATCATTGAAGGGATTGTTAAATTTGTAAAAAAAAAAAAATTACATCTGTTATTGAACTATATTTCATTAAAATATATGAATGGTTAATTTACAAATTATATTTTTTAACTTATCCTTAATGCTTTTGGTAAACTTCTATCAAAAGATTTGCGAAATGAGTGAGAATAATTACCAACTTCAATTTGAGTAAATTGTGATAAAAATCATGACATTACCCCTGGTGACAATCGTGCACTAACAGAGTTGCCTCATGGGAAATCTGCCTTTCTGCTTGGCAACAGGCAGATAGATGTAGGCAGCATGCTGGTGTAGTGGTTAGCACGTTCGCCTCACAGCAAGACCGTACTGGGTTCGAGTCTCAGACTTGGCGAGGGTATTTCTGTGTGCAGTTTGCATGTTCTCCCAGGTTTCCTCCTGCAGTCCGAAGACATGCACATTGGGCTAACAGGCTGTTCTAAATTGCCCTTAAGTGTGATTAACCTTCCTATTTTTTTAAAGTAATATCTTCCTAGCATTTTAATTGCAGCTATTACATTTTTAATGGTTTTGACTATCGCATTAAATTTTTCTTGAATTTTTAAAAAAATATTATTATTATATGTTTCTGTAATAAATGACGTTATTCAAATCTACTTACTTACATTTACTCAATTCTTAAAATGTATCTAATTTCATTTCACAGCTTTAAAATTTACTCAGAATTATTAAGTGTTAAAAATGTTTCACAGTGGGTAACCCATGGCTTTAGCTTCAGAGTGTCCGTACAGTTTAAATTTTTTATCCATAGAAAAAAGGTTGCCATGAATTACGTCTACGAAGCTGAACAATCCTCATTTCATCCTCGAAAGTGTGCAGTGAATCTCAGTGTCCCTTTCTAAATCTGTTTCTCAGGAAAGACTCCAGAAACAGGGGTAAACGATAAACCTCAAGACATGGCAAATTATACCTTTCAACTTAATTCGACATGCCAAGAGATACACACTTGCACTGCTTTTTCTTACTCTTGTTTTTTTTTTTTTTACTCTTAATTTTTTTCTAAAGCCCTTTAGGCGGTGAAACAACCAGAAACAGCAATATTACAACATTAACAGATTGCTTTCTGAGCGCTGTGGTTTCTCTCCAGGGTGTCTCCATGAATGTCAGTATTAAAGCTACGCTAGAAACTCTAACGATGTGTTTAACTTGATGCTAGACGTACATTTATTGCTAACTGATTTTGTATATCCTATTTCTCTTAAAGCTCTGAGCAACTTTTGATAACACTTCCTATATAGACTGTCTTCTAGGAAGCTTATAATGGACAAATATTTAATTATGAATTTCATGTATCTGAATTATATACACAGATTAATTTTTTCCTGTGATATATTTCATAAATATACATTTTGGGTAAACTTAATAAGATTTGCCTTTAAAAACATATATAATCGTAGCCTACATACAAATCTGTAAAATTCTATTTCAGAAATACAGATTTGATGTCAATTAGGCAAATGGTATGTCATCATGGGTTCCCAGAGAAAAATAGTTGCTTTCAGAGTAAACAGTCTCATCATTTAGGCAATTTTGACATGTGAGGAGGAAATGAAGTGGAGTCAGAATGAAATAGAAAGGGATAAATTCAGCTAACCTTGGCTGTTATTCATAAAACGATACCCAGCAAGCTAAAGGCTAGCCTAACAAACTAAAATGTAAACATTAAGTGCTTAGCATCACTATAGAAAGGTAGATGTTTGAGGAATATATCGGTAAAAACTTTCTTTCGTTCTTTCTTTCTTTCTTTCTTTCTTTCTTTCTTTCTTTCTTTCTTTCTTTCTTTCTGTTTAATGGAGAAGACAGCACTTGTTAAAATTCATCTCATTCAAATCTCTAGATTAACTTCTTTCGGTGTATAAAATCTTTGGCAGATAGTTTCTGTGTTAGTGATTTTATGAAGTTATTTGAAAATTGAGTCTCAGAATGATAATGTCATCAAAGCCCAATTATCATGTACAAGTACAGGATTCTGATACATTCAGACCTGTGTAGTAGGAAACTATATATTTAAGCACAAACACCTGAAATGCTGAAAGAAATTGTGCTTCTGAAAGTATTATTTAAGAAATTACTGCTCCATGTTTCCTTGGGCCTTGATGACATCATTTTCAAATAACCGCCCATAAAATCATTAAAATAGCAGCTATCGCTCTAAGATTTCACACACAGACAGATTTTAATCTCAAGTTTTGATTGATAATAACCACCCTAATTACATTTTCTTTTCCCTGGCAACGTTAAATACTTCACATTCGGTTTGATTCACATCAAATCTATATTTTTGAAATCAGTATTTAGTGTTTTGATTTTAGTGTATCGTTTTGCATCAGAGCCGAATAACCATGTATGTATTAAATTCACCATTTAGTATATTTATTTATTTATTTATTCATTCATTTATTTATTTATTTATATAAAGTAACGTGTACATGGCATTGATATTCAAATGCTTTTGTCAGTTTTTGTGCTCTATTTTTTTTTATGACTGATCATCTCTTTAAATTTTCATCTCTTTTTATCTCTTTTTTTCAATAACAGTGCATTTATTTATTTAACTATTTGTGATATATTCATAATATATAATAAAGCTTTATTTAAATACTATGAATAATAATATTAAATCTATCAACATGTAACATACAGTATGTGTTATGAGTTTTTGTAATGCTTTCTGCTGTTCTGTAATGCTGTAGTGCTTTACTTGATTATTTGGGTAAAATATTAAAGCACATTTAGCATTTATTAAGAATCATAAAATATTGTAAACATATCAGAAATTGTTTTTGAGCCCATACATATAAACAAATACATTAAAATGAGTTAAAATTACTGAAAAAAATATGAATCTTTTTTTATTAGAAGACTTGCAGTCACTTACAAGAAGCACTTACAATATCACAGTATACAATATTTATTTATTTGTTTGTTTGTTTGTTTGTTTGTTTATTATGAATAATGAAGCCCATGAACTAGGACCTAGTTACAACATTTTAGCAAAGCTTATACTACACCGAACAGTGCCTTGTTATTCAATTTGTAAAAATGACGAGTCATCACGAAGCATTGTTTTGACCTTGAAGCTTCATTCTACTTTTTTATTCTAAGAATGTATGGGACTGAGAACCTTATAATACTAAGAACACACGATGTAGAACATTTAACCCAATGTTTCTGCTCTAACATGACCCAAGAGGTTTTAATTTCACTGAAGGTACAAACAAAATGTTTCAAATTTCAGAGTAGAAGTAAGTGAATGTGAAATTATGTGAAAAATCAGTTTTAGATGGAATTTACATGGACCATATAAATGCATACATTTAATTTCATTATTTCTTTTGTGTACAATTTACACACAGCTACATTTACTGTTTTGAAAAATGTATATTAACTGAATTGACATCATCCTGCCCTTTTTTAAATAAAACTAAAAATGTAAATTTATTTATTTATTTATTTATTTATTTATTTTTCAAAAGTAAATGATTAAATAAATGTACTGAGTTTTATGACCTGTTTTCAACTATTGATCTTGCACACTCATATCCTTTTTAATTGGATTTATGGCCTGGTCTTAGAAATATTTCCCTCAGACCCCACTGCCTTCTTGAATAATGTCTTCCTTCTGACAAATAATCAGTTCGCTAACACACCCACATACACACACACACACACACACACACACACACACACACACACACACACTCACGCGCGCGCGAAAAATAAATAATTAAATTTTTTTTTGACATGTGACTTTCAGTTTTGCATTAGTGTCCGGCACTGTGGTATAATCACAGTTACTCTGAGAATATGGCATGAGAATGAACCAAAACAGAGCCACAGGAGCCTGTGAAGTGAACTGGCCTTTTGGTTTGCTGGAATAAATTGGTACCATATGGTGCGATGACAGGATCGCTCAATCTTCTGTGTACCCGAACAGCACATTAATCATTTTGGGGTGGATATTCTTTCCCTTTCATCGCACAGGAATTTCCAAATAGCCCCCAAATTAATTCCTTCACACATGCACAAAATTTACATGTAAAATATGTATTCAGATGTGGAAAGATATTCTAGGGAATAAGTCATTTTTTATGATCCACTTCAACCAAATGAATCCATTTTTTAAATTTATGACATTATGATCTAATTTTTTTTCTTCTCTTTTTCTAGCTACAAAAACAATAGCTGCACCAGTTATGTATGGTTAGTAAAAACCATGTGACTTTATAAAACCACAGAAATAAGACAGTGGTGAAGGCCAAAAAAATTACCCTGCAGTACTTTGATGAATTAGTCATGTGTGATTTCTTAATAGCGATTTGCATTTATTCTTTTTTGCTCTGTACTAGCTACATTAAATTTTTGTGTCACCACTGAATGAGGTGGGGTGGTGTGAGGGGGGAAACAGTAGAGGAGAAACAAGGAGTTGCAGCACCCCCTTCATGCCAGAGGTGTGATGTGTCAGCTATTCACAATATCTCAACAGTAGAGGCCTAAACTTTTTTTGAAAAAACCCACAAAATCAATTATTTATTATTATTGTTATTATTATTGCTGTTGTAATTTATTTATTTATTTGTTTTGTTTAAATCATATTATAACAATACATGTTCAATGTTATAAAAATATATTTATCATGTTAGAAGGTGACATTGTTTGTGTTCTAACAATATATTTTCAAATTATTCTGATATATAAACTTCTAACAATAAACTTTTACTGTTGTAACAATATAGTTTGTCAAAATAACATGAAAACATATTGATAAAAACATTCTTTGTTATAATGTGATAAGTTTGTATGTTAAAATAACACGAAAACTTATTGTTATAACCTGAAAATGTTAATTTTATACCCTGATAAATATTATACTGTTATAATGTGATAATTTTGTATGTCAGAATAAGAAGAATAATTATTATCATATTGTGATAATATGTAAAGTTATGTCATGTTATAATGAGATACTGATCTTTTCTTTTACCTTTTCAGATGTCATGATTCCACTTTTCTTTACATTTCTTTTCTTTTCATTTCTTTTCTTTTCTTTTCTTTTCTGATCATTACTGAAAGTTTGAATATTAGAGGATACCCATCAAATATTGTTTTCTTTATAAACTACTATGGATTCAAATGTTTTAATTTCATTTCATTTCATCTTTATTTATTTAATTTTTCATTTAATTTTCAATTGTTAACTGAGGCATTTCACATAAAATCCCTTTTAAAAAAATATATCAATTCTTTATAAACAAAATGAAATCATAAAACAAACAAACAAACAAACAAGGATAAACAGTCAAGTAGAATTATACTGTATGTAAGCATTTCCATTTCTCAAAATACAATCATTTTTAAAATTTAGTTCCAGTCTTGGCATTTTGCTACTGGATATGATATCCAATATGTTTTCTCAGGCGTCTTATCCACTGGTTTTTGCTGCTATCAGCTCGATCTTAAAGCTGGCTATCAGATGAGTGCCCACTCTAATATAAATAAATCTATAAATATTTATTCAACAATAAGTAGTTTATATAAGCCTATTTTGTTAGTATTATTATTATTATTATTATTATTATTATTATTATTAGCTATAATAATGATTAAATGCTTATATTATGTGTAAATGAAATTCATCTGGATTCCGAGCAACATTATGACTATGATTAAGTATTTGAATGCAAGTACATATACAGTAGCTGTAACAGAAGATTCATGCAACTGCTGCTCTGCTTCGTGTCTGAATGGCACGGCAGCTGGAAGAATGCAACTCATGCATTAGATTCTCCAGCCTGCAATAATAAACCTCTCAAGAGACACGGAGGGAAAAAAAACTTTAAACTCGTGCTTCCGTCCTCACCACCCGGAAGACATATTGCTCACACAGAGCATGCTTAGATTGACAGCCGGCCTTTCTCATGAGAAAAACAGTGTTCTGTTGCACTGAACTCCCTGCCGCTGAAATATGTTCTCATTATCACAATCAGGTTACACAGCTAGCTGAGCACATAAGTAAGCTGCTTAGCTTCATTCAGAGGAATATAATCGTCCATGTTAACTGATGAGTAGTGGTACGGCGGTGCCATGCTTAAGATACAGTTGGGAAGACACATTTTAGATGTTTCAATCTGAGATATTACACAGCACGCATTACAACATAACAATATTGTGAATTGCCTACATCATTGGTTTACCCAGTCAGATTTCCATAGTCAGATCTTGTGTTTTAAACCTTGGTCTTATTTCAGTACTGACAGACTGAACAAATTTTGGTTGGTGTGGTCTTTTCAGGTAGTTATGACCCAATTAACCATGTAAAATAATAATGAGAGGTATATAATGATAACTTGTACCAATTTTTAGTTATTTGTGCCTATGAAAGAATTAATTTGACACAGCCATAGAGATAAAAGTTGATATTCAGGTTAACAATTAATCTTAGTGGGAAGAAAAGATCACTCAAGACAACCTAAGTACTGAAAAATACATACAATCTCCTAAACTGTGATGATGTTAGGAAGCCGTCATATATCTCTATATTTAATTAATCAAACAAAAGCAGATCCTCATTCAGAACAGACTTAAAGTTAAAACCTGCGATGGATGAATCCTTGATAGACATGAAAAAGCTCAGTGGTATACAAGAGGCATTTTCATTTCATTTTTTTTCTCTCTCTTTAGCTGCAAACGTACAGGAGATTCATGGGCACCCGGCTCAGGTTCTGAATAAAACATAACTCCTGATAATTGGCTGGGGCAATGTTTTCTTTTCCCCCTTGCCCTCATTGATAATTTTCTCCTGCAGCCTCGGCCGGCATTCGCCGTGAGATCAAAGTCACTGTCACACGCCTCCAGTGGAGAGACGCCAAGCCGTGTCTCCCCTGCTAGATTTTATTCCTCAATGCATGATTAAAGAAGGCATACTGAGATGTAGAGAAGACCTAGAGAAATAAAAAGGACTGAAATGTTGACTCTTTTTTCTTCTTTTTACCTGGTTTCAGTTTTATGTATTTATATATATGCTTTTAAAAAAAATAACATCCAAGGCTAGAGACCCACAGGTCATCTAAATGAAGAAAAACAAAAACAAAACAGAAAGACAATTCTTTTTGGAGGTCATGTTAAAATTTTTGGATTTGTAATATATTAAAAATATAAAAATAATAATAAAAAATTATATATATATATATATATATATATATATATATATATATATATATATATATACGT
>JBCNYH010000002.1:32825111-32848729 GCA_039654325.1 Tandanus tandanus
AGCTCATATGACTTGATCATGGATATCCAATTTTTTGTCAAAGCTGTTAACTCTCAGAGCTGTGAATCATAACGGGTTAAATATTAAACTCCTGTCTAACTGAAGATGGTGAATAATAAATTTAAAGCTTAAAACAAGATTCTTTCTTTCCCTCTTCAGCACTGATATGAAGTCAGGGCTTCAAACAGCATCGATATTCAACTCATGTGAATATGGGTTTGAAATAGAGCTTGGTGGTTTTTAATTAATTAATTAATTAATTTTTTCGTGATAGCAAAGCTGTGCACAGCGTGGCTTTTATGTTCCATCCGGGAGAAATTTACTCCCACCAAGGATTATTCTATTTTATTATTTATTTGTTTTTAATTTTTTTCTCAATGCAGGACAGGTTACGGAAATATTCATGCTTTTTAATGCCATGGAGTCAGACTGCACAACTTTTATCTCACGAAGCCTGAAATGAGAGATGACCTCTTGCACATGTGGAAATCAATCACACTGACAGACACGCCACTTATTCTTTATTACCCTCGTATCGAAATCATTGCACTGGGCGCTTTATGATTTCTCTTTTAATGTTTGCTTGAGGAATATTTTCATTACGATCTGTCTAATCACATTACTCATCACCAAGGAAGGAAGAATTAGTAGTTATGCCTTGGTGGCCTACCTTGACAGCTCTGTGAGGGGAAGCGAAGGCATGAAGACAGCCTTGGTGATGTTTATAAGGAAGAATGGCTTTAAAACAAAAGCTGATTAGTTGTATGAGTTGAAATGATGAAACATAATAGAAGCTCAGACACTTTGAAATATTTCAAAAGATTGTGAAATTCATTTTACACATTTTGAAAATGTAGCATTGATTTTTGTGTGTGCGTGCGTGCGTGTGTGTGTGTGTGTGTGTGAGTATTTCAACGCTCTTTTTGAAGACAATTCTCTTCCTGAAGTTATTCAAAACAACTTTTGGACTCGTAATGTTTTTGATTTTCGATCTTCAAATGTAATAAAGTATAACGTACTTCCTGCAGGTGCCTCATCTCTATATGCAGAATGCACGGGTTTCAGCTGAAACCCAATAGTTTGGACTCCGCATGGCAAACTACAAAGAAGACAAAAACGGTTTTCTGGGCTGAGTGGTGAAAGCCTGTCAGGAAAAATTCTCTCCAAGAGCATATCACCTCCCAAATCCGCTTAGACAAGGGTGCAACAAGCCGTCTGGGGACTCTGTCAATCAAACCCGTAACGTTAGCTCTTCAGGGGGTTTGTATTTTTTTCTTTTTTTCCTTTTTGTGGTCACACTTGGGCTTCCTCATGAAAAACGTTCCTCGTGCTCTTTACTGAAGGAGCACTTTCACTGTCCTCCACGGCTGGAACACCGACATTTGTGTTTCAAAGCCTTCGGCTCTGCTTTTGTGGCGACTGCATTCTCCTGTGTGTTAAAGGAAAGACGGGGGAAAATATGAAGATTGGTACTCCCGAAGAATAAATATAGATTTCCTAGGCTTTTGGTGGCCATGATGAATTTCTATTAATGCAGGTAAATAAACTGAAACTCGAAGAAGGAATTGGAGAACTTTGAACGGACGCTAGTAAAACCCAAGTCATCAGATTCTTTGCTCAAGGTGTGTTATTTTTAATGGTTTCCTCAATTATTCAGAATCCCAATAATGTTTGGGATTAAAATCTTGCCTGACCTGAATAAGATATTGGATTAATAATAGATTGCACAGTATAATAGAATTTGAACAGTAAAACTGCTTCGATTCTCACTGATGCCCGGAGCGTTATAGTAATACAAAAAAAAAAAAAAAAAAAAAAAGGGATTCTGTAAAATAAGGCTTTTCAGCACAATAAACAATTCACTTAAACCTATTGTGGCTCAAGGATGTGAATGCACGAAGGACACCATCTCAGATCAGCGCTGCCCCCTCACAGTCCCTTCCCGCAATTTTCACCTGAACCTTTCGTACGTTTGAGGGCAAGCAGCAGATGGTCAGATGAAAACTGTTGACAGATTTAAGGACTCATTAGTAATATTCTCTCCAGAAAGAGAAGTTGCTGAACAGCGCAAAAGAAGCCTGAGCATTTGCTTCGCTTGCGATCCTTGAGCTTGAAACGAGTTACACTGGGCATCTTGCTGTTCTGGAGTCCCGCTTATGCAATTGGATGGAAGCTACTTCGACTTGACTTGGCATTGTTAACATCTGTAGTTTGATCAGCAACATTACCCCCCTACAAATCACCACTTGCTCTCCATTACAAGGAGACAGAGCCTGGAGTGTGAGTTCACAGACACAAAGCTAAACTAGCTGACACGGGCAGAGTCGAGGCACCGAAGGAGTGGAATTAAAGCAAGAGCTTTTAAGATTATGGGAGAGACTTGTAGAGAGACTTGTAGAGAGACTTGTAAGGTGTAGAAGTGCTGTAAAGTGAGATCAGCTAAAGGGAGAGGATTTTATCCACAACCAAAAACTAGAGGTTTTCAAAAAATAGCCAACAGATGAGTATACAAAAACTAGAAACAAGAATTTCTAACCGTGGAGGAAACTGGTAAGACTTTGCAAATTCATAAATATGAAACACAGATTTCCTCTTACAGAATTAGAAATGGGACACGAGACATGGAAGCTGATAGAATCGAACAAATGACATGAGCTGGAGAAGTATTTTTCACGTTCTTTTTAGTTTTAGTTTTCAATTGAATTATTTTTAACATTTATTTTTGGTTTTATCCAGAAACTTAGAGCAATAAAATAAAAGAAACTGACATTTGCAACTATCAGGTTAATAATAATAATAATCACACACTGAAATATTACAGCTATTATTATTATTATTATTATTATTATTATTATTATATAGATTTAGGCACTACCTAAAGGCCGAGCTCCTGATAAATATCTCTACTGATAGATGTCTGAGGCTGGTGTTATAAGAGCAGTGCAGCTCCTTTAAAGGCTTAATCAAATAAATAAATAAATAAATAAATCTTCCCTGCGTTTTGCGACTACGGTCTGATGAGAAAGAAGGAAAGGTTAAAACTGATTTTTCTTTTCACCGCCTTTCACTCACTGATTTCACCCAGCCCCCCCCCCATTTGTATCACCTGGTTTGAAAGTTTAATTATCCGTTTAATGGGTTCATCTTCCGTGTTTCCATTAATGTTTGGTGTTGTTTTGCTCAAGAAAAGCTTTTCTGCCTACCTGAGTTAGATGTGTGTTTTTTTATTCTGTGGGAGTCTCTGGTGTATGAACCTCAATTCTTATTTATTTATTTTTTTGTTCAGTTTTGTTATTAATAATTAATCTGTTTTAATTGGTGATGCAGCAGCCTTATTGGGTTTCCTGTGGTGGCAGGGACACAGGAGAACCATCCAAATCATGTTCCATGCCTATGGGGCTCTGCTCTATTATTATTATTATTATTGTTATTATTATTATTACCTGCCACTTAATCTTACTAGAGTTGTGGGGAGGCTGGAGCCTCTCTCGGCCACATTTGGCGAAGCCAGGGATACACCCTGAACAGCTCGCCAGACCCTTGCAGATTATTATTATTATTATTATTATTATTATTATTATTATTATTATTATTATTGTTGTTGTTGTTGTTGTGTTGGTGGTGGTGGTGGTGGTGCCGGCAATATTTATTTATTTACTGATTTTTTTATTTGTAAACAATGCTAACTGTCCCATCTTTCATGAACAACAGCACCATGGGAAAATGCCTTTGGTCCCTTCACAGCTTGCAAACATTAAATCCCACAAATAATTAATCTTCATATTATTATTTTTTTCTTTCTTAACTACACATTGTTTTGTACACATTATAAATATTATGACATTTTAAATATTCCCTTACATGGAATTCGCCGTATGCTGGTTATGACATTTTTCAGAAAGCGGAGTGAAAAACAACCGAGCAAAAAACTTGCACATATGATTAATGTTTTGAAAAATTGTGTTTAATGCCAGATTAAGCATAGTCATGCGGGGACTCATCTATTTTCTACATCTCATTATTTCTTCAATGATGGCTGAACAAGTTGTGACTTTATTTGTGCAATCTAAATGGGGTATTGATTCTTTTTTTTTCTTTTTTTTTGATGCGAATATGTCCTTGCCGCTCCCTGCTGCACACAGCAAGGGATATGGGTTATCATGACCTCACTGTTATAATGACATTCTCTTTGCTTTTAGGGAGCTTTTAAAGAATATGCATGCTGCATAACGTTATTTCACTACGGTCCTGCCATAAATTCACAAGCGAAAGCATGAGTGGCCTATTCCGTTTCTCTGTAATACCATTTAGTAGTTAACATACAGGTATTTCCCTGGAGTGTTTTATCTCTGTAGGGCAATGAACACTGAGGGAAGTAACCCACTTCTCCATGCACAACTAATAAAAGTTATAAAATAAAACAAAGCAGAACAAGCTTTCTGTTCTCTGATGGTCTAGTGCCATCTACTGTTAATATCCATATAATCATGCAGATGAAGTTTCTGGATATAAAGCACTTTAAATAATATTATTAGTACATTTTGATATCATTGTACTTGAAATTACACTGTAGCCTCCCGTGTGTGTGTGTGTGTGTGTGTGTGTGTGTGTGTGTGTGTGTGTGTGAGTGTGTGTGTGTGAGTACAGTATGCGTGAGAACATTAACACTGAGTATTAGAGAGAAAAGACATTCTGATTATTAATCTTCTTACTGTTCTTATTCAGTAAGATACAACACATTCATAAACTATTTCAGTCTAAGTGTATATATACAGGGCGGGACAGTGGCGTAATGCTTAGTATGTCTGCCTCACCGCAAAAAGGTCCTGGGTTTGAATCCAGGCCTCGGAGAGGACATTTCTGTGTGGAGTTTGCATGAACTCCCTGTGCTTGTGCGGGTTTCCTCTGGGTACTCCGGTTTCCTCCCACAGTCCAAAAACATGCACATTAGGCTAATTGGCTGTTTGAAATTGCCCCTAGGTGTGAGTGTGAGGGTAAATTGTTGTGTGTGTTGGCACTGTGATGGTCTAGGGAGCTGCTCAGGGTGTACCCTGCCTTGACTTAGTGTCGGCTGAGATAGGCTCCAGCCTCAACCCTTTTAGGATTAGGCGGTTCAGCAAGTGTGTGTGTTTGTGTGTGTGTGTGTGTGTGTGTGTGTGTGTGTGTGTGTGTGTGTGTGTGTATACTTATGGTTGAGTGCTTGTCCTCTGGGAATGTGAGACACGTTTATTTTTTATCCATCATACACTCACGTCTTGTGAGGACACATATTTGAATTCATTCAAAGACACTTCCGAAAATCCAAAGATGATCTTGACACGTGAGTAATCTCGTCATTCTTGTGTTTTTAAGAATTTCACGTCGGTTTGTATTCTCTGTATGACTTTTACCCATGATTTATTTATTTTCACATCGGGCTTGTGATTTTTTCACTTGACTCTTTTTTATTTTCGTTCACTCTGTGTCACATGCACTGGTGAATTCGGTTCAGCAATTTCAAGCGTGCGTCATGTTGAGATGCACCTCCACATTGTTTGCATATGATTCACATGATCACATGGGAATGTTTTGTAAAGGAATAAAACCGGTGTTCATGTCAGGCTCTTCAGAGGTGCAGGATAAATATTCCTCACTCACTCAGGTGGTGATCACACTAGAATCGTTCACACTGCGATAGAAAAGTGACTGATGCCAATTTCATTCTCAAATTTGTCACGCGATATTTGTCGCATCACATCTTAGTCGCCTGGTTCGTGGACACGTCTCAAAAAATTTCCGAGAATGTCGCAAAACAAAGCTCTGACACAGAGTAGTGTCAAATTCTTCTCAAACAGTCCGCACATGTTGTGAGAAGGTTGCAAAGTTGTCGTTTTACTTGTTAACAAGCTGGAGACTTTCACGTGAGACTTACTGGCATCCGCCATATTCCGTATATTTTGTGATCATTTTGTTCACGCTAATAATGCACAAATAACAAGTGAATGGTTCGAGAGGTTTTTTTTCGGCAAACATCTGCAAACCAATCACAAATTACTCGCAACTCAGTCACAAAAAGTGTTATGCAACCTTCTCGTGACTTTCACGCGATATACGTATTTAAGCTGCAAAACATTTGCTTGCATGTGGAGTCACAAAACATCTTGACGTTAATTTCAAAATTCGCAAAAAATAAATAAATAAATAAAAAAACCTGCAAAAAAAAAAACATTCGCATTAGTCACTTTTCTATCACACCCTTAGTGTAAACACCTCTCACTCATTTGCCAAAGTGGGTCAAATGGAAGCTGGAGCCCATCTCAGCCAACACTGGGAGAAGGTGGGGTACACCCTGAACAGCTTGCCAGACCATCACAGAGCCAACACACAACCATTTACACTCACACTCACACCTAGGGGCAATCTGCAACAGCCAATTATCCTGATGTCACTCTTATTGCTGTGAGGTGGATGAACTAAACACTACATCACCATGCCGCCCCTTGGTGTGTGGGTGAATGGTTGGGTGTGTGTGTTAGCCCTGCAGTGGACCGATCTGTTCAGGGTGTACCCTGCCTTCGCCCAGTATTGGCAGAGATAGGCTCCAGCCTCCCCATGACCCTAATAGGATTAAGTGGTTTGGCAAATGAATGAATAATTTTCCTTATTGGCTTTAATGACAGCATGTGCTCAAGTTTACATGGACTCCCGAAATTTGTGTAAAACTTGATGAGAATATAAACAGGCTCAGTGGAAGGGGTACATCTCAAGAAAATAATCAGCCTGGACAAAAGCTATGCACTTTAGTATTTTGTTGTTCCACCTTTAGCCTTGATTACAGCTTAATTGCCATGACATTGTTTTGCCAAACTTAAGTGACAGTATAATCACAGTATTTATTTCCATCCAGTGTTGGGTTTATTTTTCACCGACATCTTGAATTGTTTAGGGGAAAATTTAACCACTCCATAAAGTCTTCTCCAGCACATTCCAAAGGCTTTCAGTAGGATTAAGGTCAGGACTCTCTGGGGCCACTCATTTACATTTACATTTAAAGCATTTAGCAGACAGCCTTATCCAGAGCAATCTACAGAAGTGCTTTAAATTCACTATCAGTGGAAACATTCTAATACGGGTTCACTAGGACATAGACTAAGTACACCATCAAACAAAACTCAGTGGGTAGGTGTGTTTTTGTGTGTGTGTGTGTGTGTGTGTGTGTGTGTGTGTGTGTGTGTGTGTGTGTGTGTGTGAAAGAGAGAGAGAGAGATCGAAAGAGAATGAGAGAGATCAAAAGAGAATGAGAGAGATTGTGTATATGTAATGTAGTGCTAATCCAAGTACGTCCAAAAAAGGTAAGTTTTCACCTGTTGTTTGAAGACACTGACTCGTGACCAGTGACTCAGCTGTCCAGACATCTAGAGGAATTACATTCCATCACCTCGTTGCCAGAACAGAGAAGAGAATAGATGCATGTTTTCTATCAGAGAGAACACAGTGCAGTGCGGGGTGTGATAAGTGGTTTGAGGTAAGAGGGTGCAGGTCCACTTTTGGCACTGTAGGCAAGCATTAGTGTTTTGAATCTGATGCGAACAGCTACAGGAAGCCAATGGAGAGAGCGTAGCACAGGAGTGGTGTGGGAGAACTTGGAAAGGATGCAAACAAGCCGTGCCGCTGCATTCTGGATCAGTTGCACTCTTTCAATATGTCAACCCCAATTTTATATTTGTACCACAAGGGAAGAAAAAGTCCATTTATGTGATAACATTCAGGACTTAATGTTATTGCCACATAATGTTGCTAAGCCTCAATCTGACCAACTGAAGCAGCAAAACCATGATGATAATGCACTGTATTCAAGGCTTACAGCACAAAACATTAGAGTATGTGACTTTTTTTGGCTAGGCAGTATAATAATATGTTCAGTATTGTGAATGATCATTAAAAGTGACTTATAAATAGGGGCAGATTTTGACTATCGAATCCTTAAAACATTTCCAGTTTTAAATGGAAAAAAGAAACGAATAAATAAAACCATTTCTGTATTCTGGTACCTGCATCTAGGTGTGTTGATAACTAGATGTTTGCTCAGGTCCGAATCAGTTTATACGCTTGTAAACTAGGAGTGTTTACCCCCTTGGTTCAGTTTCTTTTCACACTGAGAAAAATCTAAGTGAACCAAAATGCATTACTGCAAACCACATGATTATGTTCATGCTTATTGATCAGACATGTCTGGGGCAGGAGCAAGAAAATAAATCCAAGATGAAAGTCCTGTGTCCTGGATGAGTGTATATTTCTGCAAGAGAAACATTGCTATGCAATTTACCACAGAGCAACGGCAGACTAGGCAGTTGTTCATAACCGTGCTAATTATCTGGGCAGTATACCAAGTAAAAAACTTATACCAGAAAGGAAATGTCTGCTTTTTACTTTGCAATGAATATAGGCTGCCTTTAGACAACTGAGAAAAACAAGGGCGCTAAAATTGAATATTGCACAATGCAATAAAATGCTAAACGTGGGTTTACACTGGAGCCACGATCTCCATGATTCCAAAAAGCCTGGTCTTTCATTTACGACCACGCTTAGAGCACGATCGGGGTATAAAAATTGAGGCAGGGTGCATCCAAGAGATAAAACTTGAAGGAATCATGTTTCCAAGTTCATGGCACATCAAGGTCTGTTATGCTCTACTACAATTTCCACGTTCTATCACAATTGGAGTCAATTTCCACGTTCTATCACAATTGGAGTCAAATCGTTATAAATCGTGGAAATATTTTGTCACGATCATCACGATTCCACCAAGTTCCGTCAAGATCATCACAAACTGATCTCATGACCCATATCGATTTGAGATGATCCCGATGGAACTCGCTGGAATTGTGATGATCGTGACAAAATTTTTGACGATTACCACGATTTATAACTATTTGACTCCAATTGTGATAGAACGTGGAAATTGTAGTAGAGCGTAGTAGGG
The DNA here is from genome assembly GCA_039654325.1 of Tandanus tandanus. Taxonomy (NCBI): domain Eukaryota; kingdom Metazoa; phylum Chordata; class Actinopteri; order Siluriformes; family Plotosidae; genus Tandanus; species Tandanus tandanus. Next base: position 32,834,074 of record JBCNYH010000002.1, read on the forward strand.
CATAACAGACCTTGATGTGCCATCATAATTGATCTTGATGAACTTGGAAACATGATGGCTTTTTGGAATCATGGAGATCGTGGCTCCAGTGTAAACGCTCATCACGCTCATCATGATTCAAATGGTGAATTTAGCCATCATGGCCCCAGTGTAAACCCAGGTTAACTGCCTGCATGTTAAATCGAAGATGTGTTTGCTAAGCATGATATGTTAACAGTGCTACAGCTTGCATGCTCCGCTACATTCCTGAATGCAGAATACACCTGGCTACAGGAGCCATTTTGTTCAAACTTGCAGCATATACCTGGTAATTGGGTCCGATCAAAGTCGGATCGCGTTCCCACCAAAAACGTTCCAGAGTTCATCTGGAAAAGATCTGAGATCATCTCCTCTAAAGGATTTTGATTTACTTGTTTGAGCAGGCTTCACACAGGGGCGTTTCTGACAGCGGTTCTAAACCAACATTGTCTTGATACAATTATGGTGTGTATTGAGATTTTCAAAATGACTTAAATTTCACAACGGTGTTGTGACCTTTCACAACCATTTGTGTTCAATACGACCTCATTCTACTTCTTTACACCGTGTTTTCACCTACTGCTCACAAATTTTTTGCCACACTGCTGTCATTTTAATCCGCACTAAACCGCCTCCCCGTGTGAAGCTGTTTTGCCTCACCTCTGTTATTTTGGCCGCCGTCAGTACTGCCCCTGTGTGAGGCGTGCTTTAGTCTGCACCCAAGTGCAATCACTGTGTTCACACCTGCACAAACAGGCTGCTCCGAAGGGGGTGGGGGTAGGGAGCGGGGGGTTTCAATTGAACTGGTTTCAACAAGTGATAATACACTCTGGGTGTTTGGGGTTTTCTCTGTTCTTATTACAAGTGAATGAACAAATGAATAATTAGTCATTACCATAATTTACAAATGTAAAACCTTCATAATGTCAGTTGAGGGATGATTACTTTGACAGTTCAGGCCAATCTGAGGGAAAGAGAGAAAAAGAAAGGAGTAAAGGAGGAAGTGGGGAAACTAAAACGAGCAGCCATGACCATGTTTTCAACATAAATCAATGAATAAATAAATAAATAAATAAATAAATAAATAAATAAATAAAGATAAGAAAGAACCAGTTGCTGTTCTGGAATTAATTCAATCTCAAGACTGATGCTACAGAGGCATCTCACACTTTCTGATCGATTAGTGGGAGCTTATATAACAGCTCGGAGCTCAGTGTGTTGTGGGGACAAAAGCGTCAGTGTTCTTGAATTCCTTAAATTCAGATGTTGAAAAGGGTCCACTTGTCAAATCTCATGTAGCGAAGGTGTTAAAAATGTTCAAAACAATGAATCTGAAAGCGTACAATCATCATAAAGTCAGCTCGTTATTATACATACAGGAATTACAGCATATCAAATGCCATCATATTGTAAATTCATGTTTTCATTTGCATATCATTATCACAGATTAACATACATTAACATACAATTTAGTTTCACTGGGAAGAAACGAGTAAATCTTTAATTATTGTGTTCTGATGGACTCCATAATGTTACAGTCACTTTTGGGATTAGTCTACAGTGTCATTTTATATACCTTGATTTATTTAAAAATATATATATATAATAAAGTTTGTGCTGGCATGACTATAAAACTGATGTTGGACCTGGATAAAAGTTGTTTATCAGGACTAATGTGGAGAGCTGTATACCTTCATGGAAAAGTTCTACTTACAGGAATTCATAGCAGAGATCCAAGCAAATCACCATAGTCATGGAACATGGCTTGGATGGTTGTCCTGTGTCCTGTCCGGTGTCTATGTATGCCCACCACAGGAAACTCAATCAGACTGCCACATCGCTAAGTTGATGCTGATTGGCAGTTATATATCGCTAACTTGCATGATTACAGGCAGCAATACAAAAAAAACCCCCAAAACCCCCAGATTTATTAATAATAACAATACTGAAACCCAAAAAAGGCTCATGCACCACCACTCAGACTTGCACATAAAAAATAAAATAACAAAATAAAATAAAAAAATAAAAAACACAGGTAGGCAGACAGACTAGCAAGTAAATAAATGTTCATGGAGCAAACACTGAAATAAGAAGTGCGACAGAACAGGAACTAGTTGAACAGATAATTAAACTAACAAGACAGGTGATACAAATGAAAATGTAAATCAGTTATTAAATTAAAAAATGTAAATTTAAATTAAGTTGTGAGGTGCACGTGCTAACCAGTACGCCACCGTGCTGCCCATAACTGCAATTTAACAAAGCATATTGTACTTTGTGTCCATTGCAAGTTTGTGTTCATTTCAAACTGTTGCTTCTTTGGGAATAATTTTTCTTGCAGAAGAAAAACAATAAACCATATTTGTGACTATATTGTCTGAAGTTTCAGTTGCTCTATATTCATTTGTTCTGTTTCGAAGTGTTATATAAAAGCAATATCACACCCACGATCATGTTGTTATAATAAATACTAACATGGCTCTGATTACCCATGTCTGAATCCCAAGCATAATGATATTCAGGAGAATAGCACTCTTACTCATGTGGTATTGTTCAAATCAGAGGTTTCCAACCCTGGTCCTAGGGGACACCCTCCTGCATTTTTTTAGCCTGCTCTGATTAACTCGGATTAATTTGGGGAAGGCCAGTAATTTATTGCGGGTTGGGAGCAGGGAAAAAACAGTTAAAATGTGCAGGACACGGTGTCCTTCAGGACCAGCGTTGGGAACCTGTGGCTGAAATAAACAATTATTTTATCACTCATCACTCACTGACACTGGAAACTATTTTCATAAGTATGTTAAATAAACATCCTGGGTTTTTTTGTTTTGTTTTTTTAATCTGATCTGATGTTGTACAGTATGTTGTGGCGGAACTGTGGCGTAGTGTTAACCACGTTTACCACCTCACAGCAAGAAGGTCCAGAATTTGAGCTCTGGGCTCAGTGAGGGCGTTTCTCTGTGGAGTTCACATGTTCTCTCTGTGCCTGTATGGGTTTCCTCCATCTCTGGTCTACTCTGGTTTCCTCCCACAGTCCAAAAACATGCACATTAAGTTAATTCGCTGTTCCAATTTGCCCCTTGATGTGAGTGTGAATGGTTGTGTGTGTGTTGGCTCTGCGACGGACTGGTGAGTTGTTCAGGGTACATCCCGCCTTCGCCCAGTGTTGGTTGAGATAGGCTCCAGCCCCGCGACCCTGGTAGGATTAACCGGATCCGCAAATTAATGAATGTTGTATGTGGTAAAATATTGCATTCTTTAAAAAATTTGTATCTATAATTATTTATTTTTATGTGTTGCAGTGGCTACTAGGGAATATTCCGGTTTCCTCCCACAGTTCAAAGACATGCAAATCGGGTCAACTGGCTAATCTAAATTGTTTATAGTTATGAATAGTAGTGTGAATGGTTGTTTCGGGCTGTTTCTGTCTCTCTGTTGGCCTGGCGAACCTGGCATCCTGTCCATGTTGTATCCAACCTGTCACCTGGTTATTCAGGATTGCCTTCAGCGCACACTCAGGATAAGCCTTATACAAAATGAATGAATGAATAATCTCTTTATTCATTAAATGATCTGATTTTTTCTCTTTATTGCCTCATTCAGTAGTACAGTGAAGACTACAGTCGAAATGTATCTGCCAAAGTTCTTATGTGATACACCAAGGACTCGATACTCATTATACTCAGCCTTTATCTGTACTATTCTACTGGAGAGTCTTACAACCAGACTGGGCTCTATGTATAGTCAATCATTCTGTAATTAAATCCTCTAGAATCTGAAGCTCCATTTTGCAGTCTCTTTCGAAAGGTTCTACTCTGTTTTGTATCATGAATCAGAACTATCTTTTCTCTATTATTTTGTAAAATTATTTTTATCTCTTATTTTGTTAAATAAAAAGACACTGCAAGTTGAAAGAATTACACACCTACTCAGCCATTATATATATAGTCACCAGGTGACTTAATGTGGGACCAGTGGTGTAGTGGTTAGGATGCTGGGCTCATGATCGAAAGGATGTGGGTTTAGAGCCCCGTTTAGACCCCTACTGTGCTAAGACCCTTGGGTAAGGTGTCAACAACAAGTGTGCCTCTGTCCACCCAGCAGTAAAAATGGGTACCAGTAAAAAATATACTGGAAAGGTAACCTGCGATGGACTAGTGTCCCATCCACGAGGAGTTCAACTCCGAAGTCGCTTCCTGCTACAGAAACTGGGATAAGCTCCGGCTCGTGGGTGTAAAAGCTCCAGGTGACCTAATGTACATGTCTTTGGACTGTGGGAGGAAACCCAGAGGAAACCCACGCAATGGATAGAGCATGCAAACTCCACACAGAAAGATATATTGCTGAGATTTGCACCCTGAGCCTTCTCACTGTGAAGTGATAATGCTGATCACTGAGGCACCGTGCCCCAGGGAGCAGAACACAATTTCTGGGGAAAAGCCCTTAAGGTATCAGATATCCCTCTGGGTGTGTCGGAACTCAGAGCCCTTTCTGAATGGACATATACGCCGGGTGGAAATAAGGTCCCTCTCTTTTCTCTGGTTTTCTCTTAGATCATACCCAATAACTCAGTAATTACTCGAAATACTTAGTCAAAATAAAAGATCTCAATGCAGCAGATGAGGAGAAGCAAGATTCTTTTTATTCAGAGTTGCAGTCAATCACAAACAAGCTTGAGAGAGCAGCTGGTCTGAAATTTCCCTCTGAATTCCTCCGTTTATATACGTTCTGTGCCCCTTGGCACCTCCTTCTTTTTAACTTCCAAATACTGAGTCGTTCTTCTTCCACTGATCCTCCTGTTCCAATAATCCCTCTTGACAAGCTGTGATCTGTAATTTAATTTTTTCAAAAAATTTTCTCTCTATCACCTTCTTAGTCTCAGTGTGGTGATTTCATTAGTACACTAACAGCAATGCTTCTTCACGATTATTGTAAAGGTCATATGTAATTATTTTCAGCTTTCTATTTCACCAGAGCTGGTTACTTAAACTATATCTAATCATTTCTATGAATAAACACTACTTTTAGGCAAAATATTGCTAACTTAAAGCTGAGTATAAGTCTTAATACTAAATTAAGCACGATATAAGTTTTCTCCCGACAGGCGCTCCCTTAAGGCCAGGCTGAAAAGGTTTTTATTTGTGCTAAATCAAAATTATTGTTATTGTCAAACAGTGCAGTAAAACAATGCAGTACTGTTTCTTTTCTCATAGCAGATTGCCGTTTAGCCATTGCCTCCCAGGGAGCAGCGCAACAAGCAGGTGCCCCCCTATGACATGTGATGCTGCCACTTGCATTCAGGGGCAGATGTATACATTTGGAGTAAAAGCACTATCTGCTCCTTGTATGCATGAGCTCAAAGATGCCCATGATTGCCTGATGAATGCTTTGAGTGACAGGGAGGTAAATGTTTGCCATCCCTGCCTCCCATGCTTGGCCAATTAGCCCAAATGAAGTCCCAGCTGCAGATGGCTGTGTGCATCAGCCTAGGATTTGAACTTGTTCAAACAGGTTGACAGTCAAGCACCTTTGTGATGCACCACTCTGGAGCCCAACTGAATGGTTTTACAGGTATGAAAAAAAACACTTTCTGACGTAAAGAAACTGGTGATATAGTGGTTAGTACGCCTGCCATACAGCAAGAAGGTCCTGGGTTCGAGTCCTGGACTTGGCGAGGGCGTTTTTTTTGTGTGGAGTTTGCATGTTCGCCCTGTGCTTTTGTGGGTTTCCTCTGGGTACTCCAGTCTCCTCCCACAGTCCAAAGGCATGCACATTAGGCTAATTGGCTGTTTCAAATTGCCCCTTGGTGTGGATGTGAGTGTGAATAGTTCTGTGTTTTTTGCCATGTGATTCAGGGTGTACCCTTCACCCAGTGTTGGCTGAGATAGGCTCCAGCCTCTCTACGACCCTAGTAGGACTGCTAAGTAGGTGAGTGAGTGAGTGGGTGAGTAAGTGAGAGAGTAAAAAAATGTTTGAGACCTACACTGGGTCTCCCACACTGCAGGTTATTTACCGGGTAAGTACCATCGTACAACACCATTTTACAGAGACTATTGTTTATTAATATCGCATGTTTCACGTCTATATAAATTACAGTTTCTTTCTTTCTCAGGTATAAAAAGACAGAGTTTTTAAAATGGCATCATGCCAGAGGCATCCCACTTTTGTTTTGTAGCCCCTGCTATCTCCTCTAAACACAGCATAAGATCAATCTTCATAGTGCAAGCCTCTGCCTGGAGCATAAACATACATGTATTGTATTTCTGGAATCAGACATATGTATTCAGATGCACTGAGCTGATTAAGATCACCACATTGGATATATTTACTGCCTCAGTGTGTTTTCCTAGATCTGACCAGCTATCAGTGGTAAAGGCTATTTGAGTTCACGAGTTGACAGTGTGACTGGGACTTGAATGGCTGCAGTGACATGTCTGCTTCTAATCATTCAATCAATTCAGCGGTAAACGTGCCTCACTTGCCAGAAGTGAAAATACGTCTTTATAATGAATGAATCTTGTCATGGGGCAGACAGATTTAGTTTTCTAAAAGTATTGCCACTGGCTACAATTCATGCCAGCCCTGCTCATGACTATAAAAGATCTGATTAAATGAATGATGAGGTTGGATTTTGCCAGTCTTGATGCCTGTATTTAGGATTGTAGCTGTGTGGTGGAGAACGAATTGCAAATCTGACCACACACTTCACCAAACACCACGCCTATTCATTTCTGAGATCCAGTATTACATTCTTCATTATGAAGACCTATACCCTATTCATATTCCTGTTCCTGGCTGACAGGAGGGGAACCTGCTGGGGTTTTCTGCTTCTGTAACTCATCCACGGTTATTGGTCAGCCTCACAGCAAAAAGGTTCGGTTCGATTCCCTGGGTTTGATTCCTGGGCTCGGGGCGTTACTGTGTGGAGTTTGCATGCTCTCCTCTTGCTTGTGTGAGTTTCCTCTGAGTACTCCGGTTTTCCCCCCACAGTCCAAAAACATGCACAGTAGGCTAATTGGCTGTTCCAAATCACCCCTAGGTGAGATTGAGTGTGAATGGTGGCATGTGTGTTGGTCCTGCAATGGTCTGGTGAAGCTGTTCAGGGTGTACCCCGCCTTCGGCCAGAGTCAGCTGAGATGGGCGCCAGCCTTCCTGCAACCATAATTAGGATTAAGTGGCTTCGAAAATGAACGAATAAATGTAGCCTATCCACCTCAAGGATTGGTGTTCAGAGATGCCTTTCTTCTCGCTGTTGTCACATAGTTGATCTAGCCAAAATATGACAACGGTGTGGTAAAGCACCCTCACACTGGGTCAGTTTTGAAGGGGGTTCATTGCAATTTAAAATGATGGTGGTGTGGCAAAACAGTGGTGAGCACATTAAAACAGGTGCGAATAGATTGTAATGATGATGAACGCGGTTCAAAAAGGTTGAGAAAGGTGAAAACATGGCAGCTACAAGGAAGCTAGTTTACTGACTACATTTATGGTAGTCAGTGCCAGATGACGGCAAACATCATCATGGTGTCAAGGTGATGTCACTGTGGCCCAACATGGTTTAGAGCTGCGCTGGAATGGCATCAGAACCGCCCCCATGTAAGGCATGCTTTACTGAAGACCTCGTCTCAACTCAAACCAGTCAGGACAATTTTACGCATTCATTCATTCATTCATTCAATTTGTAATTCGCTTAATCCTAATTAGGGTCGCAGGGAGGCTGGAGCCTATCTCAGCTGACTATGGGCGAAGGGAAGGTACACCCTGAACAGCTCACCAGACCATTGCAGGGCCATCACACATACAAAAATAAATTTTTGCCCATTTGTTTTTTTTTGCACTGTCCTGTAAACTTTGTAATTTTAAGCTGTGCACTGCTGTCATGACTGATTGAATACTTTTATGATTGAGCAGGTAGACAGGCCGTCCTCTTAATGTGTATGGTGAGTGTCTGAAGCAGTTGGAATTGATTATTTACCAACCTATCTATTCAAATGGGATATGCTGTATAATCTGTGGTTATATATCTTATAGAATGTGACATGTAACACACAATCCTTAACAATGACTGATACTGCAGATTAAATGGGACTAATAAGCAATTATTGAATGAGGCGAAGTATGATATAGAGAATTATTAAGGAGTTGTTACATAACACCCTCAGTCTCACTCATTTATTTGCTGAACCGCTTAATCCTACTAGGGTCATGGGAAGGCTGGAGGGTATTTGTGTACTTGTTGAAAACAAGCCGTAGCTGCATTCTGGATCAGTTGCGAGGTCGGATTTCGCTCAAAGGTAGACCTGCCTTGAGTGAGTTGCAGTAGTTTAGTCTTGAGATGACAAGGGACTGAACAAGTATCTGAGTGGCCTTAGTGGAAAGAAATGGATGAATCCATCGAATGTTAAAGAGATGACATCTCGGCAGTCCATCACAGGGCCATCACACACACAACCGTTTACATTCACACTCACACCAAGGGGCAATTTGGAACAGCCAATTCCCTATGGGCATGTGGCAGGAAACCCACACAAGCACAAGGAGAACATGCAAACTCCACAAGGGAACACCCTCCCTGAGCTTGGGACTCGAATCCAGGACCTTCTTTCTGTGAGGCGTATGTGCTAACCACTACGCCACCGTGCTGCCAATTTTATATGAAAGCCGAATTCTATAATTGTTTTATTATTCATTCTAAATATTTTCAAAGTAGACACCTCATGTTGCTATATGGCCTGTGCCAGTGGTGTAATGATCATTTCACATGTCCAATGGCAACAATGCAATACTTGGGTTAATTAATGGCTACAATGCAATACCAAAAATTATTTGATGGCTTTCCACCAATCAGAAACAAGAAAACCTCTTGAATTAATAGCAAAGGCAATTATGTGACATCTACATGGAAAACCAATAACGCTATCCTAGTGAATCCTAGTTTCAGGTTGTAGGAACACTCAGACAAGTCTAGAAGCAACTCATTGTTCCTAAAAGCAGATATAAACTGCTTAACTGTTCAGTTATGAATATCGCACTCATTTGTAGAAAGAGAATGATTAAAAAATGGTTCATTACACACACCATAATTGAGACCAACACAAGCCAAACAACAAGTATTTAGTATAATGAGCCTAACATTGCTGTGGTTGCTGATGAAATCCCCTGACATAACTGCAGACTCTATGAAAAGAAATACTCTGCTATATTTCAGGGATAATACATTCTGTCTGGCTGACTTGATTAGCCTGGGTTTGAAACGCTTTTACCTGTGGGATAGAGGACGTGAAAAGCATAATATATGACCTTCGGTGCCATTGGTGTCTTTCATACATGATCTACACTTGTATAAAAGTAGAAGTGCTCAGTGTTTGCATCTGCAGTGCTCAAACTTTAAGCACAGCTCTGTCTGTTGTTGTTGCAGTCAATCATCCACTGGATATGAAATGTTTCTCTTGTAGTTTGAGAATCACAGAGATGATATCACAGTATGAGTACGATGGCATAATATTTTACGCATTTATTTGCTGAACCGCCTAATCCTACTCGGGTCTGCCTCACAGCGAGAAGGTACGGAGTTCGATTCCCGGGCTCTCTGCATTTTGTGTGGAGTTTGCATGTTCTCCCCGTGCTTGCGTGGGTTTCCTCCAGGTACTCCGGTTTCCTCACACAGTCCAAAAACATGCACAGTAGGCTGATTGGCGGTTCCAAATTGCCCCTAGGTGTGAGAGTGAGTGTGAGTGTGAATGGTTGTGTGTCTGTTGGCCCTGCGATGGCCTGGTGAGCTGTTCAGGGTGTACCCTGCCTTCACCCAGAGATGGCTGAGATGAGCGCCAGCCTCCCCGTGACCCTAATTGGGCTTAAGCATTTTAGGATTAAAATTCATACATTTTTTATTCAGGACCACACTGTAACGTAGTGATTAGCACGTCCGCCTCACAGCAAGAAGGTGCTGGGTTCGATTCCCAGGCATGGGCATTTTTGTGTGGAGTTGGCATGTTCTCCCCATGCTTGTGTTGGTTTCTTCTGGGTACTCAAGTTTCCTTTCAGATTTCAAAGCCATGCACTTTAAGCTAATTGGCTGTTCAACATTGCCTCTTGGTGTAAGCGTGTAAACGGTTGTGAGGGTGTGTTGTTTATTTCCCACAAGGGTCACTGGGAGGCTGGAGCCTATCCCAACTGAGGCTGGGCGAAGGCGGGGTACACCGTGAACGGCTCGCCAGAATATCACAGGGCCAACACACAACCACTCACACTCACATCAAGGGGCAATTTGGAACAGCCAATTAGCCTAATGTACACAGGGCAGTGGTGGCATAGTGGTTAAGGCGATGGGTTACTGATCTGAAGGTCAGTATCCCCACTATCACCACTGTTGGGCTCTTGAACAAGGCCCTTAACCCTCAATTGCTCAGTTGTATAAAAATGATAATTGTAAGTGGCTCTGGATAAGAGCGTCTGCCAAATGCTGTAAATGTAAATATAATGCACATGTCTTTGGACTGTGGAAGGAAGGTAGGGTAATGATAAAACTTTTTTCTTTGTATTAAAGTAAAATGGCTGCTTCGTGTAACATTAAAATTTTATTGTAGTGTCTCTTGAGAAAGTATTTAAAAAATGACACATTGAAACGTGACTATTTTGCGTTGTGTCCATGTGTAACGTAGGTATTGCAGTTTCTAGGAAACGCGAGAGGCTGTCAGTAATTTCCTGACATTAAAACCACTCTTCTCTTCATCAGATTGTATTAGTGTTAATAACTGCCCACCTATACCTTAAATCAGTGTCCATACACAATAATTCCATATTCATGGTCATTTAATTCAGTGAACTCTATGACTATGGCGATAGCCTTGTACTGGCACGGTATCATTATGAAGCACTTAAAAGATCCATAGCACTAGATGTAAACAATGGCATTCAAGGCACCGGTACTGGTATTTGATGGCTGCAGTTCGAGTGCTGTCGGGAGGCTTGCTGTACTCAACCGGCCCAGGGTCTATATCTCTAGTACTACTATTGCAAGTTCGCTAGCAACGTCTGTGTGCTCACCGAATATATCGTTCAAACTCGGGGTTGTGTTTCATTGTGAACTATTATCTCTAAAAAGACCCTGACCAAACCATCACAAGGCAGCACACATTCAACCAATCACTATTTGAGACAGCCAATTAAACTAATGTGCATGTTTTTGGATTGAAGGAGGAAACCCGGGTACCTGCAGAAAACCCAAGCAAGCATGCAGAGAGCATGCAAACTCCATACAGTAACACCTGAGCCCGGGACACAAACCCCTGCCTTTTTTTGCTGTGAGGCAGACATTCTAACCACTCCGCCACCGTGCCACCCCAGAATGTCACTTGAGCTAGAATTCAGCTGAGCGTAACTTTGACGGGCCTGCCAGGCCAGTGGGAGGCCAGTATAAGTTTCCAATCCCTCTCTATAGTAATCCGAGTTCCCTCCAACTAGCAAGAACACTTACTATGAGAACATGACTGGCAATAAAATGTTAAGCTCAGAGCTCTCACTTAAAACTGTAAACAAATATTTCCCCCAATCTCTCTAACTTAATAATTCAATATTTATTTATACGGCCAAAGTTATATGTTATTCTCTTTGAAACTACGGAACATGAGGTCATATAGTCATCATTCAGTGAATTTTTATGCTGTATTGCTATACAGAAAAGCCCTGAAGACAAATAATACCCCACGCTCGTGACATTTTGTGTACCACAAATCTGATTGTCATGATTTGTTATGATTCATGTAAGCAGTCATTATAGAGAACCAACCTTAATGAAATGCTATTCACTGAACAATTCAGAGAGAAAAAACCTCTCTAGCATCGACTGCCTGATTCAGTGAGGTGGGTCGGAATCACATACGCAACATTAACCTGTGTAATGTGTAACCTGTATCAGCTGTGTAATTAGTGTTATGTCAGGTGTGTAGTTGTTTCATTAATTACGAGGATGATGAAATGGCATTTTAATGTGATTTATAAACTGTTTCTTCACTACAGTGTTCTGTTTTAAAAAGCAACCCTGGATGTTTTTTCCTGAGAGATCAGTGTAACTGTCATCATATGTATAATACAAAATTAGACTCTAGCTGCAATATTCTGTTAAGGTACACCAAGTCCCAAATTAAACAGGTGCATTTCATTTCGTGGGCGGCATGGTGACATAGCAGTTAGCAAGAACAACCTGCATTCGAGTCCAGGGCTCAGCTTGGGAGTTCCTGTGTGGAGTTTGCATGTTCTCCCCATGCTTGCGTGGGTTTCCTCTGGGTACTCTGGTTACCTCCTACAGTCCAAAGACATGCACATTAGGCTAATTGGTTGTTCCAAATTGCCCCGTGATGTGAGTGTGAAATATTGTGTGTGTGTGTGTGTGTGTGTTGGCCCTACGATGGTCTGGTGAGCTGTTCAGGGTGTTGCCCAGAGTTGGCTGCGATAGTCTCCAGCCTCCCTGCGACCCTAATAGGATTGAACAGTTCAGCAAATGGATGGATTTACATTTACATTTACAGCATTTGGCAGACGCTCTTATCCAGAGCGACTTACAATTATAATTTTTTTATACAACGGAGCAAAATAAAGGTTAAGGGCCTTGCTCAAGGGCCCAACAGTGGTGATAGTGGGGATTGAACCACTGACTTTCAGATCAGTAACCCATCGCCTCAACCACTAAGCCACCACTGCCCTAGGATGTATTTAATTTAGGGACTTCTTAGCTGAGAAAGCTGCTGATTGGTTGTGTGGCCTTGCGATGGATCAGCAAGCTGTTCAGGGTTTACGTTGCCTTCACCCAGAGTCGCCTGAGATAGGCTCTGGCCTCCTCGGGATCCTAGTAGGATTAAGCAGTTCAGAGAGTGAATGAATGAAGATATGACCGGAATTAATTCATTATTCCTTTTTGCATAAGTGACCTTCACTAAAGGCCCATGTTCACCCCACCTGTCAATCAGAATTCTTTCCCATTTCCCTCCGTCTTATATAAATGCATTCTTAAAAATTCATTAAAAAAGCTCATTTTTTGAATGTCAAGGATAAATCGATCATAAGCACTGGTGTAATTTGAGTGAGCAGTGTGACATGTTTTAAGCAAAAGCAACAGCACAGGGTCCAGACTATAAACAGCTCCAATCCCAGAAGGCAGTGCTGTATCACCAGTCAGTGGTTGAGGTTTCACCTTATCATGCTATCACATGTAGTGGGCTCTGAGAGGACAGTAGGGACTTGGTACAAATGATTTCTATCTTTTTCTAAGTTGTTCCAGGCGACTGAGCCAATGAGGCTGGCTTCTGTCAGATATCTATTTACATTTATCATCATATCCTTATCCAAATGTCATTCAGCTCATTGTTTGCCAGAAAAAAAAGTGACCCTGTTAAAATAACAAAATGGTCAGCAGCCATTCATAGCCGTCTGCGTGCCTTTTGTTGTCACGTTCAAGACCGCAAAGTATTCATGAGAGAGCCCATTTAATCCCTCTCAGATTACAATTACATAAGGCACAAGACATCCATTATAGCCACTATCCTGTCTGCACCGCAGAATGATCTCCATACAAGCAGTCTCTAATGGCGAGCTCTCAGAAGTACGTTTCAGACCATTTAGTGATTTAGAAGGAATCTGAGCAAACAGAAATGATTCACATTCACTACTTTAACTGACCCGTCTGCTTGAGAAGTGATAGCTACTCATTTGAAATAGGAAATGTTTTTAACCTAGAGGAACAAGATGGAAGAAAAGGTAGAACGTCTTAAAGAAAAATAAGAACTGCTACCTGCAGCTGATGGGCGCACGATAGCTCAGTGTTCAGCATTGTCTCCTTGCAGTGAGAAGGTTTGGAGTTCCAATTTCAGCCAAGGGCATTTTTGTGTACAGTTTGCGTGTTCTCTTTGTGCTTGCCTGGGATTCATCTGGGTACTCTGGTCTCCACCCAAGGTGCCAGGTCATGCATATTAGGTCAACTGGATACTCTAAATTACCCATTGGTGTAAATGTGAGTGTGAATGGTTGTTTGTGTCTGAGATAGTCCTGCAATAGACTGGCGACCTGTTCAAGGTGAACCCCACCACTCGCCCGATGTCGGCTCGGATTGGCTCCAGCTGACGCTCACAGATATGCGGTGAAATTATCTGGATATATGGACAAATGTGGCTAATAGAGTCGCATGAATTTCACATGGAACTCTTCGCCAAGCTTGACCGTATACTTTTTTATTTTGATATTTTGGCTAGTTTTAGACTGTGAGTTAAGTCGCTTAGGATTATGACTTGTTACAATGCAGAAGAGATAAAATGAACCTAATAAAATCTTGGCTAGATCCTACAACAGAATGCATAGAAATATTTTCTTTATCAGATTACATACATTTTTCTGTCAAAAAAAAGGTATTTTTCTGTCTATTAACCTATTTTTGTTACTACCTTCTACTACAGTTAGAATGAGTGGGTGTGTCCAGACATTTGGCTGGTACTGTATGTTATAGCAGCTGTTATAAACAAATATTCCATCACCGTGCATGTTTTTCCCTTTTCCGTATGAATATATATATATATATATATATATATATATATATATATATATATATTTGTAATTTTTCTTTTAAGATATCTATTGAGACTTTATCTTT
>JBCNYH010000002.1:32857182-32882406 GCA_039654325.1 Tandanus tandanus
TTACGATCCGAGACGGTGCAGTTCCCAAACCAGGCAGTGATGCAGCTGCTCAGGATGCTCTCGATGGTCCCTCTGTACAACACAGTGTACAGTGTGGTGTAGTGATTAGGGCGCTGGGCTTGTGATTGAGAGGTCGTGGGTACCAGTAAAAATAGTGGGAAGGTAACCTGCGAGCGTCCCGTACAGGAGGTTGAACTCCTAGTCTCTTCACGTTAAGGAAACCGGGGATAAGCTCCAGCCAGATGAGCCAGTAGGCTCTGGTGTAAAAGCCCAACAGACTTAACCTTATTTTACCTTTGGACTGTGGGAGGAAACTGGTGTACCCGAAGGAAAACCCACGCAAGCACGGAAAGAACCTTTTATATTGTCATCTTTCACCTATGTTGTCTCATAATTACAATTTACTGTGTATTTTCATTCATTCTTTTGGCAAACAGCGATTTACAACTGAGCTGAACAGATGATGGTTTAATAGTCTTGCTCAATGACCCAACAATGGCATCTTGGTGGGATTGAACTTTTTCCTCAGTAGTCACGAGCCCTAAAATATGGAGTCATCACTGCCTCATTGCAAATCCATAAAACACTGCGTCAGCTAGCTGGCACGGAAATGCCGCTTACAACTGATGAAAATTAAGACGAAGAGTGGAGTTAGCAGTTGTATCTATGCTTGCAGTTTTATTCACAGGAAATCTGAGAAAAAGCACTCTTGTTCATGAAATCCTCTATGACTTTGTTCATATTGTCTGCATGGCATAATTCTAAGGCTCTTCCTGGGCACCGGAGTCAATAAGGATAGCTTAGGCT
Organism: Tandanus tandanus; assembly: GCA_039654325.1. Classification (NCBI taxonomy): domain Eukaryota; kingdom Metazoa; phylum Chordata; class Actinopteri; order Siluriformes; family Plotosidae; genus Tandanus; species Tandanus tandanus. The sequence continues at coordinate 32,857,990 of JBCNYH010000002.1, forward strand.
GAGAGCTTGTCCATACCTACACCTGTCTCATCTATTCTTCCCCTGTTGCTAATCCAAAGCTAGTGCTGAAAGGATAATTGATAGCATCATTTAAGAACTTGAGGAAAGATGACGCCTGCAGTGTGGAGTTTGGAATTGTATCCAGAAACAATATCGCCATAAGCATTTGCAAAGCCACTGACACATTATACTTCCACTTATTTCACTTTAAAAAAAAAACCTTAAGAATAAAGACATATCCAAACATTACTTTTTAATGCAAAAGAGAAGCAGATGTTGCGTAACTGAGGCTACGACAGCCACAAAGCCCGGAACATTACCAAGGTTGTCTTGGATCGCACCTGCAAAAACAGACACAGCAAGTGTTCAGAATTTCTTATAAAGGAGCACGACAGTGTGCGTGGACTGTTCTACACAAAATAATATGAAAGATATTTCTTCTGGAATACTTAAAATGAGTGTTAGGTTGGAAGCAAATTTTATATTGATTGGACACACAGGGTACACTCAATTGTGCAAAAAAAAATGCTTGTGATTTTAAACTTCTGTATTTTTGGATGTATTTATTAAGTAATTTTACAAAACTTGTATACACCATTTTATTCTATCCTTGCTTACTAGATAAGAGCAATTGCATATTCTGATTGGCTAATCTACTATGAGGATATTAGCTCATATCCTATTACCTGAAACATCACTACAGAAATCAAAAAGAAAGGGTCAAATTAAATTTAAATGTTATAATAAAATGTTTTGGTAGTAAAAATATTTGACATTTTAATTAAAAATGAATCTTTATTACATTTACATAGCAGTATACCTTTATACTAGACTGAGAAAATGGTGAATAATTCTTCCTGATCACAAGTTCAAAATATTGCTAAAGTATCAACCACAGATTGGATGCATTTTATTTAAATGTATTTAAAATGCATATTTATTTACCTTTTAAGTATTTTTCAATTTGTATTTTGCTGGAAGGAACATGATCTGATGTAAATTCTAACAAAATAATATGAGGGTTTTTTTTTTTTTAATTTGATATAATTTTTTTTTGTATTTAAAATACTTCATTAAATATGGCCTTTTATTCTCAAATAAGATTTGAACTTTTATCTTCAGGCTCACTATAAAATTACACCAATATAATCAATCACAGTCTTTGGTTAGATTCAACTAAATCATATATATTCTGTAGGGTCCAGTGCGTTCAGTGTGAAGTGCTTATGTTCCGCATTACCACTAACCCAGTGAAAGAAGCTGCTTTGGTATTCGGTGCAAACTTCCTTATAAACAACTAAACTGAAATAGAAGGATTTGAGTGTAATGAAGGAAAATATGTTGTTTTTTTCAGATAGCACTTCTCTTCCTCTTTTTTCTTGTGTTGTATCTATACTGAAATGCCAGTGTTCATTGTCTCACCAGTATTTTGTATTTTATTTTTGTACATTTAATGAACAAGTATACACTTTGATTATGGTAGTTGGTATCTTATTTTAAATAATTTCTTGATGATTAATATATATATTAATCTTCTTAAAGACACATCTTGCTTCAAACTATTAATGCAATCATGCGTACTGTTGTAATAGTCACATTATTTCGTGTGGTGCAACAAACACTGGAAGACAGTGTGATTTAGACAGTGTGTTAGATTGGGTATGCAAGGTGTAGATGTATCTACACAATATACAATATACAATATACAAAACCAGTAAATGCAGCAATAATTAAAATAAGTATACAGTATATCCACTCTGTTCTGCATATAGGTCATAAGATAATGATTCAACCTATTAAATCTTTTTCACTAAACCTACTATGTATTTGGGATGTGCTCAGTGAAGATTTTTCTCAGGACACACTGTTCTAAGAAAGGAGAGATACTAAGGGACAGTGCCCTCTTATGTAGGCCTAACTAGCTGCCAGTACCGTTTAGATACATACAAAGTGGGATGAACTCGGGTAAGGATGTGGATATTTGCTAAAAATATCTTTTTGAATTTTAGAGATGTTTCGGGGGAATTTTCCGACATCTACCTTCAACTATTCAAAGGCTCCTAACAAATACGGTAAATTACTAAAATCTTCTGAAGCTGCTGCACCATAATAATCAGGTGAAATAGGGAAATTACAATTTTTTAATAAATCTTTGTTATTATTTTTATTTATAATAATAATAATAATAATAATAATAATAATAATAGTAGTAGTAGTAGTAGTAGTAGTAGTATAAATACAAAGAATTCACACTGTGTATTCCTGAAGGTGAATAAAAAAAAATTCTCTGTTTTATTAAACGAAGACCAACACAGGAAGAGGAGCTTTTTATCTGTGAGTCCGTTGTGGGATGCTCTTCATGGGCACTAGTATCAGTGCAGAATACTAATATTGAATAGGACTTGAGCAGCCTCTACTGGATGCAAAAAGCTCTCAAAGGTTCCCCTTAACCTCTTCTGTTCAGGAGACATGTAGTGCAATATAAGCATTAGCATATATTTAATTTATGTGCATGCAGTTCACTTCATCACTTTTCTTAAAAATAAAAATCCTTTATCTTATTGATATATATTTAAAAAAATAACTAAATAAATCAAGCATTATCCCTGTTCTACATTATTTGATTTTATTTTCATGAAAGGAACTTAATTGAGTCCCACTGTACACATTCATTACAGCTGACTAAAAACAAATGAGGCATTTTATGAGGGAAGACACATCACGGCAAATGTTTTTAGCCAGCCAGGGAAGAAAGTGAAAGGAATTCCTTTCTATTACACAAATCGATCTAATTTTCATCACTGCCATCTGCAAATAGCTGACCTGACCTACAAAAGGGCAGCAGAAAATGGAATTACAGAAGCACCTCCAAATTCAAAGATTCGGAACTGTGCATGTAGGTGGATCTGATACAGAGGACTAATGGAATCACCTTTATGGGACACAGAAACAAATTACAGTAAAGGTCAATTTATACCATGCTGGTGCTTGTTTTTTTGATCAAGATAAGGACATTGCTTATCCAACATGTCCATCCTTCAAATAATCTGTCTATCTAGTAGGTCGAAAAAGCTGAAATGTTGCTAGGATGCATATATTGTAAGCGGGGGTGGGGGTGTGTGTGTGGGGGGGTGGTATCTATGTGATGTATTCTTCATATTTGTGCCATATTTGGTTAGAATAAAATACTTCATTACCACAAGTTGTGATTATTCAATCAAATCAGGTTTTCTCATTTCCTTTGAATTCTGAGTGTGCCCAGTGCAGCGCAGTGACATGTTAGTAAATGATGTGAAATTAGATTTCATTAATACATCTCATTAATTCAATTTAGATTAAATTTTGATAGAATTAATTCTTCAATAAGAAGTTCCAGAAATGTGTTTTCTGTTTTGTTTGTTTGTTTGTTTGTAGGGGCAGTGGTGGCTCGGTGGTAGGATGCTGGATTACTGATCCCAAGGTCGGGAGTTCAAGCCCCACTATCAACGGGATGTCACTACTGCCCCCCCAGTGCAGCTAACCGGGTTATCAAAGGCCGGCCATGTCTCTCACTGTCTGTGGTGAGAGGCCTGTAAAAGAACCATTGCTGATTTTCGTCAAGAGTAGGCTGCATAGCCGTCAGCGTGTTTCTGCCCTGTGATGGCTTGGCGAGCTGTCCAGGATGTACCCTGCCCTCGCCCAGAGTCATCTGAGATGGGCGCCAGACTCCCCTAGACACCAATTAGGATTAAGCGCATCAGAAAATATATGAATGAAATAACATTTAAAAACAAAACAATGGGTTCTTCCTAGGTAGAAATAAATGCAGGCATCATTTAATGGGTTTTGGTCATTTTTATTGCAAAAATAAACATTATATGCTACAATGGAATTATTTTATTTTGTTTGGAGCAGTAAACAGAAATTATTAAATTATTATTTATAGCTTATTAAGTAATTATGGTCAGGTTTTCTTAGGCAGGGTCACATGAACAAAGTTACTGTATATAAAGGAGAAACAATCAAATAAACATTTCAATTAAGTTAAACTTTAAAAATGTATCGTTCAACCTTAGCTGTACTTATATCAAGTATAACAATATAGTTTCCACCCTCATTTTATGGCACAATGCTTAATCCAGCACATCCTAATGTATATTGCTAGTTACTAGAAGTAAACGGGCAGAATCCTCAAGGTCAGGTTGGGCTTTGTTTCTTATGACCGTTGGTGGTGCTATTGCACTTGGTTCCCAAAAATAAAAGTAAGTTGTAGTGTGTCATGCTCCACCTGTTCCTAACAGTCAATGAATAATGTGAAAATAAAAATGTATCTGCCGAATGTCTAATTCATAGACATATGTCAAGATATATTAATAATGTGAACCATGGTTAGAAGGTCCTGGGTTCCCCTTGTGTGTTTTTCCTTTGAATACTGCTGTTTCCTCTGAATACTGCTGTTTTCACATTAAGCTAATTGGCTATTCCAAATTGCCCCTAGGTGTAAGTGTGAGTGTGGATGTTTGTATGTGTGCTGGCCTGCAGTGGACCGGTGAGCTGTTCGGGGTGTACCTCATTATCGCCCAGAGTCGGCTAAGATAGGCTCCAACCTCCCCGCGACCCTAATAGGATTAAGCAGTTTTGCAAATGAATTAATGTATGGTTATATACACGTTTACCAAAATAAAGCAGAATTCAGAGAGCCAAGCACATCAGTGATATAGATATCTTCATTGTTTTTTTCTTCATCTGATATGTTTAGTTCTATTCATCAGTCAAATCTGTATTACAATCCAGAGCTTGATATAAGGGTCATAAATGGAAAGGCTAAGAATGAATGACATTGTCAAAAACACAAGTAGCAAGTTATACACATGAACAAGGTATATTATGCAATAAGTAAAACTTATATGTTACATAAAAGGCAACATGTAGAGAGCTTGTTTGTTATCTGGACGGAGTAGTCAAATCCGGAACGCTTCTCAGATGTAATAACTATGTTTATTTATATGGGAGATACTTTATATTCAAAATGACTTGAAAGTGAGAAACAAGACCAAACATAGAGGCGTTCAGGGAAGTGTCAAGCGCTCAAAGACTATTTCCACAATCTGACAGGTGAAGCAAGAACAAAGAGAAGAACAAAGAACAGCCATTGTTTGCATGGGACGCACAAAGAGACATAAGCAAACTCTGGGACTGAAGTCGCTAAAAAAACTAGCCATGAAGTAATGAATCAAACTACAAATTATACAAAGACCATTACACAACTGGGTCATCAGGTTACAGCAAGGAAGCTACAGTATACATAGAATAATAACAAGCACAACAACAACAACAACAACATCAATATTAATAATCATAATAATAATGATAATTTTATATAGAGCTGGTATCCTAATGCACAGCATACAAGTTGAAAAGCACTTCACAATTAAGAGATAAACATGCAAATACAAGCCTCTAAAATGATTAAGATCATTCAAAGAAAAGTAAATTATAAATAGCAATGCATATAATAGATAAATTAATAGAATAATTAAGCATGTATTGATAAATTAATTGTATTAATAATAATAAAAATGGATAATATAATGGGGTGGCACGGTGGCGCAGTGGTTAGCACATTTGCCTCACAGCAAGAAGGTCCTGGGTTCGATTCCTGGGCTCACGGCGTTTCTGTGTGGAGTTTGCATGTTCTCCCCGTGCTCACGTGGGTTTCCTCCCACAGTCCAAAAACATGCACAGTAGGCTGATTGGCTGTTCCAAATCACCCCTAGGTGTGAGAGAGAGTGTCATTGGTTGTATGTGTGTTGTGTGTAGGCCATTGGGTTGCCGTCAGCGTGTTTCTTCCCTGCGATGGTCTGGCAAGCTGTTCGGGGTGTACCCTGCCCTCGCCCAGAGTCTGCTGGGATAGGCACCAGCCTCCCTGCAACTGTAATTAGGATTAGGCGGCTTAGAAAATGAATGAATGAATGAATAATAAATATATATATATACACACACACACACACACACACACACACACCCACACACACACACACTGTGGTGGCCCGTTGGTAGGGTGCTGGATTACTCATCTGAAGGTCGGTGGTTCAAGCCCCACTATCACTGGATTGTCATGCTGTCTCCCCAGTGCAGCTAACTGGGTTATCAAAGGCAGGCCATGTCTCTCACTGTCTGTGGTAAGAGGCATGTAAAAGATCCATTGCTGAGTTTTGTAAAAGAAAAGAACCATTGCTGACTTTCATAAAGAGTAGGCTGCATTGCCGTCAGCGTATATACATCTATATATTTGCATAGGTCATAAAAATCGTTGGTATTCATGCCCTGTCATGATTTTGTAAATTGGAGTTAATATATTTTATTATATATCCTTATATTGAATCAGTCAAAGAAGTCATATGGTGCCATTTTATATGTTAGAAATAGTTTGATAGTTACTAGGTAGTACCAATATGGCAAATGCACGCCTTCAGTGTTGTACACGCTCATAATCTATCGTACTGCCTCCAGCTGTGTATAGAGCTCAGTGGATACACAGCCACAAACAACCATTCACACTCACGCTCGTGACCTAATGTGTAGGTGAGGGAACCTGTGATGGCAATGGGAGGACAAGCAAATTCCTTCTTGCTGTCAGGTGACAGTGCTAACCACTAAGTCACCATTCCTCCATTTCATTCAATCGTTTTCAGTAATCAGTTTGCCCTGAGCAGGGTCTCAGTAGCTCTGGAGCCTTTCTTTCGAACACTGGGCGTGAAACCAGAGGACACCATTCTGTTACATTCCCCACACTCATTCACTCCTTTGAGTTTAGCAGATCAAATTTTGGGCGGATGGTGGTGTTGTGGATAACCCTTCTGTCCTACAACAACAAAATCCTGGATTCCAGCCCCAGGCTCGGAGTTCTCCCTGTACTAACGTGGTTTTCTTCCAGGTAGTCTGGTTTCCTCCCACAGTTCAGAGACATGCACATTAGGCTAAGGCTAATTAGAAAAATTGCCCCTTGGAGTAAATGTAAGAGTGAATGGTGTTGTGTGTGTGTGTGTGTGTGTGTGTGTGTGTGTGTGTGTTTGCCCTGCGATGGCCTGACAAGCTGTTCAGGGTGTAACCCACCTTCAACCGGAGTCACCTTCAACACAGCTGAGATGGGGTTTCCTTAATAAAAGAAAAGTGTTTCAGAAAATGACATGACATATCAAATCTTACTCTACATTCATGTTTTGGGAGGTGGAAGGAAACCAAAGGACCCAGAGGAAACCCATATGTAATGCTATGTAACGCAAGCTCACGATGAAATGTGTACTGTGAGTCAGCGTTGCTACAAATAGCCCCTCTGTACCTCCCACAGTTCGATGTAATTTTATATAAAGTGGCTATAACATCTATACAGTAAATGTAGAAGTGTAGGATGTAGAAATCAGACAAATCCGTCCTTTATTAACTGGGCAATCAAAGTAGTCTAAAACCAGTAGAAAGCATATTTTCCAGGGTTCCGGAGCTCCAGTAGTGTAGATTTGTAGAGTTTGGCAACACTGTGTCAGCGCAGAAATCTCCAAACAGCACTATCTTTCCAAGTCAGTTTTTACTCACTGTAATGATATTCTCTTTTAATTCAATAATAATAATAATAATAAAATCTTAAGGGCTTTAATATATCCTGACATTGCTCTCATCACTCCTGAGACTGTTGAGCTCTGACTCTTAGAGGAAGTGGGTGTAATTACTGCGGGTATGCAGTGTGATACGCTTTCAGGAAGTCTGGCGATCAAGTGTTCCCGTCTTATTGTTCTAAGGCCTGAGGAAGCTTGCCCCTCCCTTCATTTTGCTCCCAGAAACCACGCAGGAATACACTGTGGGATAAGAAGCTTCATAGCACTGTATGTCATATTTATTTGTCTACCAGGCATTTACCCAACACAACAGCTCTATTACACTTTCAATATATTTCTCCCCCATGAGTCAATTTTCCTCTGTTTTCATCTCATATATTTAAAAAGAAAATAGATATATTCCCTGACTGTACCAGACTGTCAAACTTCCCTTCAGACTGAAAATAATTTTACAGTGTTGAGATTTGCAGCATATATAACCGAACTGAAAGGGCCTTTTGGGACGCCCCTTTATACACTTTGTTACATCTGTAATGTCTTAATATTGCCTATGTTTGAACTTTGAAATCTTCATCCTATCATTTTCTTTGAGCAATTTCGCTGTCCCGAACAAACATCGCACATCGCAAAAGAACGCATGCTCGTGAGGCCAATTCAGAGGTCTAGAACACATACTGTAATATACCTAGAAAGCTTTCACATTTATTCATATATTCCTACATAACATACACTTGCTGACCACTTTATTATGAACACTCCATATCCATTCATATGGCAGCTGCACCATGAATCAAATCATACAGCGCCAGCTCAAGGACTTTTGATGATGTTGAAATATCAAATACAACAGAAGAGAAAAACATGATCTCAGTGGGGCGACACCATTGCGTAGTGGTTAGCACGGCTGCCTTGCAGCAAGAAGGTCCTGGGTTCATATCTTGGGCTTGGCAAAGGTACATTCCTAGTTTTTTCTGTATTAGGCTTCTTGACGGTGGTTGGCCTTCTACGGCTCCATGCCTTTTATATCTGCATGCACACATGTCCAGAAATATGGATCATACTCCAGTACATGCCCTGCATTTACAAATACAACCTTATCATTTATTGTTCTAACATTTACACTGCATTGACTGACATATCCAGCAATTCAAATCATTTGCTTGGCAACAGCCTGAGCCGTTTTCACAAACAATCGAATTTCGACACCATCTACATTAGTTGTACTGGTTTTAAGTGCAAATAAAGATAAATATATCCACAGCATTTTGAACAAATAACACAACATTAACAACAAATAACAACATTTTAGTACAATATTTTGTGGTCATAGAAAATATATGAGGTACTAAATATGTACCTTATTATTAGTATAATGAATAATGGTGGTTGTAACTTAAGTAGTAGTAGTAGTAGTAGTAGAAATATTGAGGGAGTAAAAAAAATATATTAAAAAATGAGTTTCTAAAAATCCTTCTGCATCACTCTAAAGCTACCAGTCTGACCAGGATTAGCAGGTTTTAGTTTGTTTATTTGTTTGTTCTTGCTATCTGATACTGCTGCTCCTGCAAGATCATACAACACTGATACAACAAAATTCACAATCTAATCATGATTTCAAATCCAGCCAAAAATTATTTTTGATATTGCTTTTTTTTTTTTTATATATATATATATATTATAATTAAAAATATATTTTTTAATAGTCTGTACTCAATGACAATCTGTATCTACTCAAGTCAAGTATTCATTTGGCCGCTGCCCAAGAGGTGCGATGGCCTCTACTTGGTTTCGGAGAGCAGAACTGCAACTACTGGCATGCACTGTGACATCAGCATAAGTGCCGGATAATGGAACGCAGTTGTGACTCCGTACGAAACTATTGACAATGCTCATCAGCCTGGACATTTAAGGACTTTGTGCCTCATCCATGAACCGTTCTTTCGAAGAAATTTGTTTTTAACTCTAACTTACTCACTTTTGTGGTTAGCCATGTCCTCCTGCAAATCCTGTAGAGTATAAAACTACTGGCTGATCCATTCCCATCCCTCAACCGTAAACAGTATCACTCAATTAATGTTCAACTCATCTGCGACTCCCAGAATCATCTGTTTAATGTGGTCTCCCATTCCCAGGCTTTTGTGTACAATGATATGCAGCATTAGGAGATCGGGGATATACGCTGGATGTGTTTGAGTACAGAATATCAATTGAATACAGTATTTAAAAAATATTTCCAGTAGTAAGCTGCCTTACACACCAGAGAAGGTGTGTTTGTGTATGGCAGGAGCATCTCATACCTGTTTTTGGGTGATTTTTTTTTTTGGCCCCTGATTTCGGGTCAAACCACTTTTTTATTTCATATCTGGAATTTATGTCCTAAAGCAGAATTTCTACTCCAGAAGAAATAAAATTCTGATCTTTATAAATATTTGTGTGTGCTCACTATGTTATTTCTTTTATAGGGGCATTCTGGGGATTTAGGGGGCATTGTGGCAAAATAGGAAGACATCCATTTTTATAACACAGCTGTGAACAAATCCGAGTTTAAGAACACATAATGAATCTGGCGTAGACTTTTCTTTAAATTTTTTTTTAAAAAGACTCTGGCCCTAGGTTCTGTTTGTTTGTTTGCCTCATCGTATATTTTTGTTTGCCTGTTTACTTTCCTATTTGTTTAGCCCAGCATGGCTACTTTCTGGTCCGACTATTCATTCAATCATTCATTCATTTATTTTCTTAGCTGCTTAATTCTAATTAGGGCTGCGGGGAGGCTGCCATCCCATCTCAGCCACCTCTGGGCGAGGACAGGGTACACCCTGGACACCCTGGACAGCTCGCCATTCCACTGCAGAGCCAACACACATACAACCATTCACACTCACACTCACACCTAGGGGTAATTTGGACCAGCCAGTTAGCTTACTGTGCATGTTTTTGGACTGTTGAAGGAAACCGGAGTACACGAAAAAAAAACCCACGTAAGCACGGGGAGAACATGTAAACTCCACACAGAAACGGCCGAGCCCAGGAACTGAACCCAGGCCTTCTTGCTGTGAGGTGGACGTGCTAACCACTGCGCCACCTTACTACCCCTGTTCTGACTAATAAAGATCATTTTAGGTCTACACCGAGGCATCCACCCATGCTCTTGAGCACCCCAGACCCCATGTGACATCACCTTTGTCACTCTTATGTTCTTTGCCCCTCATGCACCTCTCCTGCAACTGTCCAAGTTGTAGACAATTGTAGCCTGTCCCTGTTACATCTGTCCCTGTCCTTACATATTCTCCTTCAGTTGTCCCAGTTGCATCATCTCTTCCATCACCTGTCCTGGTCATAGTCTCTCTTACTTTATCTGTCCCAGTTGTATGCTCCCTTCACTATCTTCCTTCACCTATCCAGTTCTATCTTTTCTTTCTTCTTAAGTCCAAATTATATTTTCTCTTCCTTGTAGCCTCACATCCTTTATCTGACAATCATAGCATCTCTTCTTTCACCTGTCCCAGTTGTAGCCTTTCTTTCTACGCCTGTCATAGCCTTTTTTTCTCCATTTGCATGACACAGGTGCAGCCTGTATCCCTACCAGGTTTGGCCAGTTGGTGTAGTCCATCCCTTGAGCATTTGCTAGGGACCATCTCAAGACCTGATTCTTCCTCGGTGTCCCTTTTATGCATTCAGCCATTCCCAGTGTGCATTACATGGCCTTAAGCATTGCCCAGAGACAATACCAGACACTCTTCCAACCTTATGCATACCCCCTAAATATTCCCCAGTGTTCATCTCCAGCACTCTGTCATCTGCAATGGCAATTTCAGCAGCTGATCATGTGCTATACCCCATGACACCATGCCTGTATGCTCTTCCTGCTTTGCCCCAAGTTCATTTCCTGCCTATGATACTGTCTGGCCCCTAGATCTGCACTAGGCCCCATTCTAGACTCTTGGATCAGGCCTTAATCTCAGCAGTGCTTATGATACAAAATATCACAGGAGTATTACACAAGAGTCTGGATCCGCCTCTTGTTTTTCTTCTGTTTGTGCACATTGTTTGTGTTCTGTTTAACTTTTGTTCTGTCTTCTACTTCCTGTCTTCCTGCTGCACCAGCTCCACCCTGACCATTGCCAGTAACTGTCTTTTGTTATTTATTTCAGTAGGTTGGTTTCGGTATAAATCTTCTGGTTTTGGTTCATGAATAAAAGCTGGGATTCAGAGTTATTTCACTGTAATGTTCCAAGTTAGTTTTCCTAGTCTTCTCAGTCTGGGACCAAGTTCTTAATCTGTTCTGTTGTTTTAAACTTCATCTGCACACATGTAGAGAAACCCTGAATAAAAAATATTTTAAAATCCCATTAAAACTGGCAAAATCCTATCCCCTGTGTATCACACTGATTTTCACCAGTGTCCCTTTACCCTGTTTGTGGGAGTCGATTGAGGACCTGGAAAGGAAGGGTCAGGTTTGGAGAAACAGGAAACTGATGAAAGGAAATGATGCACGTCACGCAAGCACTCAGTGCTGTTGGTAAAAGTGAACCAGTGTTCAGGCACAAATGGAGTACTTTCTCAGCTCCTCGATGAAACTCTTGCTTTTAGCAGGTAGGACTCCTTCTAAACAAACTTTTATTAATGAGTTTCTCATATTTTCCTCTTATTAGATATCTCCAGAAACATTTTCCAATTATTTTGTTTGTCTGTTTTGTTTGTTTTTACCCCCTAAAAGTCTGGTTTTCAAGTGTCCTGAGTCCGTGCGAATTCTCGGAAATTTGCAATTTATGTGACAAAAATGCAACTTGTAAGGACAATCACTGTTTGTGCAGCCGGGGTTTTACTGGAAATGGCCAACAGTGTACAGGTCAGTGACTTCATTTGTTTGTGTACGACTGATATTTCTTTCTCTCTTTGAGATACTTGAGGAAGAAAATATTTCATGCTATGAATAAATATTTTTAGTCATCATTAAGCGGATATGAAAATGTAATTTGAATAAATTATATAAAAAATACATGTAAGAAAAATGTACGCAGGGAAAAATGCTGGTCTAAGCTGGTTTGAGAAGGTAGAAGAATGCAGTTGGCAATGTTTCAATCAAGTCTTTTTGTCCCTGGAAGCTGAATTCACAATGTGAAATGATTTGTCACAGTAAATATTAAATAAACAAATAGACTTGCCAGTGTCAGGATTACCATATGTAACATCTCCACTTTTCTTTTATGTACTTTTGTTATTTTTGTGGGATTTGTAAATTAAAAATTCTTGCTTGGTTGTTTCCTTTACTTTTATTAAGAACCTTTATAACAATTTTCAATAACACAGGAAAATATATTGTTAAAAATGCATTCAATCATTCATTCATTTGCTGAACCACTTAATCCTGCTAGGGTCACGATGAGGATGGAGCCTATCTCAGTCGACTCTGGGCAAACACCCTCACACCAAGGAGCACTTTGGTTAATGTTCATGTCTTTGGAATGAGGGAGGAAACCAGAATACCCAGAGGAAACCCACTCAGGCATGGGGAGAACATGCAAACTCCACATTGAAACGCCCTTGTCTAGCCCAGGACTCAAACCCAGAACCTTCTTGCTGTGATGCGGACGTTCTAACCACTATGCCGCCATACCACCCATCAAAAATGCACTTGATCCAAATTTATTTTAAAAGAACGAAACTATTACTGTAGAAGATCAGAAAAAATGCAAGGTTGTTTTTGACTTGGTGGTAAGAAAAACCTTCCACCATGCTTTTTTTTTTTTTACATGTAGACATTAAGTCCCAGTATTTTAAACTCAGGCTACCGCCCAGTGCAAAAGATAAAAACTTTATTGACAGATGTGCGGCACGGTGCTGCAAGAAGGTCCTGGGTTTGAGTCCCAGGTTTGGGCATTTCTGTGTGGAGTTTGTGTGTTCACCCTGTACTTGAGTAAATTGCCCCTAGGTGTGAGTGTGAATGGTTGTATGTGTGTTGGCCCTGCAATGAACTGGCGAGCTGTTTAGGATGTACCCTGCCTTCGCCCAGTGTCGGCTGAGATGAGCTCCAGCTCGCCCAAGACCCTAGTGTTCAGCAAGTGAATGAGTGAGTGGCATTCTCGGACGTGCTTAGGTGATAATGTACATTTCGGAGATGGCCGACATTGGCTCTATATATCACTGTGCCTGTGCTTAAAGATCTCATTCAAACTGTGGCACAAAAGCAATACTTTCAATTCGACATCCATATCTGATTACAAAATGAAGCTGTCTACCTTATGATTGTTCTGCTAGTATGTAACTAGTAAATCAAAATTAGTTTGGAAGCTGCAACTATATATATTATGTATATGTGCATCTCTCTCTCTCTCTCTCTCTCTCTCTCTCTCTCAATCTTTTTTTTTTTTTTTTACCTTTTTACATTTGACCACAGCACACATTCTTGAAAAGCATTGTTTTGATGACCTTATGTAAAGTCACAACATTTATTTCTGTCCCGAGTTGCATACCTTTTTTTTGCTGAGCTCTTGTATTGATAATGGGTGGGTCAAACCACTCAATAAATCTTCTGGAGGCATCCCAATTAAAAAAAGACTTTCAGTGGGGTTAAAGTCAGGACCAATTTATCTGTGAAGTCCAGGAAGCCCTTTCTTCCAATTAGTCTCACTAACAACTGTTGTTATGGTCACACAGCTGTTTAGTTCCAATCCTGCTGGTTCTCATCACAGTGTGCATGAACATACTCCTATTTTTACTATTAAACATCGGTGGGAGTTTTCTGATTACAGTCAGTCGAGATTTTTTCTTCCAGCTAGATTCATTCATTCATACTTCTTGTATTTATTTAAATTTTACATAAAATGGTTTTAATGTTTAATCATAATGTCCCTGATAGGTGGTTAGGTGTGTGGGAGAGGTGTCCTGGGTCGTGTTCGTGAGCTCAGGGGGGGGGTGCTTTTGTGTGGAGTTTGCATGTTTTCCCCATTCATGGGTTTCCTCTGGGTGCTCTGGTTTCCTCCTGCAGTCCGGGGGACATACACATTGGGCGGTTTTGTGTGTGTGTGTGTGTGTGTGTGTGTGTGTGTGTGTGTGTGTTGGCCCTGCAATGGACTGTTGAGCTGTTTAGGATGTACCTGCCTATGCTCAGAGTCGGTTGAGATAGACTCCAGCTTTCTCTCCAACCCTAGTAGGACTAAGCAGTTTGGCAAATAAATTAATGAAGAGATTATTTCATGAACTTGATGGTTCATTATTATCCTTGAGGTTTTAATGATGCATTGGACAATTTTTAACCCAATTACAGTAATTGCAGCAATCTTTAACATAAGTTGTTCTATTTACTTGATGAAGGCCAATAATTTGCCTTTAATCTCTGACACACAACTTTCATTCAAGCTTGGCTACTCACTGCATTAGTCAGGGGTAAAAATGTTGCTGAATGGCTTCACATACTTTTTTATCTTTTTTATATAGATGATGATGAGTGTACAAACGTCACTCACATTTGTGGAGATAATGCCAACTGCACAAACACAGTAGGAAGCTATTACTGTACCTGTATGCCTGGATATGTGTCAACAGGAAGCAAACAATTCCAAACCAATGACGGCACGTACTGTAAAGGTGAGACATCACATGAATCCTAAATGACTAACATATGTAAGGAAATGCACAATATCACTCCAGATGTGTGGCAACACTCGTGACCCATCCCATCAAATCAGGTATTAAGTCACACGGGCCAGTTTTGAGCTATGAGAAAGAAAAAGGCGGCAGTCCAAAAAATCGCCTCGGTTAACAAGCAAGGAGCTAAATTTTGCCATGTTCGATTCAAGTGGGCGTCGCCGCCTTTATAAATCCTGACCACGCCCACTCTTCTTTTTCTCATTGGCAGTTATCAATTCAATTCAATTCAGCTTTATCTGTATAGCACTTTTTACAATTGACATTGTCACAAAGCAGCTTTACATAGTAAAAGCTAGTTGTTGTTTTTTTAGTACATCAACCTTTTCATAGTTTTTGATACTAGAAATCTGCATAAATATTAAAAAAGCTGTTAGTATGATGATTCTTTCAGTGTATTTGACTATTTTATGGTGTTATTTGTAATACAGATTGGTGGTTCCTAAGGACTTTTGAAGCTTATTCTAAATCTAAATCTCCTAAATTCCACATTAGCCACATCTCAGCAACCAGGCATGCTACAGGAATGATTTAGGTACCAAAATGGAGCTTATTAAGTCAAGAGTATGGAGATATGCATAACTTGTTTAGCCCAAAATGCGACTTAATAATTGATTTGATGTTAGGGGTCACACATGAGCATGAGAAGCAGGATGCTATAGAGGTATAAAATATCTATCTATATATCTTTATAAATATGTAGATATTATATAAAACATCAAGGAGTGCAGTATGTATTTTGAAGGATTTTGATGTATTGAAAATGTGAGTAAAACGATTCAATCCGTCAGTTAAAGAATATTCTAGAAGCTCACTGAAATGTTAGTCTTTAACCTGAAATAATGTGTTATTGGTTTGTACAGTTATGATGCAATTATAGCAGTTCTGCATATTGTGTATACTTGACTGTATTCAGAGATGACGACTTAAGTTCAAAAAATTTGTTTCTGATATTCAGAGTTTATGCAGTCACTAAAGCTGCTCTCTCAGATTTTTTTATATGACCTATGTGTAGTTCACATATCTGAGCTTGCCAGATTTTTCCGGTGCAGGCGAACCTGAGACAGACGGCAGCCCAATGGTCTACTCTTTACGAATGACAGCAATGGTTCTTTTACATGCCTCTCACCACAGACAGTGAGAGACATGGCTGGCCTTTGATAACCCAGTTAGCTGCACCGGGGGCATTATCCACTTGGGACGAAATCTTTTAATACCCAGAAAGCAGACCAACCAAACTGCACCTTTCACCTGTAGTATATATAAAATTTATTGAAAGTATTTTCATTCCTAAACATACCTTTCAGTATGACATATTTTTATTAGATTAGAGATTACAAGTACATGTGGCAAAACTGATTAATCTGTGCAGCCGGGGTCCACAGGGACCCTAGGATTATTTCATGTACTTTGTATCTATATTCAGTATACAACTACCTTAAAATTTGTTGTATGATATGTTTGAATGTGTAGGTAAAAAGCAAAAAAATCAAATCAAATCAAATCAAATCAAAAAAACCCTGTTCAAGGAAAGATACACAACATTTTCACTTTTTTTTTTCACTTTTTCTACATCAAGTCTAAAAGAAGGGTACTGCCACATCCTGGTGCTACTGTGATAATAAAATATAATAAAGATACAGGTACAGGCAAAGCATATATGCGAACACTGGGGTCCCCACAATAAAAACATGAAACTTTAGGTCCAATTGGGCAGGTTTCAGCCACAAAAGAGTGCTCCATATCTGCAACGAAACATACCCAAATAGTAAAATGAAATCCTTTTAATGTTGGTCAACATTGTTTGAATAAAGTGTGGTTGAAAATAGCTGGAATTTAAAATAAGGTAAGTACCACGGCATAAATAAAGAACCATTCGTTAGACAGTAAGGCTGGGGTCCGCGAGGCTGGGGGTGTGAGCGCGACGCAGTAATCTTTGGTGTGTGGAATGACAACTTACTGGTTGACAACTACCTAATATAGCAGACAAAATAATTGCTCACATGAAAAATATTACAAAATATATAGCGCTGAAGTCCTAGCAGACCCCAAGTGTACTGATAAGGGTTAAATTATCAGAGAGTGATGCTGGATTTTGCACAAGAAATATGGTCCAAGGTCAAAATTACTAATAAATAAAACACACCTTTCTTTTACTCAAACTCCGCCCTGGTAACAGTCTGAGTGGTGCTTAAGCCTCTGTACATGCCTGAGGTTTAAATAACAATGTGCAAAATCTGGTATGTCTATGTCTATGTCTTGCAGATGATGATGAGTGTATGGACAGACAAACCTGTGGGCCATTTTCCAAATGTCTCAACACGAATGGCTCCTTCAATTGCTCATGCCAAAGGGATTACACCACATCATCAGGAAGCCTCTGGTTTCATCCAAACAGTGGGACTGAGTGTAAAGGTGACATTTTAGCAAGCATGCTACTGCTTTATGAATTTTAAATTTGATGTTCCAACACTTGGGCGAGACGGTGGTGTAATGGTTACCAAGCCCACCTTACAACAAGAAGGTCCCAGGTTCGATTCTCGAGCTCGGGAGTTTCTGTGTGGAGTTTGCATGTTCTCCTCGTGCTTGCATGGGTTTCCTCCGGATACACCGGTTTCCTCCTACAGTCCAAAGACATGCACATTAGGCTTACTGGCTGTTTCAAATTGGCCCTAGGTGTGAATGGTTGTGCGTGTGAATGGTTGTGTGTGTTGGCCTGCAATGGACTGATGAGCTGTTCTGGGTGTGCCCCGCCTTTGTCCAGAGTTGGCTGAGATAGGCTCTAGCCTCCTCAAGACCCTAATAGGATTAAGCAGTTCAACAAAAGAATGCATGTTCCGAAACTTACTAAAATGTGTTTGATTTCTCAGAGGACCCAAATAAGGACTGCCATAAGGACACAGCATGTGTAACAATGACTATTCAAACCACAATTCAAAATGTAAGTATGCCTTAATACATCAGTGTATAAAACATTCCACTATAATATACATTTAAGAGAAAAGTATAATATTATGTAAAGTTTCTTTCTGCAACAAAATGGGTGTAATAATATAGAAAATATGTAACAATATTAAAAGAAAAATGCATCAGGTATAAAAATGCAGTATTATTAAATGCAGTGGTCCTGCGATGGCCTGACGAGCTGTCCAGGGTGTAGTCTGCCTTCGCCCAGTGTCAGCTGAGATGGGCACCAGCCTCCCCACGACCGTAATTAGGATTATTAGTTAGGATACATATTAATTAGGATATATATATATATATATAGTTTAATTGCTGGAAAGTATAATATTTTTGTGTCATTTGCTTAACCGGCTTCTCTTTATCTACTTTTAGTGTGAAAACCTAATGATGTTTTATGATGTCATATTTATGCAGTGATGTAGAAAATTCTAAAGGGTTAACAAATTTTTTAGCACCATTGTATTGCAATTTAAGAAAAAACTTGATAAATATTTTTTTAAAGTATTGCAAGTAAACATTTAAAATAATAAAATAATAAATTAAACTTTTAAAAGGCAGCATAAATTATATCACAATATTATCAAACAAAGAAAAAGAAAAAACAAAGGACAAATAAATATTTTATAATAGATATTTGATTTTTTTTTAAATATTATACTATATTATATTATATTATATTATATTATGTTAGAACGTCCGCTCACAGCAAGAAGGTCCCAGGTTCGATTCCCGGGCTCACGTGAGTTTCCTCCAGGTACTCCGGGTTTCTTCCCACAGTCCAAAAACATGCACAGTGGGCTGATTAGCTGTTCCAAATCGTGAGAGTGAGTATGAATGATTGTATGTGTGTTGGTCCTGCAATGGTCTGGTGAGCTGTTCACAGTGTACCCTGCCAGAGTCGGCTGAGATGGGCGCCAGCCTCCATGCGACCCTGATTAGGATTAAGCAGCCTAGAAAACGAATGAATGAATGAATGAATCTTACAATGAGCGGCACGGTTGCACGGTGGTTAGCATATCCACCTTACAGCAGGAAGGTCTGTGGTTTAAGTCCCAGGCTTGGGCGTTC
The DNA here is from genome assembly GCA_039654325.1 of Tandanus tandanus. Taxonomy (NCBI): domain Eukaryota; kingdom Metazoa; phylum Chordata; class Actinopteri; order Siluriformes; family Plotosidae; genus Tandanus; species Tandanus tandanus. The sequence continues at coordinate 32,877,261 of JBCNYH010000002.1, forward strand.
CTGTGTGGAGTTTGCATGTACTCCCTGTGCTTGCGTGGGTTTCCTCTGGGTACTCCGGTTTCCTCCTACAGTCCAAAGATATGCACATTAGGCTAATTAGCTGTTCCAAATTGCCCCAAGGTTGTGAATGTGAGTGTGAATGTTTGTGTGTGTGTTGCCCTGCGATGGTCTGGTGAGGGTGTACCCCCCCTCCCCCTGCCTGCTGTTGGCTGAGATAGGCTTTAGCCTCCCCGCAACACTAAGAGTAGGATTAAGCAGTTTGGGGAGTGGGTAAGTATTGTATATTATATTAAGAAAAATAAAAGTAAAACATTTTATTATAATTCATTTATTCATTCATTCATTTTTTGAACCGCTTAATCCTATAGTATAATTCATAATGTAAAAATAATATTAAAATTGAAATTCTGTCTTAAAATGAAGTATAAATATTGGGGATGAAAGAATAGCTTAGTCACAGAGATGGAGTTGCCTGATGTGCATATTGTTTGTGATAAAAATATAGTTAATCAACAAATATTTCAGAAATTTTCAGAAAGAGATTTCAGAAAGAGATTTGTTTAATATTTTCTTTAAGGCATTTAGTTGTATCATGTCCCGATATTATTTCCCGATATTTGATATTCGGTCACTCCTCTAATAAATACACAGAACAATCTCACTATCGTTTGTTTTATTAAACCACTTTTACCAAAAGTATATAATCATTTCTCTGAGACTCAGTACAAGATTAGTTTTAGTGTAACCCGAGAATAGGAAGGATGAAGATTCCAGCATGTATTATATGAATATGTGTGTATATATATATATATAGAGAGAGAGAGATCATCCTAACCTACACCACCTTGCTGACTATGGCGTTTTTATCTTTGCACATTTGTGTACAGCGTGGTTGAATATGAAACAATACGGTTATAATGATTGCTGGCTTTCTAGGAAACAGGGCTTATTTTTCTGAAGTAATGAGGATTTATTTATAAGCAGCTGTATAATCATGAATCCAGTGCAAATATTCCAGATATTCTAATATCTGCGTATGAGGGAGAATGGTGCTCTCTGGTGGTACAGCTGAGATGATAGCAGCAAAGTAGCACACTTAAATCATGGTGAAGTCTAATCTGATTTGTTTTGTTGCTCAGTCGTTTCCCCCTGCACTCGGAATAATCAATCGTTGCAGCTTTACAATGACAATACATAAGTTCTACATAACAGCCTGCATTTGTCTTCATAGTAAAGAACTGAGGACTGGGAAAACGTTATTTTATATGCTGATCCGAAGATATCTTATCTGAAAATGATATACATACGATTACTCCAGTCCACATTATCCAAGATTTATGCAATTTTATTTAATTTTATTGAGTTAGAGTACAATGAAAAATTGACAGTCAGATAATAGTACATCCTAATATCAGAGTTTCCCTTCATATATTCAAGGAAAAAGACAATAAATGATATATAACACTGCAGTAGTTCGGCATGGTGGTGTAGTGGTTGGCACGTCTATTAAAATATTAAGTAAATATTCATTCATTCATTTTCTGAACCGCTTAATCCTAATTAGGGTCACAGGGAGGCTGGCGCCCATCTCAGCTGACTCTGGGCGAGGGCGGGGTACACCCTAAACAGCACTCCAGGCCATCGCTTTGCATGAGTAAATATATCCTTCTATATATTCCTTATAGAGATTTTCTTCTCTTATATCACCAAGGCATTCACCAGGAAACGTCGCTCATTCAAGGTTTTTGTTTGTTTGTTTGGTTGGTTGGTTGGTTGTTTTTTTTTTTTTTTTTTAGTTTTATACCATTCTGTGCAACCTCTAAAGACTGTTGCATGCCATAATGCTTAAATACTTAAACTGGCCCACCTGACACCAACAAACATGCTAAAACAGACTATTAGCCTAATGTGCATGCCTTTGGACTGTGGGAGGAAACCAGATTACCCGGAGGAAACCCACGCAAACACGGGGAGAGCATGCAAACTCCACACAGAAATGCCCTCGCCGAGCCCGGGACTCAAACGCTGGATCTTCTTACTGTGAGGTAAACGTGCTAATCAGTACGCCACTGTGCCGCCCTTTCTGAGAACTGAAGAGGTTAAATATTCACCCTGTTGTTAAATCACACAGTGATAGCATGACACGTACGCTACAGGCAGAATACAATGACCTTGAAGTCAGAATTCACGCCACCGGCTCTTGCTATTCTGCTTTTGCTGACACGTCTGTTTGGTCTTTCAGGAGGAAAAAAATAAAAAGCTCTGTGTGGTTCAGTTTGCAATTTCGGGGAGTCCCACTACAGTGTCATAATGAAATCCAACATTTGCCCTTGCTCGTACTGCACGTCACTTTAAGTGTGATTAGACATTAGGTAGTCAGTGAAGCAAATTTTGCAATTGCTATAATTTCGAGGAAATGCTGTCAGCGATGGTTAATCACACTCCCGAACGCTGTTTAAAGCCTCTTAATCTCTCATCTTTGTAGATCATTAACCTGCCAGATCCACAGCAGCAAATGGAGGAGATAAAAAAGCAAACATCAGGTGACCTTGCTCCAGTCAGAATAATCTCTTACATCGATGCCATGGAAGCCTCTGCATTACATTTTGCAAATAAATCTCAGGAAGACAGAGCCATAAATGTGACAATCTGGGTAATTTCTACACATTCTCCCCTGTACAGTACTTAAAAATGTACTTAAATAGATATCTGATGTTCTACTGAGTCACATTAACTCTAATAACTCAGTGTATGTACGCGTATATGTAAGATATTAAAAAAATCTCTCTAAAGTGAGCCTAAAACCTGACTATATCTTAATATCTTATCATTTTGTAGAATTTGGTGCAAAGTGTGAATAATCTCGTGGAAAAAGAGGAAAAGGTGGCGTGGAAGAGATTGACGGAGGATACCAAAGAACATTACATAACTAAGTTACTACATACAGCGGAGCAGGGTGCAGTGACACTTTCTAAAGCCTATAAACATTCAGCTGAAGTGGAAATCAAAACTACTGACGTAGGTAAGACATGCGGCAGAATGCTGTAGCCGTATTTTTAGAAAATTTACAGGGTGAAATCCTGAAAGGTTACTGCCTCTAACCCAAGTGCACTCGCTCAAGAAAGACCAGAAATACTGCAGAAAATTAAATTCATACCTATTGATTTTTTTCTACTTCTGTGCCTGGAGTGAAACTGCATCGGCTGTAAATGAATAATTTAATGAGTGAATGAATGAACATCCTTTTTACAGCAGTATTATCAAAAGAACTAGCCTTCTTTATTTGTCACATATGAATGTCAGCACAGTGAAATTATTTTCTATGAATATTATCACAGAGCTTGTTAGGAAGCACAGAGTCAGCCCCAAGATGAAGCGCCACTGGAGCAAATAGGATTAAGGGCCCAACAGCAGCAGCTTGGAACAACTGGGTTCTGAACCCCTGACTTTCTGATTAGTAACCCCTTGCCCTTACCACTGAGCCACCCCTGCCCTAGTAGCTAGCTCCACAAACTTATACACTAATAGTGCAAACTTTTGCAAGCTAATATTTGGGTGAGCTATATGTCACAGCTATTTCGATTTAGTTACTATTCACCTTTGCTAATTATATAACTTCATTACAGCAATTTGGCTTCTGAAATACCTAGTTTGGTCTGAGCAGCCAGCTGTCCAAAACACAGCTAAGTGTTGATAGGTAACATTTTTTGACCAGTTTGTTTATATAACCGGGAAACTTGACTGATCCACTCAGGCTGAGTTTTGAAAGCTCGCCAGCTTGAACTAAATTTGTGCCTCATTGTGTAATTGTTGTCCTCAATATAATTCATGCACAATGCTGCATTAGTGATGATGTTCGTCCTTCGGAGTCGAAGATGACCATGACTTCAACATCAGGGGGAAGATCTGTGGATGTGAGTCCAGTGGTGACTGATTAGACCGATCCCAGCCCGGAAGGTTCGCCCACATGTTCGACCCGTAGAGCACCCGTAGTCAACTTGCTTTGCCAGGCTGAGTGATCAAGGGCAAGTGATTCCCAGATGTTGAGGCTGATGTCGAAGCTTTTGAGGGCCACCATGAGGCAGGCCTTGAAGTGTTTCTTTTGTCCTCCGACTAATCACTTGCCCTGACTCAGCTCCCTGTACAGTATAACACTGCATTAGTAGTGGTGTTTCAGAAACTGTTACTGTACCAGCATGTGCTTTGGACAACTGGTAACTCGTCACACCAAGCTGGATTTTTCAGCAGCTCAGCTAGCATGGTTTGGAAAGAAGCTAGCTAGCGTAACCATAATGCATTTAGTACCATGTCATGAAAACCAGGCACTAGCAAGCTAGACCATTATCCTACCTTACGTAAACCAATAACCATTTCCGCAAGCAAGTTTGATAATATTTTGTAAGTATCCATGGTTACTCACTAGCAAGCTAATACTAGGCAAATTAGCCTTCGTGCTTATTTAAAGAGCTTGCAGATTTTAAAAAATGGAAATTAGCAAAGGAATAAATTGCAGTAACCAAGCAATTGTTTACTGGTGATTTAATCATCATGCATTCTTCTATTTTACAGAACTGAAACTCTTCAAATTTGACCCCCAGAAAAAACAGAAAGCCAGTATCACAACCTCAATTGGTGGAGATTCTATTTCACTTAGTCCGAAACATACAAAAGGGGAAAATACCAACAGTAAGAATTCAGAATTTCATATTTATTTAATATCACAGTTTGTGCTAATTGCAATGGTAATCATACAGTAGAGTGCAGTAAAGATTATACACCACCACTTTTGTCTTAAAGGGCTCCTAATAAAAAGAAGTTAAAAAAAAAAATTGGTGAAATTGTATTAAACAATGCTATTGTAGGCAATGAGAACCAAAACAACAATTCTGACAAGTATATTGGGGTAAAATTATGGCTAATAAACAAAAACATCGAAAATACCAATTTTTCAGAAAAATTGAAAGGTGTCACAAATTAAATTTTTTTGACTTTTGCATAGCATGAATGACCCTCAAACAATATGGAATGGTTTAGCAGGTGAAGAAATTAAAAAATTTGTGAACATTGTGAAAGTCAAAAAAATAAAATTTGTGACACCTTTCAATTTTTCTGAAAAATTGGTATTTTCAATGTTTTTGTTTATTAG
>JBCNYH010000002.1:32895354-32906029 GCA_039654325.1 Tandanus tandanus
ATATCTATATAAGCAGATACAGAATGAATCCTGTCAGTGAGTAAATAAGAAACAGTAGAATATAAATATAGTGCAAAATGCAAATATATAACAGTGGATGTTATTGCTATATGGAGGAGTTGTACAGTTTAATGGCTACATGTAGGAAAAATTGCCTGTGTTGTTCAGTGGTATCAGTCTCTCACTGAACGTGCTCCTGTGACTGATCAGCAGGTTGTGAAGGTGTTGTTCTGTATTGTCTTTATTTTGGCCAACATTCGACTTTCCGACACTACCATTAGAGAGTCCAGCTCCATCCCCACAATGTTACTGGCCTTGTGGATCAGTTTATTCAGTTTTTTGTGTCTGCAACCCTCAGCCTGCTGCCCCAGCATGCAACAGTGTAGAGAATAGCACTGGCCACAACAGACTCATAAAACATCCTGAGCAGTGTTCGGCAGATATTAATCAACCTTAGCCACCTCAAAAAATACACTGGCCACAACAGACTTATAAACCATCCTGAGCAGTTTTCAGCAGATATTAAATGACCTTAGCCACCTCAAAAAATAGAGACGGACATGGCCCTTTTTGTAAAGTGCAGTAGTGTTCTTAACCCAGTCCAGTTTATTGTCAATATGAACTCCAATGTATTTGTAATCCTCTACCATTTCCACATTGACGCCCTTGATGGAAACAGGGGCTGCTGGTGTTTTGGATCTCCTAAAATCCACAATCATTTCCTTGGTCTTTGTCACATTAAACTGCAGATGATTCTGCTCATGCCATGTGACGAATGAGTCCACAGCAGCCCGATATACCATCTCATCACCTCCACTGATAGATCCAACTACAGCAGAGTCATCAGAAAACTTCTGAAGATGGCATGTATCTGTGCAGTAGCTGAAGTCAGTTGTGTAGAGGGTGAAGAGAAAAGGGGAGAGAACGGTCCCTTGTGGTGCTCAGGTGTTGCTGACCACCGTGTCTGACACGCAGTACTGCAGGCGCACATACTGTGGTCTTCTGGTCAGGTAGTTCACAATCCACTATACAAGAGATGCATCCACCTGCATTGCTGTCAGCTTCTCACCCAGGAGGGTCGGCCTGATGGTATTGAATGCATTGGAAAAGTTAAAAAACATGAACCTCACAGTGCTCGCCGGCTGGTCCAGGTGGGTGTAGACACAGTTAAGCAGGTAGATGATGGCATCCTCAACTCCGAGGCGAGGCTAGTAAGCGAACTGAAGGGGGTCCATATGTGGTCTAACCATGGGTTGCAGTTGATCCAGTATGAGTCTTGAGGGTCTTCATGACGTGCGAAGTCAGTGCCATGGGTCTGTAGTCCTGGGAGCCACTGGGACGTGGGATCTTTGGTACATTAACTAGGCATGACGTCTTCCATCACACAGGGACCCTTTGTAGACTCAGGCTCATCATGAAGATGTACGATGGGGAGGGAGAGAGGGTGGTGTGGCAGGGGGTTTCAGGCTTGCTCCTGACGAGTTAAAAGGAGGCTGAGCAGTAGCTGCAGTGTCAAATCTGCTAAAAAACATATTCAGCTAGTTGGCCCTGTCCTCACTGCCTTCAGCTCCTCTGCTATTCGATGGCCTGAAACCAGTGATGGTCTTCATACCACTCCAAACCTCTCTCATGTTGCTATGTTGGAGTTTCCACTCCAGCTTTCTCCTGTAATTGTCATTAGCCTTCCTGATCTTGACTCTCAGTAAACTTTGGATCGATTTCACCACCTCTCCTCTCTCTAAATGGGAGGAGGAAGCCAAACAGGCCGTCCAGTACACGTTCTCAAGTGAGTTGCCTTGGAGGAGTGACAGGGTTTTTCGTGTTTTCTGAGCCAGTGTAAACAACTTTATATTACATTAAAACATTCCGGGGCAGTGGTAGGGTGCTGGATTACTACTCCCAAGGTCGGGGGTTCAAGCCCCACTGTCACTGGGTTGTCACTGCTGTCCCCCCAGTGCAGCTAACTGTATTGTCAAAGGCCAGCCATGTCTCTCACTGTCTGTGGTGATAGGCCTGTAAAAGAACCATTGCTGACTTTTGAAAAGAGTAGGCTGCATCGTCGTCAGCGTGTTTCTGCCCTGCGATGGCCTGGCGAGCTGTCCAGGGTCTACTCTGCCCTCGCCCATTGTTGGCTGAGAAAACTTAATTAGGATTAAGTGCTTCAGAAAATGAATGAATAAAATATCCCAACTTTTTTGGAATTGGGGTTGTATTATCTTAGGTCAATGTAAAAAAAATGCTAAAATGTAGAGTGATCAGAAACATTTCTGAAAAGCTACAGATACTTTCCTAAAACTTCTTTACCTTGAATACAATCTAAAATATTTGTAAGACCATTTATTTCATTAAAATATTTTCCTTAATAATATTTTCCTTAATAATGGAAAAAATTTCTTAAAATTTCAGGACATCCATGTAGTCATTGTTGAGCTTTTGAGGCCTTATACTTGTAATTGTTCTAACATGTAAACTATTTAAACATTTAAAGCAATAAATCATCTGCTAAATGAATAAATGTACATTTCGAAGGTATATGGGCATTTGGATCGATTTTTATACTCAAACAATGCATGTTCATCTCTTTAATATACATCAGAAAGTTAGTAAGTCTGACTCTAGGCTGTTTGAATCACCACGATGCATATTAATTTGTATGTACAGTACCATATACGTTTATTGAATACTCGATTCTGATTTGTCAATCACGGCATACCACAGTCTGTTACTTCTTTGGAATACACCTTTGATAAGTAGAACAAATTGTTAGTAGAAAGAAAGTTAGGAAGAAATAAAATCCTTTTTTATGTAAGTATATAAGTAGAATAATGTACAGCGAGACTGGACGGTGGCATAGTGGTTAGCACATCTGCCTCACAACAAGAAGGTCATGGGTTCGAGTCCTGGGATCAGTGAGGGTGTTTCTGGGTGTAGTTTGCATGTTCTTCTCATGCTTCTGTGGGTTTTCTCAGGGTACTCCAGTTTCCTCTGAAGAAATGCGCATAAGGCTAATTAGTTCTTCCTAATTGCCCCTAGATGTGAATGTGAATGGTTGTTTGTGTTGGCCCTGCGATGGATTTGGCGAGCTGTTCAGAGTGCATCCCACCTTCACCCACATTCGCCTGAAATAGGCTACATGCTCCTAATAGGATTAAACAGTTCAGCAAATGAATAGGTGAATGATTAATGTACAGCAAGCCAGTTATTAAAGCAAAATAAACCCTTTTCAAGTGATTCAAAACCCCTCCACTGTGTATTAGGGTCTCAATCACTCTGTCACGGGTAATTTCACTATAATGACTGACACTACATGCTTAAAACATGAGTAGTCTGATTTCAAGTCAAAGGTCCACAGAGATTCTTTACTTTTCAGTGCACTGTATTTACAGGACTAAGTGACATTGTCATTGTGGTCTCACACCTTTGTCCTTTTCCCATTGCCACAGGCCCAGAATATTGGTGTGCAGCCATTTTACCAACAGTACATCTCCAAACAACAAGCTACACTAGGCTAGTCTAAATTGTTGTACCATGTTATGGCTTCAGATTCTTTTGTTTAAGTGTTAAAATTTGACCCGTGCATCTGCAAGTGCTGGCAAAGGTAAGCTCAAGCAGAATTTCAGGAGGTCATTTCATCTTAAATCAGGCAGATAAGAATGGGAGGAGAGGAAGGATTAACAGCGATATATAAGGTTATGCCTAATCAGGTGATTTCACTCCTGGCACTCACCATGCGTTGGCTTCTCTTCTGTCTGTATGTGGCCTTGGCTGGTAAGTAACTTATAAGCATGCTATAAGTTATATCTCTATAAATCATGTAGATCACTAATGGACCTTATTTGCACAAGAATGTTTAACGTAATAGCTGTGTGTAAAGTATTTATTTAAGTATTATTTATTTATTCTGAGACTATTCATATGAAACAGAAGTTAAATCTGGATTATTATTTTTTTTTTTTTTGCAGCAACTGAGAGTACAAATTATGGTGAGTAACAATATTCACCATCATTCAGAATTGATTCAGTAAATAATTAATTACAACAGAGTGATATTTAGGCATATTGAAACAAGGTATTTTGATTAAAATGTATTATTATTATTATTATTATTATTATTATCATCCATTCATTTTCCAAACTGCTTATTCCTATGAGGGTCACAGGGAGGCTGGAGCCTATCTCAGCCAACTCTAAACAAAGGCAGGGTACACCCTGAACAGCTCGCCTGTACGTTGCAGGGCCAAGACATACACAACCATTCACACTCACACCTAGGGGCAATTTGAAACAACCAATTAGCCTGATGTATTTGTAGTGTGGGAGGAAAGCAGGAGTACACCTAGGGGCAATTCAGATCAACCAATTAGCCTAATGTGCATGTCTTTGGACTTTGGGAGGAACCTGGAGTACCTAGAAGAAAAACCCACGCAAGCACAGGGGGAACATGCAAACTCCTCACAGAAACACCCTTGTCATCATTATCGTCATCATCATCATTATTATTGTTGTTGCTGTTGGTGGTGGTGGTGGTGGTAGTAGTGGCACCTTTTAAAGAATAACAGTCTCTCTATGTCTCTTGTTCTCTTATACACACACACATACACAGGCACACACTGGCACACACACACATAAATACAGTGATGATATGCATTGTTGTTCATATGCTGTTTGTGAATGTTGAAACTGCTACTAGAAACTACCACCTAGAAATTGTGATTGGTCAGTAATTGAACAAATAACCACTAAAATAAATATACACAGCATGTATATATACTGTATACTATATACTGTATTTATGATCAATTAATGATTTATGATAATAATTTATCTCATTTCTGATACTTGCTATGAAGTGTGGCTGCTGCTAAATAAAGTTTCGTGATATCATGTTTATGCAATGATAATAAAGTATCTACTTAGCTGTCTGGAAAGCTTAAATGGGAGGCATGAATTATTGTTACAATTTTTTATTTTTTATTTTTTTTTAACCGGATCATCTTCATCTTCATCATCATCTTCTTACACTTGTTCCGGGGTCGGGTCATGGGGCAGCAGCCTAAGCAATGAGGTCCAGACATTGCTCTCCCCAGCCTCTTCCTCCAGCTCTTCCGGGGGGATGCCAAGGCGTTCCCAGACCAGCTGAGAGACATAGTCCCTCCAGCGTGTTATGGGTTGACCCTGGGGTCTCTTCCTGGTTGGACATGCCCAAAACACCACACCAGGGAGGAGTTCGGGAGGCATTCTAGTTAGCTGCCCGAGCAACTGCAACTGGCTCCTCTCACCACGGAGGAGCAGCAGTTCTACTCCAAGCTCCTTACGGATGGCTGAGCTTCTCACCCTATCTCCAAGGGAGAGTCCTGGCACCCTGCAAAGGAAGTTCATTTCAGCTGCTTGTATTCGTGATCTTGTTCTTTCGGTCACTACCCAAAGCTCGTGACCACAGGTGAGGGTAGGAACGTAAATTGACTGGTAAATTGAGAGCTTTGCCTTCCGGCTCAGCTCCGTCTTAACCACGACGGACTGGTAGAAGCTCTGCTTTACAGCAGAGGCTGCACCAATCCACCTGTCGATCTCCCATTCCATCCTTCCCTCACTCATAAACAAGACCCCGAAATACTTGAACTCCTCCACTTGGGGCATGACCTCATTCCAGACCCGGAGAGTGCATTCCACCCTTTTCTGGCTGAGAACCATGGCCTCAGACTCGGAGGTGCTGATCCCCATACCGGTCACTTCACACTCAGCTGCGAATTGCTCCAGCGAGAGCTGGAGGTCCCAGCATGATAAAGCCAAAAGGACAACGTCATCCGCAAAAAGCAGATCTTATGGCCACTAAAGGTATGGCCCCCGATGACCATGCGATGTTGCAGAGACATGTCAACCAAAATAGTCCTACAACATCCAGAGCCCTGAGGTATTCAGGGCGGATCTCGTCCACACCGGAAGCCCGGCCATCGAAGAGCTTTTTAACTACCTTGGCGACCTCTGCCCCAGTGATAGGCAGACCCCCTACTGAACACCCAGGCTCCTCTTCTTCCACAGAGGGCATGTTAGTGGGATTGAGGAGGTCCTCAAAGTATTCCCTCCACCTCCCGACAACATCCCCAGTTGAGTTGAGCAGCTCCCCACTCCCACTGTAAACAGTGTTTGCAGGGGCATCCCCCTTCTGATGCGCCGGATGGTGGTCCAAAACCTCTATGAGGCCAATCTCTTTCCATGCCCTCAACAAACTCCTCCTACACCTGAGATTTTGCATTGGCGACAGCCCAGCAAGTCCCACAGGCCAAAAATACCCAGTAGGCCTCCTTCTTCAGCTTGACGGCCCCCCTCATCACAGGTGTCCACCACCTGGTTCGGGGTTGCCCCCACGACAGGCACCGATGACCTTCCGGCCACAGCTCTGGGCTGCCACCTCAATAATGGAGGCACGGAACATGACCCATTCGGACTTTAAGTCCCCGGCCTCCTTTGGGATGTGGTAGTAGCTTTGCTGGAGGTGGGAGATGAAGGCCTTTCTGACAGGAGACTACACCAAATGTTCCCAGGAGACCCTAACTACACACTTGGGTCTCCCAGGTCTGGAGGGTGGCCTCCCCTGCCATCGGAGCCAGCTCACCACCAAGTGGTGATCAGCTGACCGCTCAGCTCCTCTTTTCACCCGAGTGTCCAGAACACACAGCCACAAGTCCTATGACATGACTACAAAGTCGATCATCGAACTGCGGCCTAGGGTGTCCTTGTGTCAAGTGCACTTATGGACACCATTATGTTTGAGCAAGGTGTTCGTGATGGACAAACCGTGACGAGCACAGAAGTCCAACAACAAAACACCATTCAGGTTCAGATTGGAGAGGCCATACCTACCAATCACACCCTTCCATGCCACACTGTCGTTGCCCACATGGGTGTTGAAGTCTCCCAGGACAACGAGTGAGTCTCCAGGGGGAGCACTCTCTAGTACTTCCCCTAGGGAACAGTCAGGACCCGTCCACCCACCTGGAGGCGGAGGGAGGCTTGACACATAGCTTAGGCTCTGGACCCACCCATCTCGGGAGAGACTGGACCTTATTTCATTCTGGAGTTGCTCATGGGGAGAGGTGGCGAGCGAGAGTAGGCATCCTTGTTGCTCCTGGCTCAGTGCCCACATGTTGGGGTTCTCCCTGGTTGATAAAAGTGTAGCCTCCCTCCGCCTCCAGGTGGGGGGATGGTCCTGACTGTTATAAAATCAGATTAACCTAAATTTAAAACAAAACTATAACATTTGTTATATTTATATTAAATATAATTTAATAAATTAAATAAAATAGAATTAAATATAACAAATTTTAATTGCATACCTAGACACCTCACTAAATTTAACGACGTAGATATAAATCATTAATCCACAAAGACAGAATGATTACAATTTTCCCAAACCCTGCAGTAGTTGTAATGTTCTGTGGGGGAAATGTAACACCATGAGTGAGAATAAAGCAATATGACCTCCAGTCTTCCCTTTCCCTAACTACATATTGAGGGGACAAATCACTTACCAGGTCTATTAAATAAAAATAAAATCTAGTATTATCCTTTGGGAAAAAATGGAATTGGCCTCAATGTCTTTCTACAACCATTTGCTTACTCCTGTTCATGAGTGTCAATGACCCCTGCACCAGGCACAATGATGTTGGTAAACACTGCCATCTTGAGGCGAGAGAGCAAAACAGAACTATTATTATAACAAAAATGGTGGCCCTCAGCACAGACACGGATGATACAAACAGTGAATAAAATCACTGAGCGAGATCATTCCTCTGGTCAGTGAGGAGCGATGAGTAAGGATACATGGATAAATGAATGAAAGAGCTGCATGCCAGGGTATAAAACTAACCTGCCCCTCATATGATGTTGGATGGTTTCATGCAGCAGGTCAGCTGTGCTGCTGTCATCATCAGCAGACGTCGTTCTGTGTGATGCTTCAGAGGAAACAACATCTTTCTCTAAAACACATTTCCTTGATTCCACAGTCCTCACATTGTTCCTTCGCGTCTCTACATATTTCTTCAATGGGAAGGATTAAGACACAAGGACAAGACGCAAGTGAGGGAATGCAATTTAAGGGTTTGGAGATGTACTCCATTGTATGTTTGGAACAGAAAATGAATGTAACCTAAGCGGAAGAGTTCTAGATTTTAGGGAAGGATGCCCTCTGGTTGTGTGGTGGTAAAATGTCCATGGTGGTTGTGATACAGTAATTTCAATGTCAATGAGGTTTCCTTCATCAGAATGGAAGAAACTTTAACTAATTACAAAATCCTTGAAAAAGCTTTGTATTCTAGAAGTGAACAGCTTTGTTTTTTATTTATTTATTTATTTTATTATTATATATATTTTTTTTTATTTTACCCAGAACATGTCCTAAACTTATAGGGGTAAGAAAGCAGAGTCAAAACTCTGTTGATATAAAATTATTGGTAGACTGACTAAGAAAATGCATAATCAGCAGTATAGAAAAAATGTGCAAAGCATCTACTAAATCTTCCTTTTGTTTGCAATGATTTCAGAGCCCGTCTTGAACCCCAAAAAGACATATGAATATAAATATGAAGGAATGGTGAATATCGGCCGTGATATACCACACTTGGCTGAGTCTGGAGTAAAACTACAATGCAATTTTAAAATCACTGGAGTATCACTACAAACCTTTCTATTTCAGGTATGCTTAATGTCAAAAGTATTTAGTTTAATCTGGAACTAGTATAGACAGACTAGAATCTACAGTTATACAGGGATTTAAATGTTTCTTGCCGGTAATCACAACCAAACACCATTAAAGGTCTGTAGATTTATTCTGTAACACGAGTATGATTGTATTATGCTAAAAACCTTTAAAAAATTTTTTTACTAAATATACCCACATTGGCGTAGAGGTTAATAATTCTGCCTCACAGCAAGAAAGTCCTGGTTTTGAGTTCTGGGCTCAGCGATGACATTTATGTGTGGAGTTTGCATGTTCTCCCTATGCTTGCGTGGGTTTCCTCCGGGTACTCCAGTCTCCTTCTACAGTCCAAAGATATGCACATTCGGCTTATTGGCTGTTCCAAATTGGCTCTAAGTGAGAGTGTATGTGTGTGTTGGTCCTGGGATGGTCTGGCAACCTATTTAGGATGTACCCCACCTTCGCCTCTAGCCCACCCACGACCCTAATAGGAATATGTGGTTGGCAAATCAGTGAGTGAGTGTGAATTCTTTAATGGGACGACCACTACATGTAACCTTCAAGTGTGTCGTAGTGTCTATAAAAATTACGCATTCAAATGTGGCTGTTTTTAGCAAAGACGTGGAGATTTCAGCTTTGAAATCTCGTCCTTAAATTCCCGTTTAGGATGTCTGTCCATGAATCTAGAGCAAGAACAGTGGTGTTGATTTCTTGTGTAGATTGTAGTATTGAAAAGATACCATGTTTTACAGATAAGAAAGTAAAGTTTCGTTTAGTCAAGCTAGCTGCTGTCGGCCATTTCTGGCATTACGTGTTCACAAGAGTGGATCCAAGGAGCGTGTATTGGAGTGTCACATGACCTAAACCGATAGAGTTTAAAACCGAGACAAACATTGTTGCCTAAGAACAATGCGGTTACTAGTTCCTCTACATACTGGTCCCAGGTTTAAATATCAGTCATTAGCACAATTAGCATAATTAGTAAATATATTGAAGTGGCACAATATAATGGATGCAAATAAGTGTAATATCATTAATTTTAAGCAATTAATTAATCAATCTATGATAATTTATTTTTATTTCCATAGTGATTAATTCTCTGTATGGATTAATTGTAGTTGATTTTTGTGAATGTTTCTTAAAACTCTGTCAACAATATAGATCTCCAGTGTAGAATTTGAAGAGTTTAATGGTATCCCAGGAGAGAACTCCTTCAAAGTCTCACCTAACCTTACTAAACGTTTGGCAGCTGTACTCTCCAGACCCTTTGTCTTTGAATACTCAAAGGGACAAGTACTCGCCATTAAAACAGCGCCAGATGTCTCCAACACTGCCGTAAACATAGTGCGAGGTATTCTAAAGTTCCTGCACGTTACAGTCAAAACCACTCAGCAGATTTACGAGCTTGATGAGGTATGAAAGGTTCCATATCATCAGTGTCATCACTGTTCGACATGGTTATTAAAATTAAATTACCTGTATGGTCTGTTCTCAGGTGGGAATCCATGGTATCTGTCACAGCACTTATGTTCTTGAGGAGAATGCAACAGCTAAAGAATTATATGTCACCCAAAATGTTGACATTAAAAACTGTCACCAAAAAGCAGAAATATATCAAGGAATGGCTCTGTCTCGAGAAAGTATAAATAACAAACAGGTGTGTACACTGCATTATCTTAAAGTGCAGCAAATAAATATACCAGCAAGTATTCAAGAGAACATATATGTATCAATTTATTATATAAAACATACACTGAATTGGATAATGTTTTATATAATCATAAATATTGCATTACAGAGAGGGGAAAATGTGGTTGCGACTGTGAAATATGCATATACAGTGAAGTCTATAGGAAATGGTGGTCTCATTACAAAGGCAACTGCACGTGAAAGGCACTTCTTCTCACCATTCAATGTAAAGGGTGGCAATTCCAAAGTGAGAGCCACGTAAGTTATATAAACATCAGTCTGCATTTATAT
>JBCNYH010000002.1:32912673-32923584 GCA_039654325.1 Tandanus tandanus
CATCCGCAAAAAGCAGAGACGAGATCCTATGGCCACCAAACCAGAACCCCTCAATGCCTTGGCTGCACCTAAAAATTATACCCATACATATTTTGGGGGTAGGTGCCTTCCTAGAGAAAGGGGAAGGTGTTGCACACTCCCCCATCTGACTGACCTGTCAGTCCCAAACTCGCTTCTCCATTCATTAGGCTACAGCTACCCCGGCTTTGATAGTAGCAGTTCACCCATTCAATCATTTGTCAAACCCCTTAAAAAATCAGGCTACGGTCCTGGGGATGCTGGAGCCTATCTCAGCAAACTCTGGGCAAAGGCAGGGTACACCCGAAATAGCTCTCCAGACCATTGCAGGGCCAATACACAAACAACCATTCACACTCACACCTAGGGACAATTGGGAACAGTAAATTAAACTAACATGCATGTCTTTGAACCATGGGAGGAAACTGGAGTTTCCGAGGAAAACCTACATGAGCACAGGGAGAGCATGCAACCTCCACACAGAAACATCCTCACTGAAACAGGAACTCAAACCCAGAAACTTTTTGCTGTGAGGCAGATGTGCTATGCCACCGTGCCGCCCAAACATTGAAGTTTTACTCTGAAATAGAAAGAAGCGGCACCTTAATTTTACATCATACAGAATGTAAGAATTTTAATAAGCATTGTTGGATATGTGTTGAGTGGTGACAGTGGTATAGTGGTCAGCCCTATCAGGTTCTGCTTTCAAATCTGTGGAGGTTGTGTGTTCTCCCTGTGCTTGTTTGCGTTTCCTTTAGGTACTCCAGTTTTCTCCCATAGTCTAAAGACATGCATGTTTAGGTCAAGTGGTTACTCTAATTGTTGATTTTTTTAAGTTGCTACTTTTAATTTCAAAAGTTCAGGGTGAAACCCCGCCTCTCACCCAAAGTCAGCTGGTATTGGCTCCAGCTTCTCCTGTGACCCCAAGAGAAATACAGTCCAGATAATCAATGGATATGCCTTTTCTCTGTGGAGCTTAATGTGTTCTCTTCAAGTCCACTTGGGTTTCATCAGGGTTCTGCGGATTCGTTTCACTTCCCAAAAATGTTGATACCTGGTTTGGTTAATATAAATTATGTCTAGGCGTGTATGTGTGTGAAGGGTGTCTTGAGATGGACTGGTATCCCATCCTGGCTGTATTCTTGCTTTGTGCATAGTGTTCCCAGGAAAGGTTCTGGGACCCCATGTCCTTTGATCAGGAAAAATGCTGTCCTCTGTAAGTGGTGAGGGTGTTGGTATTTTCCCATCTGTCAGTCAGAGCAATAAATACTTTTCACTTCATAAGTATAATCATTCATTCATTCGCCGAACCACTTAATACTACTAGAATTCCGTGAGGAGGCTCAGCCCATCTTATCCGATTGTGGGTGAAGTCAGGGGCCACTCTACAAAGCTCGCCAATCCATTCACACCATTCACCATCACACCTAGAGGCAATATGGGACCGCCAATTTTTTTAATGTGCATTTCTTTGGCCTGTTGGAGGAAACCCGGGGAGAACATCCAAACTCCTCACAGAAACACCTTTACCAAGCCTGGGACTCAAACCCAGGACATTCTAGCTACATGAATGCATTCTAAACTGGAGCCAAGATGACAAACTTGCTTGTTTTCATATTGTCTTATTCAGGTCCAGGATATTGCCTTAACTATAATTGCACAAAGGACTGTTCCTGCTGATATAAGAATGTTAGCATCTGTTATCCTCTTGGAGACAAAGCCATCATTGGCACTGATTTCCACACTGACCGAACTTCTGCTCCACGAAACAGACCACCAAGTCACAAGCTTCATCTACTCACAACTTAAAACCATTGCAAGGTCACGCATCCCTGATGATCAATACCTGTAAGAGTACAATTCTTCTTATTTAGTTATAATAAATAAATATTAGTAATGACAACATATTTGGCATTCAGACACAAAATGTAATATTTCTACATTCTTTTTTTTGTGACCATTTCCCACATAGCTCAACTATTTGTAACATCGCAATAAAAATACTTTTTCGGAAGCTTGGTCTGCCAGGTAGTTGGTTTAGTAAGACACTACGTTTCGACTGGTTTAGCGGTAAGTTAAAAGTAAATCTAATTTCTTTATCAGCATTAACAGTAGGTACTGTAGTACTGTAGTAGGGATGTGTAGGGGGTTGTGTATGGGGTTGTAGAAAATTTTTTAGATTCCTCCTTAAATTAATTTTACTATGTAAAGCTGCTTTGTGACAATGTCTATTGTAAAAAGCGCTATACAAATAAACTGAATTGAATTGAATTGAATTGTAGTAGGCTTCCTCAGCGTTTTAACTTTATTGTAAATTTTGTATGGCATTATTGGCAGTTTCACACATGTTATCCTAAAACTAAGACATGCTTAACATTTTTGTCTATATCTTATTATAAAAAGGTGCTGTTGAGGTCTCAGATCTGATTGTTTAGATGTTTTCTATAAAACGTCTTTTTGACTGTAGGAAAATGGTTAATGTTTCTACACTAGATTTTTTTGGTATTATTCAGAAATTGACAATGTACTCTAATGATAAATAAATTGGTGTGTATATCATTAAACAAGATTTTCAAGAATGTATGACATTATACTGCCAAATGGGCGGAGCTTAAAGGGGCGATGTCATGACCATTTGAAGAAAAAAAGGCTAAATTTCATGAATGCTGCAATCCAACAAGACATAATCATTTATATAATTTATATAATTCATTATAGAAAAAATTTTTATTTATGAAGGACACTAGACATGAACTATTATTAAGTTAGGGGTTTGTAACTTTGAAAATTGTTCAGCCCAACAAGTTTTCAAAAAGTCCATTTTGCAGTCCATTTACACTGTACAGTCCATTTACATATAACTCTGTGTTGGCCTCAAAATCTCCTATTGATTTGCAAGCTAAAAGGCTATTTATCAAATATAGACAAGTATTTTTATAGACAATCAATAATGCCGTAACACCGTCCTTTTGTTGGTTATTTCCGTAACTGCTTAGCCATTGACTTTTATTCCTTACTTAACAATTCTGGTGGAGGTTATGTAAAATTTTATTGTGTTTTTCTGCGTCAGATGACTTTTTGATGGGCACATCCAATGTGCTGTACTTACTGAAAAATGGTACAAGTGCTTTACCCACAGAAATCATTACTAAAGGAAAGTTTCATTTTATTGGAAAAGTATTTCAACTTCTTGATGTAAGTAAGTTTCATATTTCTGTCTAACAGCAAGTCATTTTATACTGCAAAACTTGATTATTTAAAATATCCACAGCTTGGTTTTTATGCAGAGGGTCTCAAAGAGTTATTTAAAGATAGACCTGGCAGTTCCAAAGATTTTGGCGTTACTGATTTTGCAGCAATCATGAAAATTGTAAGTCAATTAGTTGACTTCCTTTTTTATATTTAACTATTTTGTGATGCTTCATAGAAAAGTAATTTATTTCTTCTTTACCATTTTAGCTCTCAGATGGGCAGTCCCTTCATAAACCTCTCATATCAGCATTTGTGCGGTTTTTTGGGCAGGAAGTCTTCTTTTTTGATTTGAATCAAGATTTTGTTCAAAGAATCCTAAAGGTAAACAACCTACTGTACATATTATTTTTTTTCATATCAGACTCTTCATACTGAATGATAAACTGCAACATGGAGTGTATTGTTACCTCTGCCAGGAGGTTATATTTTCATCTGTGTTGGTTTGTTTCTTAGTTTATGTACAAGATAACCCAAAAACGTTATGCACAGATTTGAATAATGAAAAAAAAAAACAGAGTAGGGGGATGGTACAAGTAACAAACCACTATGCATTGGATCATGGTTAAAAAAAATAATAATAATAATAAAATGAAAAAACAAAAATAAAACAAAAGCAAATTTCCCTAAAAAACAAACAAACAAGAAAAAGGTATTCTTTGACATGGGGCAAAATGTTCATCATGCTCACTAGAGGAACACATTTCTTTAAAACTATGGCAAATTATAAAAACCTGCAGTCTTAGCCTGATATTTCAGGGTTATGTGTGCACTTGTACACGCCGTAATCCATTTGCGCCTGGCGGAGGTACCTTACACTTTATAAATGTCTCTTTAGTTTATGTAAGATTTTTTTTGGTGTAAAATAAAAATAAAATTTTCTTCTTTCCAAAGTCTGTGAGTTTTACTGCAAATAAGGACAATAAACTGTGGGACATTATTGAACAACTACAAAGAGGGACATCATGGCATTGGACAAAATCATTCCTTATTTTTGAAACCAGATACGTTCTGCCAACTTGTCTTGGCCTCCCATCTGAAATCAGCAAATATTATAATACATTAACAGCTTTTACTATAAATGGTAAAAAAAAATCTTATTTTTTTTAGCAGAATATTTAATATTATATATTATAATAATGAAAGAATATAATATAAGACACCATTGAACTATCACACATCTTGCAATATTTTTATAATTTCAGCAAAGGCTAACATTGACCCACCTCCAAAAGGAAGCTTACGGGAATTAATAAATGCAGATATTTCTGTGGAAACAGATGGATTTGCTGGGTATTTCTTAAAACTCAGTCTTTGTGTAAACAATGATTCAATCTTATGTCATTATTCACAAGTGTGTGTGTGTGTGTGTGTGTGTGTGTGTGTATATATATATAATATTTCTCATTTCAGAGCGATAAAGGATTATTTTGTTTTTCATGGGATCAATACAGACCTCTTTCAGTCTGGTGTTCAGCTAAATGGCAGAGCAACCACGTCTTTGCCTTGGAAAGCTAGTTTGAGAAAGAATGTAAAAGAAAATAATTATGAGGTCACTTTCCCTCCATGCACAAACTCCACAGAGATCTTCAAATTCAAGTAGGTTTTCCAAAACGTCTTATTCCAGAGTAGAACACTGACTCTCTAGCATTGCGGGGATGAAACTTTTTTAAATTGAGACCAAAGTTACAAATCTTTAACCAGTGCAGCTCTTTCTTAAACAGATCGAATGTATATGCAGTATCAAGAAATATTGAAGATCTATTTTCGGCTAAAATGACTCCTATGATACCGGAGCATGGAGATCATCAGCAAAGTTTTCTCAAGAGACACAAAGATAGTTCCAAAGAATATCAGGTAATGATTTTTTACAGAAGCACATAAGGGGGAAAAATACTTTCAATATCATTTTAATCTGTCACATGTTTCTGTGGACCAGAGAGAACCATTGGAGATATACCAACCCAAACTGAAGTACTGTGCAGAATTAAGCTCTTATGGAGCTGCAGTGTGCACCAAACTGGAAGCTAAACGAGTCCAAAATCTTAAAGACAATCCTCTGTACTACTTCATGGGATACACTCACTTTGCATGGCAACTTGAACCAAGTATGTTATATTACAAACTACATTTTACTTTTTTAATTAAACGGTTTGTTGTGTGGCTGTAGTTAATGCAGATTTTTCAATGCATATTCCAAAAGTCAGGTCTGTTAAGCATGTAGAAATGATCACGATTCAGATCAGTGCTGGGAAAACCATTTCACACCACAGACAAATGATGCCCATCACTCAGGAACTATTCAAGGTACTGCAACCAGTTTTGGATTGATTTTTGATTTTGCACATCATCACTATCAATACACATATTTATTTGATGCATTTAGGTAGCAAAAAAAAAAAAAAAAGCACAAAAACATTTGCACCCATCACTAATAATAATAATAATAATACATGCTCATACCTCCATTTCAAATTTTAATGCATTTCTTTAAATGTAGGCTACTAGTGTCACTCCTGACCCTGTGATTGTCATAAAAGCACTGGCTCTCAGTCCAAATGTGAATGCGCTGGGCTATGAGGCTACTGTCTATTACACACCAGACACACAGAAGGATGACATAGAAATCATTATATCTGAGGTGGCTGAAGTGGCAAACTGGAAAATGTGTTTTGATGGAAGTATTAACAAGATTCAAAGAGAAGCGAAGGTAATGACATAAAAAACAGTTTATTTCATATGTAAACAAAGATGTTAATAGTGATCTTCACTGAGGTTATTATTAATATTAATAATAATAAAAATAATAATAATAATAATAAAAATAATAATAATAATGATAATCATCATCATCATCATCATCATCATCATCAGAGAAATTACCTAATAATAAAGTTAAAAGAAAAGGTAAGGGAATAATATACTGCATTTATTTTTGCTGATATACTGAATGTATTTATAAGACAGTATGGATGTACAGAATACAAGACTGAATAGAATTAAAAGACTAGTGAGACAAGCTATGGCGTATGGTTTGGAGATGGTAGCGTTGACAAAAAGACAGGAGGTGGAGCTGGAAGCGGCAGAGATGGAGATGTTGCTATTTTCTATGGGAGTGACAAGAATGAGCAGAATTAAAAATAAATATTCTAGAGGGACAGAATAGAGAGGAGTGTTTGGGGATAAAGTGAGAGAGGCCAGACTGAAATGGTTTGGACATGTGCAGAGGAGGGATGAAGGACATACTGGTAGAAGAGTGTAAAGGATGGAACTGCCTGGTTGGAGAAGAGGATGGATAAAAAGGAGATTCATGGATGTGGTGAGGGAGGACATGCAGGTGATTGGTGAGATGGAGAGGGATGCAGAGGACGAAGCAAGATGGAGGAATGTGCATGGTTTTGGACTGTAGGAGGAAATCAGAGTATCATGAGGAAACTAACGCAAGCATGGGAAGAACATGCAAACTCCACACAGAAACGCACTTGCAGAACACAAGACATGAGCCCAGGTCTTGCTGTGTTGCGGACGTTCTAACCACTACACCATCATGCCTGGCAAACATGATAAAATTGGAAAAATGACAAAATGACAAGAAATAAGATTTCAAAACCAAAACAATATTTCTTTACATTATAAGTGTGCTTAGGCTTTCTGAAAAGATCCAGGTGCGAGTTTGACAAAAACACCTAAAATTCAGACATTGTTTCATTGTCATATTATCATTATTATTATTATATTATATTTTGTTCACGCACTTGCTCACTTACTCACTCACTCATTTGCCAAAGCACATACTAGGGTTGCGGAGAGGTCTATCTCAGTCAACATTGGGTGAAGGCAGGGTACACCCTGAACAGCTCGCCAATACATCGCAGTGCCAACACACAACCATTCACACTCACACCTAGAGGCAATTTGGAACAGCCACTTAGCCTAATGTGCATGTCTTTGGACTGTGACATGGAGTAACTCTACACAGAAACGCCTGAACCCAGGATCTTCTTGCTGTGAGGTGCACGTGCCTACCAAAAGCTCCACTGTGCCGCCGAATTTAATTTAAGTATATGGTAATTGTTACAAACGGCTCTGTCCGCAACAAAAAATAAGGCCATCACCCTGGAAAGTTTATGCAACCTTTCATTTATTGAGAGAGAGAGAGATAGAGAGAGAGAGAGAGAGAGAGAGAGAGAGAGAGAGAGAGAGAGAGAGAGAGAGAGAGAGAGAGAGAGAGAGAGAAGATAATAAGGCCAGTGGCACTGCCTCCTCCTCACCACAGCACTGCCACTGCTGGGCTGATGGCAGCATAGTGGGCCGTAACATAATGTAATGGCAATGTATTTTGCTGTATTTTGATTTTTAGACTTACCGGAGTGTAATGTGCTATAATTTTGTTCCTGATAGAGATTTGTGCAAATAGGAATATAAGTTTAGTTCAGATAAATAGTTTTCAAAAATGTATATAGTATTAAAGGACATTGTGTTATTGGAGTTGTCATGATTTTTACCCAAAACTTAGTTGCCAAAAATGTCATCTAAATGTGCCATGAATGTCCAAAATACTTGTTTATATTTGGTAGATAGACTTTCAGCTTGCAAATCAAAGGTAGTCTTTGAGATTTTAAAGTTTTAGAGATTGAACTCGAGTTACAAACTCCTAACAAACTCAAAGGGTAACTGTGGTGAATTAGTGTTACTAGCTATGTAAAACGATAATGTATTACATCAGCGTTCCTTCCAGCGACATCAGTCCATGCTGGTTTTCAAAGGGCGCACGAGTGATACGCCTCTAGGCATGTTCAGAGGCATGTTGCCTTTCTGATTGGCTGTTCCAGCCTGGTAGTGACGCAAACTCGTTGAACTGGCTGGGCTACGCCACTGACCGTGTGCAGCATAACACATTATCAGCCAGTACTGAGCTGCCAAGCACAGAAATTGCGGAAAACATTTGTTTTTGTTCCTAAACCAACTGATGACAGGAAAGTCGAGTCAGCAAAACGTTAGCTGCATAAGCCATTTTGGATTTACCGTCACGCTCATCTCTGGCAGCGTTTTCGTCCTCAGAATCACTAGAATGTGACGCCTCACTGTCTCCACGAGAGATGTCAGTCCCGTCCAACATGTTAACGCCACTTCTGTGGAAAAACAACTGCTAGTCCCCACAGTTCAGCCCCCTGCTAGTAATCCACAGGATAAAATTACCAGTTTTGTGGGTTTTTTATGGTCATTTATGTTAAAATAAGCATCTGTATCGCCTAAATGTATTACAAATGCACAGATTATGCTGTAAGGACGATCAATACTGCTACATTTTAATGTATACCCATTCGTGATATTTAGGCTATTTTCTTTAAACAACCATGACACTGCCCCTTTAAAATAAACTTCATACAATAAAATTACATTTTACACTATATACATTTTTGAAAACCATACAGTAACTGTAAAGGTTATGTTCATTAAGTTTTTGGAAATATAGTGGTAAATATTGTGTTAAATTTGTCCTTGTATTAATTCTTGTCTTATTGAACTGATTTTAGACCCACTTCAGATGGGGGGCTGAGTGTCAGTCATATGAAGTAGCAGTAAAAGTTTCTGCAAAAGGAAAATCAGTTTCCACTATAACTGCAGAACTTAACTGGGGAGATGTTCCTGCATTTATTCAAACATTCATCCACAGGTATCATTTTTACTTTTAGTAGTATGGATTTTCTGTGTGTGTGTGTGTGTGTGTGTGTGTGTGTGTGTGTGTGTGTGTGTGTGTGTGTGTTTGTTTGTTTGTTTGTTTGTTTATTAGCACAACATTTAGTGTAGCAGGTTGTGAAATACAGTCTTTAAATATTACAATATGTCTTTACAAGTCTTTACTAAGTTCACTAAACTGCTTATGCCCATTATATATTTTCGCTGAACTCTATATAGTGTACAGGAATACTTCCCAGGAGTGTCCTATGCCTGGGGATTCAATCAGAAACATGAGAAAAATCCTGAACGTGAAGTTTCAGCCACACTTCTGACTTCTGCTCACGGAAGATTTGATCTTGAAGTTAAAATTCCACAGGTAACCGCATTTTTTGAATACAAGTAATAGTTCTCATAGTCATTTTTGAATTTTATTTAACACTCTTGTTTATGGTGAGTGAATGCCTCTGGTTGGCCTACACTCACTGGTTGATACCTCAAAAGTGTCCATCAAGAGAATAAATGTAAATACAATTCGATTATATTTACATTTATATTCATGTTTATATTGATGATACATTTATGTAAAATATTTTCAGTCATATCTCATAAGTATTTACAGTAGCCTATGCATATAAAATTATCATATGTATAATACCTCAACTGACAGCTAATGTTTCTGTCCAACAGCTAACTGTGTATCGCCAGGGAATCACCTGCTCATTTGATTATATGGGACTAGAAAGTGCAGCAGTGTGTCATCTATAACCCCTAATTTAACCTTTTCACAGTGTACTTTATTACACTGAGTAAATTTCCAGCAGAGTCAGAGGTTCCCATTGTGAAGTGATACAAAATCAAGAGTTCTAACAGCTATTATTGCAAAATCATCCATAAAACGAATACAAAACATTGTTACTATTGGAATCATTTTGATGTCATTTATAATATGTTTAATTTTTATTCTAAAAATGTTCATGTTAAATTGATTAGGATAATTTTATTAGATTAATAGATAAATTTGTTGCTTTTTTTTTTTTTGTATAATAATCCAAAGTGAGCATGTATTTACAATAAAAAATACTATCCTCAACATTTCCCAGCAATTTTCTGTTGAAACACTTCATAAACGTTTCCTGATTTACATCCGGAACATCCTACAGAGAATTAAACCATGAAATAAATCTTTGATCAAATCAATTAATGTTGGCTCATCTTATTGATTAAAAAAAACTGCTTTCATTATCTGTCCAGGCCAAAATTGTGCCACTTAATGTACTGTTTGCTTGACAATTGACACACAACCGGAATTTCCTTGCCTTGCCTGCAGATGTCGCTGTCTATCACTTGTTTTTAGTGTTGAAACAACACATTTAACAGCAAACCACACCAGATCTTGCAATGGCATGCATGTCATTACTGCTTGTTCCATTTAGAGGCGAAACCTAGTAGGCATTTTGGGTTAGAAGTCCTCTTTAAAAATATTTTAAAAATTCTAAATGCTTGTAGGTGGTTGTCACACACATACAGCAAAACTGATTATATACATTCATAATCCAGTTTCCAAACTGCTTAATCCTACTAGGGTCATGGGGACACTGAAGCCTATCCCAGCCTTCTCTGGGTGAAGATGGGTTAGACTCTGTAAGTAATTGCAATTGTAATGATGCTCATAGGGTGGAACAGTGGTGTAGTGTTTAACATGTCCGGCTCACAGAAAGAAGGTCCTGGGTTGGAGTCCCTTGACCGGCAATGGTGTTTCTGTGTGAAGTTTCCATATGTTCCCTGTGCTTGTGTGAGTTTCCTTGGGTACCCTGATTTCCTCCCACAGTCCAAGGACATGCACATTAGGCTTAATGGCTGTTTCAAATTGCCCCTAGGTGTGAGCGTGAATGATTGTGTGTGTGTGTGTGTGTGTGTGTGTGTGTGTGTGTGTGTGTGTGTGTGTGTGTGTGTGTGTGTGTG
>JBCNYH010000002.1:32923684-32939341 GCA_039654325.1 Tandanus tandanus
TAAGGTATGATGCTGTAAAGTAGAACAGAGTTAGACAAAATAAATTTACATTTAAAGCAATGTTGTCGTCATTTTTTTCAGAAACCTGTGGCTCAACTTTATATAGAAAGAGCAAAGGACAGCTACATTGCAAGGGAACTGGCACTGTTGAGGGCCAGCCACCCCCAACCACCAATTGTGTCACATATGGATGAAGTGAATGGATCTACCATCGAAGAGGCCGTCCGTAGGGAGATAGCTGCAAAGGCATCTGAAGGGCCTACGACCCTTTATAATGCTACAGCCACCTCTACACCTGCATTATCTCTGTCCACTGCCATAAATGCAACAGATCCTGTAGCTCCAGGATCCACAACCGGCCCACAGACACCTCCTCCTTCAGATTATTTCAGTGCAACTCTCTCAGCTCTGCCATCACCAAGCAACACAGAAGTACACTCCGCTGTATTTAGTGCCACAGATTCTGTGAACCTAGTACCCACTGACTGTGGACCATCCATGTCCCCTTCAAGAAGATCGCCAACTGCTGTCACTGCTCTTTCACTTTTGCCGCTGAGTAACACACCATCCTCATCCTTAGCCAGCAAACCTCCCTGCTCCGTTGTCAGACAAAAACACCGCCTTCCTCCAAGGAGACCTGCAGATGGTTGTGAAAATTGTCAGTTTCTGTTCGCAGAGCTACGTGTGACCAGGCAGCTGCTTGAATGCGAAATTAAACGAAATGATGAGCTGAAGCAGCTGCATTCTTCTACAATGCGTACAAATGTGAGAATCATTTCATTCTACTTGTATATCAACATGACCAGTTCTGGACGTTAAGTTTGGATGTCTGCATCTCATTTCATATTTTTCCAGGTTATGAAATACAAGCGTGTGCCAAAACGTTCAGCGTCAGACGCCCCTGCTTATGGTGAATATCACATTCCTATCAAAACATTTAGGATTATGAATCTTACTGTTACATGTTTACCATTGTTTTAATGTCTAATTATTTATTTTCCTGTCCCTCAGTGAAACTGGTAAATGACTTTAAAGGCCATGTGGAAGGTGCCAGCCCTCCCAGGAAAGTTCAGGAAAATGCAAAGCAGCGTGCCAGTCATGTGTTCCACTTCCTCCACTTCATGGCAAACTCCCCCAATCCAAATGGAAATCTGTTGTTCCTGCAGGATATTTCAAGAGTCAGAGAGTAAGTTTGCAAAATTTGAAGAATTATCTGTGATTGTCTATTGACTGAGAGGACATGAACTAATGCTTATTTTTGACTTTTAAGGTTTGTAGCCAACCTGCAACAAAAAGGGTTCAAACCCACAACCCAACGGATATATTTAATGGATGTTTTGGCATTCTTAAAATATCTGTCCGACATGAAGCCGTGTTGTGTGAGGCTTGGTGAAAGGGGAATCAAGGCCCTGAAAGTGGAGCTTAGGGCACATGTCCGAGACATTGGCATAGACGTTGTGAGGCACCAGCTTCTTGTGCGACGTACCAAGTTTGGCAAGTTCAGTCTTCACCTCCTTTGATGAAAATCTCATAATTGAAGTTTAGACACATATATGCTGAACAGTCTTTGTTTTTTGTTTGTTCTTCAGACAAACTTGTCAAGGCCAAAAAACATGCTCGGTTCATAGAGGAGGCACCAAAGCATATTGATGCTGCACTTGGTAAGGATCAAATTATAATAAATCAAATTGTGTTGAGGAGCCCTTGAAGATTTTAGATTTACTTACATTTAGAAACTGGGTTCATGCCTATGTGCTGTCTGCTAACTTGGATATCAGAATTATTGTTTGGTGGATTATGGTAGTGGAAAATAGAGGTGCTAAATCAGCTCCAGCATAAAATGTTCCTCTTCTTTAAAAGATGACCTTGAGGAGGAACCATGTAACATCAGGAAACTCAGACTGTTTTTTGGTCTACTTGGTGGGTTTCTCATTGCAACGACTGGACATCGGAAGGGTGTAATTATCAACATGACTGTAAAAGAGATCAAGACTGCTGAAAAGACTACAAGAGGTTGTCGTGTCATTCGTGTAAGTACAAATATTAAAATGAAACAAGTGAACACAACATCTATTGTTTAACAACTTGGCTAGAAACACTAATCAAATGTCTTTTTAAAATAGATTCAGGAGCACAAAACCCAGAGATACTTTGGGCAAGCAGCCATACCACTGAAACCAGAGGAGTATGCCTGGTTCAGGCGTTACAACAGACTTCGTGGTCAAATTAAGGGAGGCTCAGAGGCATCCACGTTTTTTCATACCACTGTTGGAGGACCCTTATTGAAACTCCCAGAGTATTTTAAAGATGCCTGGGAAGAACTGTGTCTGGGTCCTGGCCCCACATTCAATATGTTACGTTCTTCTGTTGCCACTTATGTAAGACACGTTTTGTTCTTTTAAAGTCTTTTATTATTATTATTATTATTATTATTATTATAAGGTGCAATATTTTTCTTATGTACTTTGTGCATGATTTCTCCTATCAGGCCAAGCAGCAGCTGGGACATAAAACATATGAGAGGGTAACAACATTCATGTGCCATGATCCCCAAACGGCCAAAAGATTTTGCCAAGGTTACTTCAGCAGGAAAAATTTAAAGCAATTCTGTTGGGTTGAGCAGTATCAGTTCACGATTTTAACCCCTCATTTTACAGCGGATGACCCCACAGAGAACACAGTCCAGAGCAGAGCATTGATGATGATGGCAGTTTCAAAATATGCAGTCAAGGAAAAGAAGAAAGAGAGGAGCAAGAGGGCAGGTGCGGACTATGATGAGGTGGTGACAGAATCACCTCAGGAGGACACAAGGGAGGGCATGCAAGAATCTGAAAAGAAGAACCATGGAAACAAGCAGCGGATGACTAGAAGGGTTCTAAACCTGCGCAAGAAAGAGCTATCCTCAGCCAGTCAAAGATTGGTAAGAGTAGTCTTCATCAGTTTCAGTGTATTGGGTAAGTGGGAAAAGGATCATTTTATCTTATCTAAAACAGATGGTGAGCTCCTCTGAAGATGAGGGGTCAGGTGATTGGCAGCACCCAAAAAATGGAACAGAAGAGGAGGAGGAAGAGGAGGCCACTGTAAAGCGAAGGGTTTCCCAGCTGTTTACGAAAGAGCTTGAGCCCTTAGTCAGACGAATATTGGTGAGAATTGTCTTTAGCAGTTTAAGCCCGTACAACAATCTTTGAGTCGTAAGTGAGAAAATTAACTTTTTGTCTTATCAAAAACAGGTGCTGAGCTCCTCTGAAGATGAGGAGTCAGGTGATTGTCAGCCCCCAAAGAATGGAACAGAAGAAGAGGAGGAAGAGGATGCCAGTGTGAAGCAAAAGGGTTCGCTAGCTGCTAAAGAAAAGGCCTGCACCCACACCCGGGAACAGTCCGGTGAGAGCTCCAATTTAATAAAGTTGGAATTTCTCTAATCCACCCAGTCATAGCCATGACGATAGCAGTTCATGATGATATGATAACTGACCGTAGTACCCAAACTAGCCATAATTTCCCTAATCTCTATTATCCACCCAATTCTGTTTGAAGGTTGCTGCAATTCTAAATGACAATGTTTCATTTTTAAATATTCTCAAATATGATATCTAGGGAGAGGAAATGTTGGTAAACCTAGATTTGGTTGAAAAAAATTTCAACATTGAAGCCACTACTTAACTTGACAAAAGGATATTGACTGATTTTCTTGACCGCCATGTCCCAAGGAACTGCTTAGTATGCTTCAATTTCCAGTTTCCTTTTCCCCATACAGCAATCTTGGGTTTGTGAAAGGTGCTACATAAATGTAACTTCCCATCAAATGAATCTGCATGAAGACCTTTAATCTAGCTGCAGAGAGACGTTTTTTCCCCCAAGAAATCTTTCCTTTAAACTATTACCTAAAACCCTTTTCTGTTGGTTTGTGAACAATGATGTGATTTCCAATAAATCGTGAAATCAAAGTATTTTAACTTTAACATTACAATACAGTTTATTACAATCTAATTACATGGTACTGAAGATGGTATTCATAGACCATATCACTAGACCCCGTCTAGTGATATGGTCTATGAATACCATTGTTTAACTATTGCATCAGGAAAGCATCAGGTGTCGGAGATAAAGAGAGAAGAGTAGCTGAATGGTTATACTTTATTTTTACATTTTAGCTAAACCAGGACAATAAGTGTAAATAACATTTGCCATTACCAAGTTAGAATATGGATTTGAAGATTTTAAGAAGCACTCAAGCAGACAAAACCAAACGCTGAGATAAAGAAAAACCTGAGCAGCGAAAAAAGACCATTAAGTGAAGAACAGATTTATGGCCATTATGAGGGAGCACATATGTTGCATGAGTGAATTTAAGCAAATTAAACCATATATTATAATAAACCTCTCACTCTGTGTGCTTGCTGAGGTACATATGCTACTTCTAATAACAGTGATCCTGATCCTTTTGCTCTCTGAATCTTGTGATTCTGATTATCCTAATGTGGTACTTCTGGTTGGAGTTCTCATCTCATTGCTCGGGCTGATTTTGTTCCTTATGGATCTAAATATTACTCAAACAGCGAAGAAGACTTTACACTGCTGGCGATATAAACTTTCTTACTAAATCATTTAGGACTACAATTTCTATTACAGTTATAAGATAACCAACTAGACTTTGTGTCAAACTATGGTGAATTTCCTGCTATGCAGCTTGTATTTTTATCTTGTCACAAAAATGAGGATGGATATCATTTTTGAGCTTGATTCCTCTCAAGGTTTCTTCTTCGTGTCGTCTGGGGTGGTTTTCCTTGCCACTCTCTCCACAGGCTGTCTCATTACCCTGGGGCACAATGTCCGCGATTCAAAAGAGCATGGAGCTCCACAATTTATGGGCATGATTGGGGTATAAAAGGAGGCAGGGTGCATCCAAAAGATGAAACTTGAAGGAATTGTTTCCAAGTTAATCAAGATCTCCTGTGATGGCGCATCAAGGTCTGTTGTGATCTACTGTGCTCTTCTACAATTCCCACATTGTATCACGGCTGTCGTCAAATCATAATTCACGATCAGTTCGATCATTGCGAATCCACGGAGTTCTCTCAAGATCATGATTCAAACCCACAACCCCCCACACTCGTCATGATCGCGGACTTTGTGCCTCCGTGTGAACCCAGGGTTATGGGTGTGTAGGATTTACAGAAAAATGTTTAAGATTACAAGTTTAAAATCTTGACCAAATTTCTTTACTATGTAAAGCTGCTTTGCATCAATGTTAATTCCAAAAAGCACTATACAAGTAAAATTGAATAGGATTATTTAAAAAAGGAAAATAATTCATCCATAGACCAGAGGAAAAAGAATTTTGATCAAGTGAAATGTTCCTGTTTTCTCTCTTCACATTTCACTTGAACTTACAGACAATGAATTAAGGTTCTGGTATCTCACTGGTTCTGTTTTAATATAATGCTGTATTATACTAACAGTAGTGTCGATACTGATGCATGATTTGTGTGATGTCTGAACTACTTCAGATCTAAACAAAAAATGTAGTTCTTTAGTAAAAAACATGACATTAGATTACGGTGGCACAGTGGTTAGCACGTACACCTCACGGCAAGAAGGCCTGGGCTCGGGGCAATTGTGTGTGGAGTTTGCATGTTCTCCCCGTGCTTACGTGGGTATCCTCTGGGTACTCCGATTTCCTCCCATGGTCCAAAGACATGCACAGTAGGCTAATTGGCTGTTCCAAATCACCCCTAGGTGTGAGTGAGTGTAAATGGTTGTGTGTGTTGGCCCTGCAATGGTCAAAAAGTAGGAATAAACATTACATTTGGCAAGTTAAAATCAGTGTTTAAGAGTTAGTGCACTTGTGAGTCTTAAACGTAACTGAATAAGTCAACATTTTCCCACACTGTGAGCAGTGATGTGACTTCTTTCAAGTGTGAGTGCGCTGGTGTTGTTGGAGATTACTCTGACGAGCAAAACTCTTTCCACACTGTGAGCAGTGATGTGGCTTTTCTCCGGTGTGAACACGTTGGTGTTGCTGCAGAGTACTTTGACGAGTAAAGCTCTTTCCACACTGTGAGCAGTGATGTGGCTTCTCTCCTCTGTGAATGCGCTGGTGTTGTTGGAGAGTACTCCGTTGAGTAAAACTCTTTCCACACTGGGAGCAGTGATATGGTTTCTCTCCTGTATGAATGCGCTGGTGTTTTTTGACATCACTTTTTTGATAGAAGCTCTTGCCACATTGTGAGCAGTGATGGGGCTTCTCTCCTGTGTGAATACGCTGGTGTTTCTGGAGATCACTCTGCTGATAAAAACTCTTCCCACACTGTGAGCAAAGGTACGGCTTCTGACCTGTGTGAATACGCTGGTGGACCAGGAGAGTACTCATTTGAGTAAAACTCTTTCCACACTGTGAACAGTGATACGGCCTCTCTCCTGTATGAATGCGCCGGTGTTGTTGGAAATTGCTCCACTGGTAAAAACTCTTTCCACACTTAGAGCAGTGATGTGGCTTTTTTCCTGTGTGGATATGTTGGTGGACTTGGAGAGCACTCTGATAAGTAAATCTCTTTCCACACTGGAAGCAATGATAAGGCTTCTCTCCCGTGTGAACCCGTTGGTGTCGCTGGAAATTACTCCACTGATAGAAACTCTTTCCGCACTGTGAGCAGTGATGAGACTTCTCTCCAGTGTGAATGCGCTGGTGACGTTGGAGATTACATTGTTGAGTAAAACTTTTTCCACACTGTGAGCAATGATATGACTTCTCTCGCGTGTGAATGCGGCGGTGAGCTTGGAGTGCACTCTGATGAGTAAAACTCTTTCCACAGTTCGAGCAGTAATGAATTTTTCTCTGTATATCATTGTAAAAAGTTTCAGAATTGAGAGAATTAGAGGATGTAGACTGACAACTGAAGCCTTCGGAAGGGTTCTGACACTCATTTTTAATCTCTGCTGATCCCCACAGTCTCGCATAGTCTTCATCATGGCACCTCTGGATGTGTTTGTCTAAGTAAATCTGAGATCCATATGAAAGACAGCAAATGCAGCAGGAAAAGCCTTGAAGCAGAGTGTTGTTTTCTGCTGGAAAGGTGAAAGGACAAATATTTTAAGAATGGCACATTCATTGCAACAAGATTATAAAATGCATAAATATGAAAATTTTAAGTTGTTGTTGATCTCAATTATAAAGACTTGAGATCATGAACACTATTTGAATGGCTCTGGATTAATGATCTGAAGGTCAGGGGTTCAAGCCCCATGACCACCAAGCTGCCACTGTTGGGCCCTTGAGCAAGGCCCTTAACCATCAACTGCTCAGTCATGTACAAAACATTTTAAGAAAATGTAATTTGCTCTGAACAAGGGCTTCTTCCATAAATGTAAATGACAGAAACTGATGTCAGTGATGCTGGAAACGTCTACATTCTTGACCCTTCATTTGACCCAAAACATAGAGTTCCTTAAATAGTTGCCACAACCAGACCAGACAAATAGTACAGAATGAATTGAACCTCTGACTTTCTATTCAGTTACCTTAGTTGTAGCCACTGAGTCACCACTGCCATACCTGACAATTAAATGGTCCATCAAAGAACTCCGGTAGTACTTAACAGGACGATATTTTACTCACCACAGATGGTACCCCCCCTTAGATTGGATGACAAAAGCAAACAATTCCAAGAACCAAATAAACTGCTAGTTTCTCTCTCTACAGGACTTCTCATTTCAGGTTTAAGAAAAAGCAGGAGTCTACCATGGAAATGCTAAAGGCATCTCCCAACAGCATGCACTCCCATTCTCCTCCAACAGCTGAGCTGGATTACTGTGTCAATAGCAGGCAGTCATCCCAACAAACAAGTCAACAAGTGCTCTTCAATGAGCTGTGGCAGTGGTGCTGAAAAGGAGAGCACCCCAGCATGTGACAAGTGTGAAGCTCTCAAAACGGCGCATGGCTTGGGGAGGACCCACACAACTTCGCACAGATGGAGCTCTCTAAATAGCCTCATCAATTACCCTCCACAAGAGGGTGGAGTATAAAAGTATTTCACTTGTCAATGGAGTAGTGTGTTTCTCAGTCATGCTGTGTATGATTGACTACTCTGCCTCCACACTACAGTCGAGACTTCATTCAAGGTCCGTGTTACCAACAACCAACAGTGGTTCAGCAAGGTATTGGTGGAAACCATGTTACTACTGAAGGAGGACAAACATCAGAACAGGAGGAAGAGAAAGTGTGTGGAGGTCAGAGTCATATTTAGCAGTACTGAGACATCTCATTCACCTTTGTGATATAGCTGACAAATTATGAACCTAATAAGATAGTTATTTAAAATGTTTTTGGGTTTTTTTTCATATTACAAGTGCATCAGCTGAGTAAAGAAAACTGTACTAGCAAATAAGTGCACTTTTTTTTGCTGTTCTTCTCTGAACAGCTGTAGACACTACAAATGAATTATATACAAATAAATCTCTGATGGTACTTTCTTAAATTTTGGAAATCTGATAATGCTATCATGGTATTGACCCCCTTATTAAACCTAAGTTTTTGTATGCAGGAATAAAGAAAGCAAAAGCAAATATACTGCATTTTATGTATGTGTAAAAAAAAAAAAAAAAAAAAAAAGGCTTTTTTTTTTTTTTTTTGGACCTGTTCAGCCTTTTTTTTTTTTCCCCCCCTCAGAAAATGATCTTAACTTTGTTCATTTAAAAAAAAAAATTTGACTAATAAAAACTTTTGTAAAAAAAAAAAAGGTTCTCCAGTATTCTGGAAATGGGTTTCTACATAGTTCTTTAATATTCTATGAATTACATGTGATCTAACTCTTACCAGTGGTTAATTTAGGTATAAAATTAAAATTTGTGACTTCACAAAGTATTTTGTCGTGTGTGTATATAGATTCTGTTTTATGTTATTACATTTACAGGTGAGAATACTTGTAGCAAAAATCACTAGTAGCAATGTATGCTGCCAAGTTATATGTTGAAATTGAAAAATATCCAACATGAACCCATAAAATTTAACTTCCGAATATTGTATCACCAACATATGGATTATATGAGAAGGGAAGGAGGGATTGTGCATTCCCTGATTTATTATGATGGGGTGAACGCCCTAATTTTGAGACCGTGGCCCAATGGTTAAAGTGGGTTTGGAATCAAAAGGTTGCTTATATGATTCCCTGCCGGCAGGAAAAATGTGTGGTGGTAGGGACGTAAGCAGCACCTTCACAAGCTCCCCAACTGCTTTCCAGGCGCCGCTATGTGGCTGGCCACTGCTCAATGTTTACGTGTGTGTGTGTGCGCATGCTCATTTTGGAAGGGATAAATGCAGATCAAAATTTCCCTTGCAGAATTAATATATTATATAAAATTCAAAAAAATCTAAAAAACAATCAAAAAAAAAAAAAAACCCAAAACCATTACCATTTGTGGAGCACTTTTTGTTCCAGAGGTAGTCAAATGCAGGACTCAGTTCTTTGGCGTACTTCTCTTCATACCACAACAAGAGTTCCTGTCCTGGGCTAATAGGTCGAGAGCAACGGTACAGAATTTCCCCTCGATACTGAAAAGCCACAAGATTCTGTTCTTCATCGTGACGGGCACAATTCACATACCTGGGGAAAAAATGAAGTAAGGTGTCAGAACAGGTAAAAATCCGATAAGAAGTACACAATGAGGGAAAGTATGGAGAGAGATCAGTGACAGGAAGAAGACAAAGTTCAACAAATTAAAAGCTGTAAAATCAATAATCAAAGAAACACTTAACAACTTATAACTTACCTCATCCAATTCGAATTCACTTCTTTTTTAGCATCTATGTATTCTTCAGAATGCCTGCTCCTGCATATCTATAAAAAATTACGCCGTTTTTATTTCCTTTATAAAACCAATTTATGCTTTCAAATTAAAGTACACAGGAACAAGAATGATGGGTCAAACAAATATTATATTAAACATTATGATAGTATAACTAAAGATTTTTTACTGTATCTTTAGTTTCACAAAACAGAACAGCTCCTGGGACATTTTAGTAACTATTAAAATGCAGATGAGGCTTTTCATCAGAATTTGGATTAAGTGTTTAATTCATTAAGTTTTGTGTCTCTGAAGTGGCAAAGCTGTGCTGTTGAATCAAATCTTGTTAAATATCTGCCTCTTGTGTTTTGGCCAGTAAACACTCAGCTAAAAAAAAATATTACATGGGTTGTATACAAAAAATATTTTACAGATACAATATCCATCACACTCCCTCAGTTGACACGAGAAAAAAACATTGAGAGAACCCAGGCTCATTTGGGTGAAACCGTAAAAATACAAACCATATAAGAAAACTGCATTACAGTCCCACATGTAGTCAGGTTGGTTATACCACAACTGTAAGTCCTAAAAAAACACCCCACCTTGAATGGGTGCCTTATCATAGTTTAGAGATTTGCATGTCCTAATGATCCTGGAAGCTATGTTGTCAGGGGCATTATGGGTCACCCAAGGCAAACAGGGCCTAGATGAAGGTCCAGATTAAGTGCGGTTCAGAAGACCCCTATTACAAAAATGAGTACAAGGACTCTGTTTTCCTTGCCCGGACACAGGTTACCGGGGTCCGCCTGGGGGAGGAGCTTAAAAGGTGAGCGCCTGGTGGTCAGGTTTCTGCCCATGGAGCACGGCCGAGCCCAGCCCAAAGAAAAGACATAAATCTGCTCTCCCATGGACCCACCACCTGTGGGAAGGGTTATAGGGTTCAGGTGCAGTGTGAGCTGGGTGGCAGCCGAAGGCATGGGTTTGGTGGGGCCATTCCTCGGCTACTGACTCTGGCTTTTGGAACATCCAGAATGTCACCTCTCTAGCGGGTAAGGAGCCTGAGCCGGTGCGTGAGGTTGAGAGATACAGACTAAACATAGTTGGGCTCACCTCAACACATTAGCTTGGGTTTCGAAACCACACATCTCGAGAGGGGCTGGACCTTATTCCATTCTGGAGTTGTTAATGGGGAGAGGAGGCGAGCCGGTGTGGGAATCCTTGTTGCCCCTTGTCTCGGTGCCCAGGTTTCTCCCAGGCTGACTAAAGGGTAACCTCCCTCTGCCCCTGGGTGGGGGGACTGGTCCTGAATGCTGTTTACAGTGGAAGTGGGGAGCTGCTCACTTCGACTGGGGATGTTGTTGGGAGGTGGAAGGAATACTTCAAGGACCTCCTCAATCCCACCAACATGCCCTCTGTGGGAGAGAAAGAACATGGGGGTTCAGGAGGGGGTCTGCCCATCACTGGGGTAGAGGTCGTCAAGGTAGTTAAAAAGCTTCTCAGTGGCTGGGCTCCAGGTGTGGACGAGATCCGCCCGGAATACCTCAGGGCTCTGAATGTTGTAGGACTCTCTTGGTTGACACGTCTCTGCAACATTGCGTGGTCATCGGGGGCCGTTCCTCTGGATTGGCAAACGGGTGGTAGTTCCCCTTTTTAAAAAGTGGTACTGGACGGTGTGTTCCATTTATTGTGGAATCACACTCCTCACAGCCTACCCAGGAAAGTCTTTCCAGGAATATTGGAGAGGAGGATCCAACCAATGGTGAAACCTAGAATTCAGAAGGAACAATGTGGTTTTCGTCTTGGCCACAGCACTCTCGACCAGCTCTACACACTCTGCAGGATCCTGGAGGGGGAATGTGCTTTGTGGACTTGGAGAAGGCTTTTGACCGTGTCCCCCGGGCAATCTTGTGGGGTGTGGTGTGGGGATACTGTGTACCGGACCCATTGCTATGGGCCAATCAGTAATGCCAGAGCCAGAGCTTGGTCCGCATTGGTAACAACATGTAGAAATTATTTCCAGTGGGAGTTGGACTTTGCCAAGGCTGTCCTTTGTAACTGGTTCTGATCACAATTTTTATGGATAGAATTTCTAGGCACAGCTGAAGCATTGAGGGGTTCTGGTTTGGTGGCCACATGATCTTGTCTCTGCTTTTTTGCGGATGATGTCCTTTTGGCTTCATCAAGCCAGGACCTCCAGCTCTCGCTGGAGCGATTCACAGCTAAATGTGAAGAGGCAGGAATGAGAATCAGCACCTCCAAGTCCAGGGCCATGGTTCTTAGCAACTGGACCCCAAATCAGCAGAAGATGACTGACTGAAAAAAACTCAGTCATGAACAACTAACACAGTCATAAATATTACCTATAGCACCTCTCCTTACAGGTTGCAGGGGGAGGTGGATTGGGGAGAGCAGCATTCAGACAGCCACACAAATGAACCATAAAAACGAAGGAAAATATCGCTGTAAGGAGTGTCGTTTGAGACACAGCAATAACACCTATCGAGTGGAGTGGCTGAATGCCTTATGTCACAGGGTGTCTTTCTTCAGGTTCTTCCATTTTGGTCATGCCGGAGTTCCTGCTTGTAATTAAAACTGATAAACTCTCTTCTTTAACCATTACATTGTTAAGAGTATACCTAACAACCTCTGTCTGTTTTTGTTGAGGTACACATGCTACTTCTAAGATACTAGTGATCTTGATCCTTTCTCATCTTAGAAGCCCCTTGCTTCTGCTGATGATGTTCTACAGTCAGAAAAACAGCACACTTTCCACTTTAAACTTTAAATTCATTCATTCATTTATTTTCTGAACTTAATCCTAATAAGGGTCGCGGAGAGGCTGGTGCCGGCAAGCCAATGGCCTACGCTTTTTGAATGACTAAACTTTAAACTTTTTTACTAAAACGATTTAGGACTACAATTACTATTACAGTTAGAAAATAACCAACTAGACTTCATGTTAAACTATAGTGAAGTTCCTGCTACATGGTTTGTATTTGTATCTGATTTCACCCAAAGTGAGGATGGGTTTCCCTTTTGAGTCTGGTTTCTCTCAAGGTTTCTTCCTTGTGTCATCTGAGGGAGTTTTTCCTTGCCACAGGTTTGTTCATTAGGGGTGTATAGGGTTTATAGACTAATGTTTAAAATCATAAATTAAATTTTTTTTTTACCAAATTTGTTTTATTATATAAAGCAGCTTTGCAATACCATCAGTTGTATAGAGCGCTACACAAATACAACTGAATTTAACTGAATATGGAATACTAGACATTTTTCTATAAGCGTATTGCACAGCCATAATACAAAAGGTATGACTACAACTGAGAATGGGTGTGAGAGCAAGCAGATTTAGGATGTTAGGACTACAACGGATCAGTGAGAATGGGAGTACAGCGGGAATACAGTGGGGATACAGTGGATATTGATCAGATGATAAGTGGGGATGGACAAGCTTTTCTGCCAGGATGGTCGTTTTCTACACCACCTGCTTAATGAACAGGGGTAGGTCTTCAGAACTCTGTCTAGAACTTCCGGCACTGACACGAGTGACTGTTGACTTACTGTGTGCAAATGTAAAGGACACATACAGTGCTTTCCCGCTGCCTGCGAGGGGAAAGCTGATTATAACCTCATTCTGCTACAGCCTCACTAGAAACCAAGACTGAGTATTCTCCCTACAACCACATGCTCATTGAGGAGGTGGTATCCTGAGGCAGAGCAGGCTCTGAGAGATCTTCGAATCAACAGACTGGGATGTATTTCACAGTGAGGACATCGAGGAGTTGACTGACTGCAGTAAAGACAATGTCAACTTCTGTATGGACGTTGCTGTTCCAGTAAGAAATGTACGCTGCTTTGCCAACAACAAGCCCTGGATCACAAGCAATATCAAGGGCCTCCTGAATCAGAAGAAGAGGGCCTTCAAAGATGGTGACCAGCAGGAGCTTCAGCGGGTGCAGAAAGAAATCAAAGTCCAGCTCAGGGAGGCAAAGGAGCAGTACAGGAGGAAGTTGGAGCAGACGCTGCAGACCAACAGCATGAAGGAGGTGGGGGACGTAATGAAGACCATCACCGGCTACAGTTCGAAGTGCGGTGCACCCATCGAGGATGGTGTAATGAGGGTAAACCAGTTGAATGACTTCTTTAACAGCTTTGACCACTCAAACCAATTCACACCCCAGAGCACTGCACCCCCCACACTCCATTCTGTTATCTCCCTCTACCTATTGGCCGATACTGAGACAGAAGAGAACGACCCCCACCCATACTGACAGCTGGCCAGGTGAGTGGAGAACTAAGGAGGTTTTGTCCTAGCACAGCAGCAGGCCCAGACGGAGTATCCCCACAGCTACAGAAGGCCTGCGAGATGGAGCTGGGAAATCCTCTCGAGCGCATCTTCAACCAGAGCTTGGAATGTGGGAGGGTCATCACACGTGAGGAAGACCATAGAGCAACTGCTGCTGCTTCACCACCTACAGTCACCGGTCCGCGATGCCCTCGACCCCCTGCAGTTTGCGTACCATGAGAAAGTTGGAGTGGAAGATGCCATCATCTACCTGCTACACCTACCTCTCTCTGACCTGGACAGGGGCAGCGGTGCTGTGAGAATTACATTCCTGGACTTCAACAGCACCTTCAACACCATCCAGCCTCTGCTCCTCAGGGACAAACTGACAAAAATGGGAGTAGGCTTACATCTGGTGGACTGGATCACTGACTACCTGATGGACAGACCTCAGTATGTGCGTCTGGGGGACTGCAGGTCGGACACTGTAGTCAGCAGCACAGGAGCACCGCAGG
Organism: Tandanus tandanus; assembly: GCA_039654325.1. Taxonomy (NCBI): domain Eukaryota; kingdom Metazoa; phylum Chordata; class Actinopteri; order Siluriformes; family Plotosidae; genus Tandanus; species Tandanus tandanus. The sequence goes on from JBCNYH010000002.1 coordinate 32,938,268, forward strand.
GGGCCGTACATTCTCCAGTCCTGTTCACCCTGTACACCTCAGCCCTCCAGTACAACATGCAGAAGTTTGCAGACAATACTGCTATTGTGGGATTCATCAGGAGTGGACAGGAAGAGGAGTACAGTAAACCAATCCAGGACTTCATTTAATGGTGTTACTCCAACTACCTTCAACTCAACACCACCAAGACAAAGGAGATATTGGTGGACATCAGCAGACCCAGGCCTCACCCTGAGCCAGTGACAATCAGAGGTGAATGTGTGGAGATCGTACAGACATGCAAATACCTGGACGTGCAGCTGGATGACAAACCGGACTGGACTGCCAACACTGATGCTCTGCACAGGAGAGGACAGAGCCATCTGGTCTTCCTCAGAAGGCTAGCATCCTTCAACATCTGCAAAAAACTGCAGCAGATGTTTTACCAGACTGTAAGCTTTACCAGGCAACATCAAAAAGAAGGACACCTCACGACTTGACAAACTGGTAAGGAAGGCGAACACTTTAGTCAGCACATAGCTGGACAGTTTAACATCTGTGGCAGAGCGAAGGGCACTGAATAGGCACCTGTCAATCATGGACAACCCACTGCATCCACATCATCTCCAGACAGAGGAGTAGCATCAGCAACAGGTTGCTGTCATTGCCCTGCTCCACTGACAGACTGAGGAGACCATTCCTTCCCATGCCATGAGACTCTTTAACTCCAGCAAGGGGGGAAACGCTAACACCACATCCATGCTCTGCACTGCACCACTCACAGCACACCAGGCACATTAACTTATACATGCTTGTTTATACTGCAGTTTTTAAATCTTTTGCACTGGACTGCCAATTTGCATCTGCACTGGACTGCCAGTTTGCACCATAACAGTATTACAATTCTTATATTTTTAAGTTTTACTATGTTTGTCTTAAGTTCTTTAATTTTTACTATATTTGCCTTTAACTTAAATTTGTTTCTTATAGTTTAAGTATGTGCTTTTTACTGTAAATTAGCTGTCCAACTATAGACCAATATCAAACCTCCCTTTTATCTCCAAGATCTTAGAAAAAGCTGTAGCGCAGCAGTTA
>JBCNYH010000002.1:32988943-33006098 GCA_039654325.1 Tandanus tandanus
GTTCTCCCTGTGCTTGCGTGGGTTTCCTCCGGGTACTCCGGTTTCCTCCCACAGTCCAAAAACATGCACAGTAGACTGAATCCAAATTGCCCCTAGGAGTGAGAGTGACTGGTTGTATGTGTGTTGGCCCTGCAATGGCCTGTCGAGCTGCACGGGGTGTACCCCGCCTTCGCCCATAGTCGGCTGAGATGGGCGCCAGCCTCCCCGCGACCCTAATCAGCATTAATCGGCTTAGAATATGGATGAAATAATGAATGACATAAGTAGTTCAATAACGACTTAATTTTGTGTGTTTGAAGACCATATATGGACTCGCCCGTGTATAATGAAACACCTACAGTCCCATTTAGCATCGTAAAGACATGCCCACTTCTCACGTGCACATCTGAACTCAAACAGAAAAGTGCGAGCTCCTCCTTGATGTGTGGACACAACAGGCATGAAAGAAGGAGAACTAAATGAAGCCTGACCTGGTCTTCTGGGCACGGTGTGGCCGTAGGACAGCGTGACGGAGGAGGACCTCTGCTTTGGGATGGTCAGCAGGTTGCTGTTTGGCCCGTTGGAGAACGACCCCTGACTGTTAGAAACAGGTTCGAGTTAGAGGTCGAGTCATTGTGCAAGATGGAAATGACATGAACGCAGATCAGTCCAGTGGCACGCTGTACGTTAAATATAATCACAATATAATAATATAAATATATAATAATGAAATAGAATGATTATATATCACAGTAAAATATCATTATTACATCTCAGGCTTTCTGCTTAACTTTGAAAAAGACTGTGCAAGAGTGCCACCTTGTGGACTAATAGCAAAATTGCAGAATGACCATAACAGGCTGCAGAATTATTTCCTCAGTGCTATAAGTCTCTAAAGGTCAAACAGATCGTTGACGTCTTTAAAAGTCTTAATGATCTGCGCTGAGGTGTTAATCAGCCTGAGACGATGCTGTGGTGTTAGTTTTCCGGTGCGTGGCTGAGGAGTCTAACCTGCCGACACTAAGCTCAGTGTGAGACCTTTTTCCATTACTGCGCTCCCAGCGAGGGGACGAGAGGGTCTCCAGAGGAGGGAGGGATGAAGAGGCGGAGCTCCGTCTCAGTTGGGGAGTCGGCAGACTGTTCCTACTGCTCAGGCCCTGAGAGAGACAGACAGAGAGGCCTTACATAACCTGGAACCTGTGCTCATGTGAGGAACTGGCAGCACAGGGACGTGTGGATCGTCATGAATATCACTAAAACACGCCATCACGTCACGTCATGTTTTCATCTGAGACGCAGAACAACACACAGGAGATCTTTCTCTGTTAACTGTGAGCTTGTTAATAATGCATGTACGATTTGTTTGAACTGGAAAATGCATCAGAAAACATGAGTTCAGTGGTGGCTTTAGTTATATGATTATTGTACACGACCAAAAGTATGCGCACCCCAGCCATCACACCCATATATGGCTCCATTCTTCATGGACGGCTCTTCCCTACATTTGGGAGGCATGAATGTGGGGGTTTCAGGCGTGGCTGTAGAATTTGTAGGAATGGTTGCGTGGATATGTGGGTGTGTTTATAGGGATTTGTGGGCGTGGTTGTGTGGATATGTGGGTGTGTTTATAGGGATTTGTGGGCGTGGTTGTGTGGATATGTGGGCGTGGCTGTGTGGATATGTGGGTGTGGCTGTGTGGATATGTTTATAGGGATTTGTGGGCGTGGTTGTGTGGATATGTGGGTGTGGCTGTGTGGATATGTTTATAGGGATTTGTGGGCGTGGCTGTGTGGATATGTTTATAGGGATTTGTGGGCGTGGTTGTGTGGATATGTGGGTGTGGCTGTGTGGATTTGTATTCATTCAGCTGTAAGAGCATTCGTGAGGTCAGACTGATGTAGGGATGTGTGGCCATGTGAATTTGTGGGTGTGGCTGTATGGATGTGTGGGTGTGCTTCAGGGAATTTTTGGGTATGGTTGTGTGAATTTGTAGGCTTGAATTTGTGGGGTTCAGTTGGTGTTCCAGTTCATCCCAAAGCTGTTCAGTGGTGTTGAGGTCGGGACTCATACAGCGGAAGCACATACAGGTGTGATGCTCAGGGTAATGATCCCATGACCCTCTCATAAAAAGTTGATATATCAGGGACGTTCTACCTTCACAGGTTTTCTCTCAGCTCTTTCACTCGGATCTTCTGCCTCGGCACAGGGGTAGAACCCGGGGAACGGAGTGAACGGATTGGGACGTGGCCGGAAGGAGCCCGAGACGCTGTTGATCAAACTGCTGACGCCGCGCAACGATGACACAACGTGTGGAGACAGAGACGAATCTTGCAGCAGGTCTGAGATCAGATTCCTCACATCACTAATCACGGAGAGATCCGCTCCACATACCGAACCCTGAAACACACACACACACACACACACACACACTTCCTAATAACACTGTGATAACTGTAATAACTGAGTCTGACTGGATTTAAAAGTATCGTGGGGTTGACGATGTAGTGGTTTGGGTGCTCATGATCGAGAGGTCATGGGTTCGAATCCCTGTTAGAACCCCACCTGGGCAAGGTCTTAACCACAAGTGTGCCTCTGTCCACCCAGCAGTATAAATGGGTACCAGTAAAAAACGATTTGGAAGGTAACCTGCAATGGACTAATGTTCCATCCAGGAGGAGTTGAACTCCTGTTCGCTTCACGCGACGGAACCCCGGATAAACTCCGGCTCTGATGAGCCAGTTGGCTCAGGTGTAAAAAGCCCAACAGCATTTAAAGGTGGAAGATCATCTTACTTTACAAATAGTAACAAATTTTATACAAACACAGAGCGGTGGCGGCGTATCGCAGAAAACACAATGTGTTTTTACACCTACTGCATTCTGGGAAACGAACTTACCCACAGCGACTTACATCCCATCCCATTTATACAACTGAACAAGTTAAAGATTAAAGGTGTGACAATTCATAACAACAGAAAATACATCATCATAAAGATAAACAAAAGAACAACGGCAACAGTCTGAAAAGCACCTTTAAATAAAACGTTATAATTAAATATAACAAATATAAAGGTGCTGTAATAATAATAATAATAACAACAACAACAACATGGCTGTGTTTCGGTGGTTATCACTGTCACCTCACAGCAAGAAGGTTCTGAGTTCAAATCTCACATTCAACCGGGACCTTTCTGTGGAGCTTACATGTTTCTCCCAGTGCTTGTGTGGGTTTCCTCTGGGGATTTGGATGTTTGGACGTACATCAGGTAGAAAGTCGAGTCTAAAGGTGTGAATGATAGACCGTTGACTGGTGACCTGTTCAGGGGGTAACCCCGCCTCTTACGTGAAGTCAGCTGGGATTGGCTCCACCTGACCCTGACACCAGCTGACCCTGACAGATAAACGCTAAAGGTGGATGATAATATCCTCAACATTAAAAAAAAATAAAAAATAAATACTATTACTAATAATAGCCCTGCGATGACCAGGTGAGCTGTCCAGCGTGTACCCCGTCCTCGCCCAGAGTCAGCTGAGATGCGCGCCAGCCTCCCCGCGACTAGGATTAAGCGGTTCAGAAAATGAATGAATTAACAACAATAATAATAATAATAATAATAATAAAATGCAAACAAAAATATTGATAGAAGTAAAGAGGGCATGTTAAATATAATAATGAATGACTACAAAATCAAACAAATAAATAACACTATTAAAACCATATTCTTCTCAAAACATGTTTTTGTTTATGCCAGAGGTTTAATGATGTTAGTGGAGCTTTTGTCGCCCCCCAGTGGTGAAACGGTGTTACCGCAGATTACCTTTTCACTCTTCACTGATTGGAATAAGAACGTGTTCCCCACTTTTGGAGCACTTTTTCCAACAGTGGAAGACTGGTAAGACTGGGGCTTGAACCCTTGACCTTCGAATCAGTAACCCAGAGCCACCACTGCCTCAAGATCATGCAAAGAAAGTGGGGTTGGACTGGCCATGTACTTAAAATACCACTAGATCATCTACAAAACTACAGGCTAAAAATGATGGACAGGACGTGGGAGGATCTTGGGAGATTGGCGGAAAACAGACAGCGGTGGAGGACTCTTGGGCGTCACCTATGTGCCACAAGGCGCTAAGGGTCCTAACTAACTGGCCAAGGAACCCCTCGGGATCCCCCATGAGGAGCTGGAGAGTGTCCCTGGGGAGAGGGATGACTGGGTTTCCCTCTGCCTTCGCAACCTGACCTCGGATAAGTGGCAGGAAATGGATGGATGGACTACAAATTTTCCTCTCACATGCACTCACATTCACACACTCTCACATGCACTCACCTTCACACACACTCACACACACTTACCCTCTTCCTCCCACACACACTTACCCTCACCCTCCCACACACACTTACCCTCACCCTCCCACACACACTTACCCTCTCACACGCACTTACCTTCACACACTCTCACACGCACTTACCCTCACCCTCTCACATGCATTCACCCTCACCCTCTCACACACTCACCCTCACCCTCTCACACACTCACCCTATCTCGCACGCACTTACCCTCTCCCTCCCACACACACTTACCCTCTCACACGCACTCACCCTCTCACATGCATTCACCTTCACACACTCTGACACGCACGCACACGCACTTACCCTCACCCTCTCACACGCATTCACCCTCACCCTCTCACACGCACTTACCCTCTCGTTCCCACATACACTTACCCTCACCCTCTCACATGCATTCACCCTCACCTGCTCTCACACTCACACGCATTCACCCTCTCTAGCACGCACTTACTCTCACCCTCTCACACGCACTCATACACACACTTATCCCCACGCTCTCACACACCCTCACCCTCTCACACACACACACACACACACACGCACTTACCCTCACCCTCTCACACGCACTGATACACTTTCACACACATTTACCCTCATCCTCTCACACGCACTCACCCTCTCACACACTTACCCTCACCCTCTCACATGCACTCATACACTCTCACACACACTCTCACACGCACTCACCCTCTCACCCTTACACACTCAAGCATGGAACACTTAAACTCGACACAAAGATATTCGGCCGAGATTTGAACCCAGAACCTTTTCGCCGTGAGGTGAAAATAACTGCTGAGGCACCATGCTGTCCCGTTTTTTTAAAACATATTTGGAGGTAAATATCAAGAAATGAAAGTCACAGGGGTGTGTGTGTGTGTGTGTGTGTGTGTGTGTGTGTGTGTGTGTGTGTGTGTGTGTGTGTGTAGGATTAAAACTAACCTGATACTGAGGTTTGGACCACTGCTTCAGGTCCCAGTCCCACAGGATCATCTGCACGAGACAAAACCAGAGGAGAGTCAAGGTTTAATGTTAAGTACTTAACAGATATTTATGTTTTGATGTGTGTGTGTGAGAGAGAGAGAAAGCGAGAGAGCGAGCGCGCAGGTTCATCATTAGATGAAAAAATGATGTTTAGTGCCTCTCACTAAAATGAAAGAAGGAAAAGCAAACTGTTATAACTACGATGTGATGTCACCAGCAGCCCTCTCAGATCTTATCTGACCTCAGCAACATTATCTGGCTTTGCCATACAAAGGTCACATCCCACAGCGCTATCACCATGTGACATACCACTAAAAAACCCTCAAGAGCATCGAGTGAAACAATCAGCATCTTGGCTTTGATCCAGTACACACCACATCCTAAATATCATACTGATGCGATATCACACACGCGCAGGAGTGGCGATATCGGCCGAGCCCTCAGGGAGGGACGGACGGATGGCATACGCCCTCTTCCCCGTCACTCAAAGTGACACCAGTCAATCATGGGCGTCTGTGAACTCATGCACATGACAGTGTCCGGAGAGCCCCCTCCTCCGAGTGTGTTACGCCACTCCCAGCGCTGCATAAGCAGCAGTTCGAAAAAATGAGGTTGGCCGGAAGCAGGTGGTGAGTTGGGTACATGTTGCGAGATAAGGGAACGAGAAGCGGTGCGACTAAATCAGAAAAAAAATCAGACCAAGAAAGTGGAGGCCAAAGTTCCTCAAAAGTTTCTGCAGTATGGCAGGGTGCGTTATCATCCCAAAAGAGGGCACTGTCGACAGGGAACACCGTTACCATAAAGGGGTGTCTGGAACAACGTTTGGGTAGCCAGTACGAAAGTAACATCCACACGAATTCTCGCACCCAAGGTTCCCGAGCAGAACAGTGTCCAGAACGTCACCCTGATCCAGTGGCTTCCCTTCTGCACCCGGCCCATCCTGTTCCATCTCATCCACATGGAGTGACACACATGCACCGCGCTGTCCATATGATGAAAAAAAGCATGAGATTTATCAGACCTGTCCACCTTCTTCCATCGCTCCACGCTCCAGTTATGATGAGCACATGCGCACTTTGATTGCTCTGCACCTCCGCAGGCTTTATAGTGACAATCACATTTTTGGACGTTCCTCCTTACACACCTGACTGGGAACATAAGGATCATAAACCACAAATTATATACAATTCTGAAATGGTAGCGAGCAGTGCTTGTGGTGCTACTTCAGGGGGTGTCGTCCCTGCCTGACGCGAGACCCGGGCTCAGCTGGCTCCGGCTGACAGCACCTGGTAAGGACCCCCTTCTCAGGGTTACGAGATGCTCATCGATGAGCTCCACTGCCTTGTGGATGGCTAGGGAGACAACCCAGGCAGAAAATTCGGAGTGGAGCCCCGTAGGCAGTTTTCTTGCATATTGAAGACTCCGGGAACTCCTGCATCCAGACTCATCTCCCGCCGTCTAGACTACGTCCTGCCACTGGATTCAGGTGAATCTGGACGAGAGAGTGTGGATGATGCTGCGCAAGTCCTCCCCACTTTAAACGAAGTCAGGCGTAAGTCATGACATCATTTCCCGTAGTTGAAAACCTAAAAGGACAGTCTCAAGGTTTCACTAAATGCACCGAACACCTGCAAAGATTCCTGGGAGACACCAGCGCGAGGCCGCACAGCATGGAGCACAGCTATCAGCAAAGGCGCTAAGGAAGCTGAACAGCAGCGCTTGGAAGAAGCCCGAAGAAAACGCTCAATCCGTAAGGCGGGGGATGATAGCACCCCAGTATCTCCAACCAACCACGTGTGCCAAACTTGCGGGAGGTACTTCCGTGCTCAGGTCGGCCTCATCAGCCATTTGAGGAAACTACCTGATGTCAAGGTCTTCTTCGATAACGATGGACGAACGAGAGAGAGATAGAGAGAGATATGCAATTCTATTGAACAGAAGAAAATTCTATCTGCTTCCTTCCTTCGTGTGATTTTCGAGCTGTGGGTGGAATTTTGCCTAGATCTGGCAACCCTCTACACATGCACTTCAGCAGACTGTCCATCACATTTCGTAATTAAATCTAAAACCATACTTAATTCTAATAATGTATTTGCGCACATCTCTAACGCACACACACATGATTTAGTAGATGTCAGGAGGTAGTGGTGTGTGTGTGTTGGGTCACAGTGTGTTATTTCTTGTGTATATATATATATATATATATATATATAAAATGATTATGTATATCTGGATGATTAAAGTCTTAGACCCGAGCAGTACATTACATCCTAATACCTCACTGATGATCGTATCCTTGACGCATGACATTCCCGACTCAAATTCCTGACACGGAACAGCAAAAGCCAGAGGATCAGGAAACGTCACACTAACGTCACGCTAACATCATGCCAACTGCGCGCTAATCTGCACGGCTCAGTTTATCAGCAGTACTTACACTCACTCACGAGGGTAAATAAACCTCACCATGGCAACCTGCCCGAGTCTGGAGAACAACACTGCACAACTCCATGGCAACCAGGATGGAGGGACATGTATGCAGGAGAGGAGAACAGAGGAGAGGAAAGGAGTGGAGAACAGAAGAGATGAGAAGAGAAGGGAGAAGAGGAGAACTGAGGTATGGAGTGCAGACGAAAGGAGAGGAGAAAAGGAGAGATGAGGAGTGGAGTGGAGAACTAAAGAGAGGAGAGGAGAACAGAGGAGAAGAAAGGAGTGGAGACGAGAGGGGAAAAGGAGAGGTGAAAGGAGTGGAGACGAGAGGGGAAAAGGAGAGGTGAGAGGAGTGAAGACGAGAGGGGTGGAGAGGACAGAGGAAAGGAGGAGAGGAAAGGAGTGGCGAGGAGAACAGAAGAGAGGAGAGGAGAACAGAGGTGTGGAGTGGAAAAGAGTGGAGAAAAGAAGAGATGAGAGGAGTGGAGTTCTGAAGAGAGGAGAACAAAGGGGTGGAATGGAGAGAAGAGGAGAGGAGAATAGACAAGAGTTGAGCAGAAGACAAGAGAAAGGAGAGAAGAAGACGTGAGAAGAGAAGAGAGAACATAAGAAAGGAGAGAAGGAGTATAATAAAAGAAGAGGAGAGGGGAACAGAGGAGATGAGAAGAGAAAGGGGGGGAAAAAAAGAAGAGGAGAATAGAGGAGAGGTTGCGGAGGTGAAATGCGGTTCTCTGATAAACCGCTGCAGTGATGATGAGTGACGCAGCGAGAGGATGATCGTCGTAACGTTTTATCACTAATCACAGAAATCATTCTAGGGTTAAGTTCATGTTCACAGATTCTGCGTCAATAACGCCACCATCATAATAAACAGAAATCTGTCAGTGTGTGTGTGTGTGTGTGTGTGTGTGTGTGTGTGTGTGTGTGTGTGTGTGTGTGTGTGTGTTGGGGGGGGTGTCTCAGACGGAAATCTTTTTAGTTTGAGTGCCAGGTGGTTCAGCTCTATCTGTTTATGCAATATTGATTTTTTTAAAAATGCCCTAGACATGATGACAAACATAACAGTGCTTGGGATAGGTTAAATGATCATCCGTGCTTCATCTGCCTGTTTAATCTTTAACGTCGTGAAGAAAGGAAAATAAGAAGTACGTTTTTGAACAGGGTCAGAAAAATCAAAGCGGTGAAATAAGGAATGGTTACAACCAAGCAGAAAATGTGCACATTTTATGTGCACAAGTTAATTATGCCACTTCAGAGGAGCTTGTGGAAGGATAAGGGGAGCTGCATAAATTTAGCCGTAATCCAGGCAGGCAGAACTCATTTGCAGGGACGGTCTTATCTGGGCACTGCAGCTTTCTCACAAAATTAACCTCGGATATTTGGGCCCAATTCAGAGAGTATTTGAATCTCTCTCTCTCTCTCTCTCTCTCTCTCTCTCTCTCTCTCTCTGAGGAGGAGGCATGAGGGGCACTGACAATCTGTGAAGCGCTTTCTGAGCTCTGTTTGACAAAATAAATAAACAAGCCCCACTACTAAGCCCTTATATATGAATGACAACGTTTACTGTAGACATTTATGAGATTGTGTGTCTGTCCTTTGGGAAGCGTGTAAGCTCTGTTTATTTTTCAAAGAAAACTGACTTTGTCTTTGTCACTTCCTCTTCTTCTCTGCTACTGACACTGATGTGAAATGCAAAAAGGTGAATCCTGATGATGAGATGACTGGAAAGTTTTATATTAGGACGTAAAGAGTAGGCTGCATTGCCGTCAGCGTGTTTCTGCTCTGCGATGGCCTGGCGAGCTGTACTCTGACCTCGCCCAGCTGAGATGGGTGCCAGCCTCCGCGCGACCTTAATTATGATTAAGCGGTTCAGAAAATAATGATGAAATGATGAACATTTTGTTAAGCAACAATATCATGTTTAATGTTGTGTTAGTTGAAAAAAAGTTCAACATAGAATTTGGTATGGGTTTCCTCTGGGTTCTTCAGGTTTCTTCCACCTCTCATGATAAGCGGTAACTGGATTCACTCACTCACTCACTCACTCACTCACTCACTCACTCACGCCTGTTAGGGTCGCAGGGAGGCTGGAGCCTATCCCAGCCGACACTGGGCAAAGGCAGGGTACACCCTGAACAGCCCATCAGACCATCCGAGGGGTAAGCAGATTGGTAACTCTAAACTGCCTCGAGTACTGAATAATTTTGGTTTCCCTTGTGTGTATTCCCATTTTCCGTGTTCCAAGGGATGGCCTCATATCCACAGCCTCTGGGCAGTGGTGGCTCATTGGTAGAAGCTCTGGGTTACTGATCCAAAGGTTGGGGGTTCAAGCTCCAGTACCACCATGCTGCCACTGTTGGGCCCTTGGACAAGGCCCTTAACCCTCAATTGCTCAGCTGTATAAAAAATTCATAGAAATTACATTAAACGTAAGTCGCTCTGGTTAAGGGCATCTGCCAAATGCCATACATGTAAATGCAAACGCCTCCATGAGCAGAATAAGACAATAGATTGGCACAATCTGATAGGTTTGTTTTCTCAGGATTATGCGAAAATAAAGAATGCGAACAAAAACTCACAATTGGCCAGTCACTGATTCTGAAATCCGAAAATGTAGAAAAAAAAAAATGCAACGTGGCCTTAGTTTTTCAAGGTTATAAATAAATAAATAAATTTTCAAATTTTAGGTTTTCAAAAGATGTCATCATGAGACATATAAGCATTGTGATGGAGTAGGTGTGGTTATTGTCATGATTTTAGAATAGAAAAAAATTAATAAATCATGGAATTTCATTTTTGTTTATGTTTCTTTGCAATATATACTATAACAAGTATTCACCTCAGACTCTGAATATTGCTGAGTAGTCTCACCTGTGATGGAGCTCATCTTCTGCTCTGGGGCGGTGTATGTGCATTATCAGTATGATGATCTGTATTTGAATATAGATAACAAATTTGATTTATGGAGTAGCACTGACTGCATTTCACCCTTCATGTTTTTTTGTGGAGTGTCAAGCACAAATATTCACCAGTGTCATGGCAACCATACAGCATCATTTCTGAAACTCTCCGTTTTCTCTGTCCACATTACAACGCAAACCCGGCTTGTGCACCTGATGGAGTACCGTTTTCAGTGGAGAAAAATTCGGTTTTAGTATTGACGAAAGAAAAAAGCTGACAATTATGCACTGAGCTGCACTGTGGCATAGTGCTTAGCATGTCTCCTTCACAGCAAGAAGGTGCTGGGTTTAAGTCCCGGGCTTGGCGAGGGCATTTCTGTATGGAGTTGGCATGATTGTGTGGGGTTCCTCTGGGTATGCTGGTTTCCTCCTACCGTTCAAAGACATGCACATTAGGCAAATTGGCTGTTCAAAATTACCTGTAGGTGTGAGTGTGAATGGGTGTGTGTGTGTGTTGGCCTTGCGATGGTCTGGCGAGCTGTCCAGGGTGTACCCCTCCTTCTCCCAGAGTCAGCTGAGATAGGCTCCCGCCTCCCCAGGTCCGTATGGGATTAAGCAGTTTGGCAAATGAATGAGTGACGCATCTCTTTTTGCAGGTATACTGTATATGCCCACTATAAGCCCCAAACACTGTAATCATGCTCATCTGCCACTGAGACAGGACTTCTTGGAATGATAAAGAAAAAATATTAAATTATTTGTATTATTTTATTTTATTTTTATTAAATTTTTTTGTAGAAAAGCTTTCAAATTTTAAATCCTCTTCTCACTTTGCATCTCAGGCGCCTCTGTTTGATTTTTCTTTCCCCTAGCATGTAGCAGGATGACACATCCTTTTAAATCTGGTGAAGGAAGCAAGGTAGTGGCTTTAGCATTAATATACTTAGTGTCAGAAATTTATTTTTTATATCCAGCTTGGAAAAACTTGAAATGTGCCGACTGTCTTCACATAGAAATACTTATTATTTGTACAAACCCATCTTTAGACAACACTAATATATACATCCTATTCCATGGCTCTGATCTTTAATCTACAGTCATGTAAAAAAAATAATATATAAGTGCATCCCATGGAAATTGTTGTTTTTCCTTTTCAACATATTTAAACAAGCAAATTTTTCATACGGTGCCTAGAGACATAAGTGATAGACTCAAGAAATGAACATATATTGTAGTCATTTCCTGTAAATTTATTTAACAAAAAAAAAAAAAAACTGAATAGTCACGCGGAAAAGTAAATTACACCCTTACATTTATCAAGTTCATAACATTAGAACCAGGTGTTCCAGATTGGGTGCTATTAATTAGAACCTTCTGCAGGTGGAACTTGTTTTATTAACCCACGCAAGCACGGGGAGAACATGCAAACTCCACTCAGAAACGTCCTCACTGAGCCCAAGACCTTCTTGCTGTTGCCAACAAACAATTCCAAAGGCTATCTTCTCATAGTGAAGTCAATAAGAATTACCCCTTACATCATCTCTGCCGTGTAGTGGTTCGCATGTCCGCCTCACAGCAAGAAGGTCCTGGGTTCGATTTCCAGCTCGGGTGTTTCTGTGTGGAGTTTGCATTTTCTCCCTGTGCTTGCGTGGGTTTCCTCCGGGTACTCCGGTTTACTCCCACAGTCCAAAAACATGCACAGTAGGATAATTGACTGTTCCAAATCTCCCCTAGGTGTGAGTGTGAGTGTGAATGGTTGTGTGAGTGTTGGCCCTGCGATGGCCTGGCGAGCTTTTTTTCCCAAACATCCACAAACAAATCGCAAATTACGTGCCAACTTTCACGCGATTTCAACGCGTATTTAAGACATGAAATATTCACTTGCACATGGAGTCGCAAAACATCTTGACACAGATTTCAAAATTCGCAAAAAAATCAATTTGTGTCGGTCACTTTTCTATTCAATTCATTTTGGAATGAAAACAATAACTCCCTCTAAATATTTAGGCGTTGTCTAAAAGCGGAGCTCTGAAAATGTTAACACGTGTAAGTTTACAGAAACATGCATACGTAAAGTAAGAGAATGAGATGTGAAGTGCATTTGCACTTAGCGCCATCGGCGGTGGCGGCATGCACGTTGGCACGGACACAACAACAAAATTGAGCAAATGGATTTATAACATTTGCATAAGTATGGAGCTCCAGAGCACCACTATAACAGCACACCATGTTGTGTTTTATTAGTTGCGTAAGTATTTAATGCAGTGGCTCCTCATCCTGTACATTTTTGTGCTCCCTGATAAGAAGCGTCAATTAGTTTTAATTAAGAGAGTTATAGGAGACAAAAAGCCAAAATATTCAGGAGACTGGTTTTTCACAGGATAAATGTACAGGATAAAGAGAAATCTGTCAGCAAACATAAGCAAAAAAGGAGTTTTTTTAACTCCTCAGAGGGTTTTTACTCTCAGCGAACCTTTCCTTATAGTTTCTCTGTAGTTACTGAATAATATTTATGAAATCTGACCTAGCAATATTCTTCTCACATGACAATAAAAATAATTTTTGTCCTGTTATAATGTACTGAGAAAGCAGCATGTGATGAAGCGTGTGCTAGCGGGTGATCGCTGACTCCTCCCTGTCCTCGCTTTGTCTTCCACACCATGTTTAGACACAGAAAGGGCCATGATGGACGCTTCTCCCTCTCTGTCTGTCTCTCTCACGCACAAACACAACACACTGAGGCACACAATACCACAGGGATCCGGGATAAAGCCTCTCGTTTCATAAAGTGCCAGAGTCGGCGTCCACCTGTTCCTTGTCTGTCATGTGCGCGAGTGTGAGAGGGAGTATCGTATGGGAAAGCCTACGTCGTACTCACAAGGGCCATGTGAGCACAAACGACTTGTTTTTTTGTTTTTGTTTTTTTTCCCCCAGACACTTTCGAAGCAAATGTTATTTCTTTGGTGGCATGTTCTCATATACTCCAGTACAAACGTTTATATACTGTAGGGTTTCACGGTTGACACTGTTTTGCCATTTGTTCGCGGATGGTGATTAGGCCCACTTGCTTTTTCTCACCAGGTTCAACAAACAACCCAAACTGAACAAATGTGCCACGACCACCTACTTTGTGCTCCTTCATTCATACAGCACACAGACCACTTGTTGCCCTCTTCAGGACTTAATTATCTGACTGCTGTGTTAATGAGGAAGGAGTTCACCCTCTTTCCTTTTGTCCGTTCCCGAGCCTCCTGGGTTTCTATGTTCTCATATAAGCACAGGTGCAGGAGACCCACCACTGGACAAAAAAAACACATCTGAACGGCAGATCGGGTTCTGTCTGCGGAAACCCGATCCACATCCTGTCAGGAAGTTGTCCGGCATAGCTGGACCACGGCTGCTGCTTCACTTCTCTTCGCTTCTTCTATCACTCGCCTCCACAATCTTTTCAACCATTCATTTAGTACTAATCATTAAGTCGTGCCTTATTCACACTTGTCAGTTTAATTTATGTACAAAGCAACACCTTATAAAATAAGAAATGAGTTCTACACTTCTACAAAATAAATAAATAAATAAATTCCTGGCTTTCCTTGCATGTGACACACAAAAGGCTCAGCCTGTTGGCAGAGCTGCTTTAGCCTTGAAAACATCTGCACAAGTTACGAAGAGGAGGAGTTGACGAGTTCCTCAGTAATACCTCCGAAGATAAGCATTCAAGCTAGCGCATTGTATAAAAGAGGTAACTTATTAAAGGAAGAAGAAAGACTTGTTTCCATGGTGTTGCCACTTTGCACAACAACACAGCGGCATAGAAATTGGTAAATATCTCAATCATGCCTAAGAAGCTAAAAGAATTAAACAAAGACGTGGCACACACACACACACACACACACACACACACACACACACACACACACACACACAGACACACACACACCCTTCACAGCAGAGGAGCTGTCAAACCATTTCATACAAGATTTACATCTTATTTATTCCATTCCTACACCCACTTCAATTTGAACAAATTACTGAAAAGACACTGAAATTATCCTCAAACACACTAATGCATAATGACTTTTACAACACCAGCTTAAAAGGGGTTGTGACTGTAACCAGTAACAGAATAATAGTCATTTTATTAAAAAAATAATTAACATTTTTTTTTTAAATTGTAAAAAAAGATTAGATCATCTGGGTCTTTGGAACTGGCCTCCTCCTGAAAATCATAGCTCGAATGTATGGAGGGATGATTTGGAAATTAAAGTAATTAATTACTGGAGAAAATAGACGGCAGAATGTTAACCATTATTTATATAATTAATATATAATAATGTATATGTATATATGTATAATGTATATATGGATATATAATAATGTAATAATATTATAATATAATATATAATAATACATAAGTCAAATATATTAACATGATTTTCCTTACTTGACAAGGTTTTCGTGGGAACACTCAAACCCCATACACGTATCCTACGTATATCAAGATTAATTTATTTTAGTAACTTGTTTATAGAAAGGAATAAAAATGAGGTAACCAAACACGCAATCTTAGTCGCGACATATCTTTACTTCTTTATTTAGTTCATGTCATCAACGATGACGTCACATCACGTGGCAAGAATATTATATGCCTCTTGTTCTTTATACTCTCTCTCAGAAACATTTTCTTAAATCTTTCCTTTTTTTTGGCCCCCATGTGTACATGAACACTGGCAGGACGGAGGGATGGAGGACAGAGGGACGTACAGACGTACACTATAGGTTTAATTAAGAAAAAAGAAAACAAATTCATATCTCAGGAAGGGAACCACCTATTGCAGCCAAACTTGGGCACGTTCCTCTGTGGGAGACAGTAGTTCAAAGACATATTCGTTTGGCTTGATGAGTAAAAATACATAAGGATAATTAATGAAAATGTCTCAACGTTCCAAAAGCAACTTGATGGTTTGACACGCCGCTATAATTAAATTAAATTAATATAAATATAATTAAATGTGGTTAAAATTGTTATCCGTTTTTAACCAAATACACATTTTTAATTAAGTTCCTATTTCCATCCCTAACACTTCCGATAAACAATAAACTGGACACTGAGCACTATTGCGAGTACCACACAGTCACATCACATTTGGAAGTAAGAAATAAAGACACAATCTCAAATAACCGGTTTACGTGCAACAAGAGATCATCACAGCTGAAATGTCTACCATGCCTGTTGAAGAAAACACAAAAGCACCATGCTTCAGGAGAGAAACTGAGTACGGCTTCATAAGGTCTTTTTCTTGTCTGTAAATGAATCACACTTATAAGGTGATTTATCATAAACTGGGAAAACACACAGGAAGACATTTTGACTCCTGGTGCCCGGTGCCATGACTTATCAGAGTGACGATATCACCACATGGCTCAGTTCTAGCACTTCAGTTTGTCACCAACCAATCTGCCCCTCAGTAGTTATCTCACCTCTCAGTTTGCTTTCAGCACACATTAGAACACTGCCGCATGCAATCTTTTCTCCCGTGATAAATATCTGCCATATGTGTCATTTGTTTATTCGTCTCATTTTGCCACTTAACCTTCAGTGAAGGAAAGCAACTGTATAAAGAAGATATTATTTGATAAGATACTAAAGGAAAGAAAACAAATTATATTATCTGTAGTCTCTCTCTGTCTCTCTCTCTCTCTCACTCACACATGCTCATACTTAACTCCTTAAGCTTCCTGTAACCTGTCAGTGAGTCCAGACTGACATTCCTGATACTTACAACTACATACCCCTCCTATAATTTTCACTGATTGACTAATGTAGTTATTACATTGTAGTTATTTACTTAGGGTGAATAACAGAACCTCTCTCTCTCTATCTCTCTCTCTCTCTCTCTCTCTCTCTCTCTCACATACACACCCACACACATACACAAAAGTGTGTGATCTCCTTAAGGAGTGTCAGAAAATTCCCATACTGAAGGACATGAGGAGATAAGAGTAGGTGGATTTGACCTTGCTCGGCCTGCTGAGTCTACACTGTGATAAAAGATGCTTCTCGTGCCTGATCTGTTCCCAGTGGCTCTGTGACAAGAGACACATAAGCATGTCCAAACATTTACGTGCAAAGATTCAAACTCAGCACACACACTGAGGTGGCGCACATGGATCCAGCAGCTCCTGGATGTCCCTTCACTGCTATTTTGTTAGGGTCTTTAAGAGTGACCACAAACCTTTCTCTTCACTGATATAACAGGAAGTGTAAGAATGCCTTATTACAACTGAAAATATGGCAGTTCAACCCACAAAATATCAATAAAGGATATTTATAAGAAACATGGTGGCAATTTGTAATAAAAGCTAAAGACGTCACTTGTGGTCCTTAAATGTTATCAGTCAGTGATAACACATTACATATCCTGATATTTATATCCAAGTCTGGGAAAAATAAAACAAGCTAATTCTCAGCATTTTAGCCTTATCTTTGACATTAAAACAATAGTATATGACTATTG
>JBCNYH010000002.1:33057518-33076231 GCA_039654325.1 Tandanus tandanus
AAAGTGTTTTCAGTGAATTGGATTGAATTAATCATGTAAATCTTTGCCATCTCAATCATTAGTTTAAAACTTTATTTTACCACGGGTAAGTGACTTTGACCTACTTTTTGTCTTCTTCTAACAAGACTCGTGCTAAAATGTTTATGATTTTGAGTAGGTCAAAAAGTATATAAAAATATAAAAAAATACCCATATATATGAAATTTAAAAATAACCAAAATTGGCCCTAACAAGTAAACCTCTTGTTCCTCTGTGTGTTTTCCACCATAAGCTGACTGTAGATGTATTTTTTTTTTTTCTCTCCCTGATGATCATTGGTTCTTCTTCTTTAGGAATTTTGAACATTTAATTCCGGATGCCCCGGAACTGATCCACGACTTCCTGGTGAATGAAAAAGACGCAAGCTGTAAAAGAAACGCCTTCATGATGCTGATCCACGCAGATCAGGTGAATCATTTATCAAAAATTCATACAATATTTTATTCTTTATTATTATAAATGTGTAATTTTGTAATTGCTCTCATTTGCTCTTCTCTGAATGTTTAAAACATCCTTTGGGTGATGAGACGTTTCTGTAGTTAAAACGTGTTTTTTTTTTTTATTTTTTTTTTTTTTTTTATTGATAACAGAAAATGATTCCGTCTGTAGGGTTGGAAATATTCAGAGGATTTTCTTTTCCATGCTGTTTCTTTTTTAATTAAAATTTTTTTTAGTTTATATTTTAACAAATTTAAATATATTAATACTTAAGTTGTATAGTAAATGATTGTGTTGTGGAAGTGTTATATGAAAATAAAAATAGAAACTGTGAGTAGCAGTGTTCACTGATGACACCAATTATTATTATTATTATTATTATTTTTATTAAAGCTGGGGTTTGTAATTTTTTTTGCAGTATACACAAAACTGTTTTATTTGTTAAAATGTACCCTGACAGCAATAAATAACTAATAAAATCTGAAAATCCTGTAAAAACACTGGCCAATCAGTGCCTCGCGGTCCGCTGGGAAATATCCAATCAAATGCTCCCGTGTCTCCCTGCTCATTCGTGAACTTAACAGTGCACAGACCTGCATTCAGAGCAGAGCGCGTGCGGGTGGATTGGGGCGTGGTTTTGAAAGGATCTCAGAGGGCAGAAGATGAGAGGGTTTAGAGAGATGCTAATTTAAAATTTTGCTAACTTTCCAGATTACCAACCCCAGCTTTAATGATTCTTCATTCGTATTTTTGTGATATATAATTATAGTTGATCAGTTTATACTGAGTGAATATTAAAAATACTGGCAGTGGTGGTAAAGATAAGGTTTTAATGCTGTCCTGTAGTAAGTGGTGTGTGTGTGTGTGTGTGTGTGTTTGCAGGATCGAGCTCTAGATTATCTCAGCACGTGTATCGATCAGGTTCACACATTCGGAGACATTCTGCAGCTGGTGATTGTTGAACTGATCTATAAGGTGATTTATCATTATATTAAGTGTTATAGGCTCTGTTATGGGTGAGACTTACACTCACTCTCATACTGCAGTGTGTACAAGAGGAATGATTCACACTGTCCAGCTGTCACTTAGTCTGTTTCCTCAGGGTCTTTCAGGGTTTCTTCCCTATGTTGTTTCAGGAGGTTTTTATCAGTCATCATTAAAGATAAATTTAGAAATGTAACGTTAATTTATATACAGCTGCTTTGTGACTGACTTTGTCTCTTGTTAAACGCATTATACAAATAACACTGTGTGTGTGTGTGTGTGTGTGTGTGTGTGTGTGTGTGTGTAGGTGTGCCACGCCAACCCGTCAGAGCGAGCTCGCTTTATCCGCTGTATCTATAACCTGCTACAGTCATCCAGTCCCGCTGTGAAATACGAAGCTGCTGGAACTTTAGTCACTCTGTCAAGTGCTCCAACCGCCATCAAGGTCCGATTCCAACCTCCACCCTCTCACACCCGTGTACTTCATCAAACCTGTTCACATCTACAAGCGTGAATGTGTGTGTTTGTGTTTTCAGGCTGCAGCTCAGTGTTATATTGACCTGATCATTAAGGAGAGCGATAACAACGTGAAGCTGATCGTCCTGGATCGTCTCATCGAGCTGAAGGAACATCCCACTCACGAACGCGTGCTGCAGGTACATCATCATCATCATCATTTTTACCATCGTCACCTTCATCACCACCACTGCCTTCACCAGTATTACCTTTATCTTCACCGTCACCTTCCTCATCACCTTCACTAGTACTATCAACTTGATGACTACCCCCACCATGTTCATCTCCATCACCTCCACTGTCAGCATCATCTTTACCTTCACCATCACCTTCACCTTTAATAAAGAGTTTATCGGTAAACCGCACTAACGTCACGGTTCTGTTCTGATCCGAGGACCTGGTGATGGACATCCTGAGGGTTCTGACCACGCCCGACCTGGAGGTGCGCAAGAAGACACTGCAGCTGGCGCTGGACCTGGTGTCGTCTCGTAACGTCGAGGAGGTGTGTGTGTGTCTGTGTGTTAATATGGTGTTTTATAACTCATTATTTTAATAATAAATATTATAATTATTATTTCAATTTTGTATTAAATTATTAAAATATATAATTTATTTATAAACTTTATGTTTAACAAAAACTGTTTATTTAATGTTATTATTTAAATGATTATAAATCAATAAAATGAGACAAAGTAATTTGGATACGTACAGCAGTAAAAAAAAAATTGATTTTTTTCTGTAAAATTGTTTGCAATATGTAGAGGAAAATTGTAAAAAAAAAAAAAAAAATGTGTTTCATGCCATGCCATCACTGGAGTACCACCTCAAAGTGTAAATAGTCGGGCTTGTAATAAAGATCTTGTATCAAAATTTATATCCAGAGTAGAAATTCCTGTTTTTCTTACTTTGTGGACTGAGAATCGCACATCGATTTACGGTTCTGTGCGTAACCAGTGGTGTCCACGCTATTACATACGGAACTGATGCATTTTTCCTGTGAGGGGTGAGGATACGTCGTTCACTGTTTAGTTGAGTTCCTCCTGAAGTGTATCTATTTCACATGTAGTCGAGCTGTAATTAATTTATTCACCAAAAACAAATGGGATGAATTTGGTGTCCGTACGTACGAATGAAATTGAAGATGAATTTGGTGTCCATACAGATTTATTCCTGTTTGTTACTAATAAAAGTGCAGTTATGTGCATGAAGTAGTTCTCTAAGTGTCTTTGTAGCGATGGTTCATGAATTTATGGTCAATATAGAGGGAAATAAACTGGACTACATTGAAATTTTGGGGATTGTGAATGTCACACATTGTGGTACCAGTTTCAAAGAATGACTATATTATGCATTATCTCTGTAATATGATTTATCAGAATCCTATAATAAAAAAGTGACCCATGGGGTTCACTTTTTTTTATCTGACCCCGTTGTTCTTCACAGTTGGTGATTGTGCTGAAGAAGGAAGTGATAAAGACAAACAACGTGACTGAACACGAAGATACGGATAAATACCGCCAGCTGCTGGTCAGAACTCTCCACTCCTGCAGTGTTCGCTTCCCTGACATGGCTGCTAACGTCATCCCTGTGGTGAGAGTCAGGACACACACTCGCACACCGCTCACATACCAGCCAATCGGGTGGCAGGGTCACCGTGTATGAACTCATACCCATACACACTTCAGTTAAAGTTCGCTTCAATCATCAGAATGAAGAGAAAGTGTGACGTTCCCTGTGACATGCGCAGGTTACCTGAAGCTCTTCACCTGTATCTGTGTGAGCTTATACAAGGTGCTCCTGCCATCTGATTGGATGAATAGATAACTACATGAATTTGCAGCTGTATGTGTGACATTAAATGTAGATTACTTCATTCATAAAGAAAGCAAGCAGTAATAAGGAGGTGTGTTATAGACAGAAATAAACACCACGCACAACACGAGCTCAACTCACCTGCAGTACTGCCACTGACCTCCAGGGGTCACAACACAGCGCAAATCCTTTAAGTGCTCATGTGACATGTTATTAAACTGTCCCTCATTATCAGTGTAACAAGAAAATACTGAGTAATTAAGACCTTTGTTTTGTGTGTGTGTGTAGCTGATGGAGTTCCTCAGTGACACTAACGAAGCGGCGGCTGCTGACGTGTTGGAGTTTGTGCGTGAGGCGATACAGAGGTTCGACTCGCTCAGAGCACTTATCATCGAGAAAATGCTGGAAGTTTTCCACTCCATTAAAGCTGTCAAGTAAGAATACAGTGATACACTCACACACTCATACACACACACACACACACAGTGTTAAAACTTTCCATCTGCAGTCTGTTCTCAACTCCGAATCTCAGATTGATTTAACTCTCAGCATCACAGCATGAGATTATCCACACACACACACTTGCAGATGCTTTCACACACACTCACACATCCACTTCCTGTTTACATAATTAATAATTCAATCTTTGACACATCCCTGATAATCATCAGTGTATTTATGTTGGCTGTAAACGTGTGTGTGTGTGTGTAGAATTTACAGAGGAGCACTTTGGATTCTGGGAGAGTACTGCAGTACGAAAGATGATATTCAGAGTGTGATGACTGAAGTGCGCCGCTCACTCGGAGAGGTAACACTCTAAACTTCTTTCACTGGATATTACATCATTCAACATGGTGGCTAAACTCACTCTCTGTGTGTGTGTGTGTGTGTGTGTGTGTGTAGATCCCCATAGTGGAGAATGAGATAAAGAAGGAGGCAGGGGAGCTGAAGGTGGAGGAGGAGGTGAGCGCAGCACCAGTGCAGAAGCTGGTGACCGAGATGGGAACGTACGCCACTCAGAGCGCACTCAGCTCCAACAGACCCTCGAAGAAAGAGGAGGACAGGTCCGTCTGCTCACGCTGCACCACAAGGCTGGCCGGGAGGGTGGGGTGTTTGGGAGAGTGCTATCTGCCCTCTTCCACATACATCAGCTCACAGATTGGCGAGTTTCCCTGTGATTGACAGGGTAGAGGGTATACCCCTCCCTCTGAGATACGAGCGATGATCTCTAGAAAACATCACAGCTTCGCTCACTTTTCTACGTTTTCTCGTGTCCGTACTTTCAGATGTGGGAGCCGTCCTAGTATAGTTCTGTACCAGAACCAGATCCAGGCTGTTTTTAGATCAAACATGTGGATCAGTTATAGATATACCGGCACTGTCAGTGGAGGAAGGGTGTAAGTGACAGGATTTATGAGAGGATGAACTCGTGTGTTAACTCGTATAACATTTAACTTTTCTTTCAATCATTAAAAATACTGAATAATCTTTGAGAGGTAATTTGAAGGTGTTCTTCCTCTGTGTGTCGGTGCAGCTCATGGCATCGTGTAATGACGACTTTAATTTTTTTTCTTCTCTAGACCTCCTCTGAGGGGTTTCCTGTTGGACGGGGATTTCTACGTCGCCGCGTCTCTCGCCACCACGCTGACTAAAGTCGCTCTGCGTTACATTGCGATGGTTACAGACAAGAAGAAGCAAAACGTAATGTCTTACCTCTAATACTTTTTTTTAAAATAAATAATGTTTACTATAATGACTGGGTTTGTTTGTGTGCTTATTATATTATTTTTTTTTTTCTGGGCGTTCAGTCGTTTGTAGCTGAAGCGATGTTGATTATGGCCACCGTGCTGCACCTGGGGAAATCCTCACTGCCCAAGAAGCCAATCACAGACGACGATGTGGAGCGAATCTCTCTGTGCCTGAAGGTCCTGGCCGAGTCCTCACCGCTCATGAGTGACATCTTCAACAAGGAGTGCCGCAAATCCCTGTCTCACATGCTAACCGTACGACTGGAGGAGGAGAAACTTTCTCAGAAGGTACACACACACACACACACACGTGTACACAAACATACACATGCATACGCGCACACACATACACACACGTGTACACAAACACACAGAAACTGTACATGTGCATACGCGTATGTGTGTGTGTGTGTGTGTGTGTGTGTATATATAAATATATATTAATATTGTGTATATGCACACATTATACATGTAAGGTTTGTTTCATGTTGAATTCCACAGAAAGAATCAGAGAAGCGTAACGTGACGGTGCAGGCAGACGATCCCATCTCCTTCATGCAGCTCACCGCCAAGAACGAGATGAGCTCAAAAGAGGATCAATTCCAGCTCAGCCTGCTGGCCGCCATGGGCAACACACAGAGGAAGGAAGCATCCGACCCGCTCTCATCCAAACTCAATAAGGTCAAGCCATACAACACTCTGACCACGCCCACTATTACATCTACACATCAATAAACACACAGACACACACGAGGAGGACTTTATTCACTCAGGTGTGTAAGTGGGAGATCACGCTCGCAGTCGTGCAGGAGAGAGATCACGCTCGCAGTCGTGCAGGGGAGAGGTCACGCTCGCGCTCATACATAACCTGTGGATGAGGCGGAGATTTCATAATTGTTTGTTGTAACGTCGGGTCAAACAGTGTAGCTAGAGATTATTAACAGAGTGTGAAAGTGTTTCACTCAGAATCTGACTTCAAACACACTGCAGGAGTGTGTGCATGTGTGTGCATGTGTTCGTGCGTGCGTAGAGACCGTTGTGTATGGACTTGCTCACGTTTCACGTTTTGGCCAACAGGTGGGAGTGTGACAGGATGAAGTTTATGTGAACGTGTTTTGTTTATTATTTTCTCAATAACTTTCTGTATTTGTGTATTTCCCTCCGCAGGTGACGCAGCTGACAGGTTTCTCAGATCCAGTGTATGCTGAAGCGTACGTCCACGTTAACCAGTATGACATTGTGCTGGATGTCCTGGTGGTCAACCAAACCAGTGACACCCTCCAGAACTGCACTTTGGAACTTGCCACACTGGGTACAGATCTGCTCCTACAGCAGCTATCCCTTCATCCTGTCTGTCTGTCTGTCTGTCTATCTATCTATCTAATCCACCCACCTACCTTCCTTCCTTCCTTCCAACCTACCGTGGGTATAGAAAAGAATCACCCTCTTCAAAATATTCACATTTTGCTGTTTTGCAGTCTAGAATGAAGACACTAAAAAGAATTTTTTTTTCAGCTGTATTTATTCAGTGCAACTTATAACAGCCAAGTGAAATGTCATAGCAACAGTTCAGGAAAAAAGAGTCACTGAGATGATTAAAGGATCACTACCTTCTAAAACACTCGATCAGGTGTAACTAATCACCTTCTCCATTGCACACCAAGCTAACTGGCTTTCACCTGTGGTCAACTGTAATCATTATGTTTAGTTTAGAATAAAAACAGCAATTCCTAGAGCATTCCAGTGCTTGAAGTGTAAATTAAAGTGAACAGTCAACTACGGGTTGCAAGGCACTGCCAAAAGATCACATGGATAGAAATGTGAATAAGCACAAGTCAGGAAAGGGATACAAAAAAAAAAATCAAAGGCTTTATCAATCTCTGGGAGTACAGTACAGGCAGTCCCTCCAAACTGGATGGAAAAGTGAGGTAGTAACTGGTCAGAGAGGTTACCAAGAGGCCTTCTTTTGGCAACTCTGAAGCTGTTACGGAATTTCATTTGGTAAGGAATGGTCATTGTGTGCATGTGACATTATCACAAATGCTTCACATGTGCTGGTATGGGAGGGTTTCTACAACAAAACCCTCCTCAACAATTGCCACATCGAACAAATGACACTCTCAATGGGAAGAAGGTTCATCTTCCAACGTGACTATGAGCCCCCACTGTGTCTGAAGAAGATAAAGGTGAATGTCCTTGTGTGAGCTGTCAGAAGCCAGACTTAAATCCTACTGAAAATCTGCGGGACGTCTTGAAGATTGCAGTCCACCATCACCACCATCCAATCTGACTGAACTTGAACAACTCTGTAAAGAAAAGTTGGGCAAATATTCTACAGTCTGGATGTGTAGGCTGGAATTAAAGAAAAAGGTGGTTCCACAAAGTACTGACCTGGGGGGTGGGGGTGTATGTTTCAGGCTGCAAAGCAACACAGTATGAATAATTTGAGAATAAATTTATCTGTCTGCGTATTTATTCATTTCTAGTGTATGAAGTTGAATATAGTTAGAGATGTTGTGATCCTCCAGGTGACCTGAAGCTGGTGGAGAAGCCGTCTCCTCTCACTCTCGCTCCTCATGACTTCGCCAACATTAAGGCTAACGTGAAAGTGGCTTCCACAGAAAACGGCATCATCTTCGGAAATATCGGTGAGGAAACACTCTCTGGGTTCAAATAAATATCACCCACAGGAAGTATGAAGATTTATCCTGGAGGGATTTAGGGGTATACATGATGGGCTGAGAGCCACAGTGGTCTAACCCACAAAAACTGAAAAATGAGATATTCTGTAGATGTGAATAATGAGATATTGAGAAATTTGATATTTTGACAGATATGGATAAGGTCCAAGCATCCCAGCACGGTCTCTTCATCTTCCATGACTTTGAATCATATCAAAGTTTCATGTCATTTTTCTCCAAAACAGTTTTCTGTTGGTTAGACCAGTCTGGTTCTCAACCCCTCATATATATGTATACGGTGTGTGTGTTATTGTGTGACATGCTGGAAGCAGCCAGTGATGGGAACTGTGTATAACCTGTGTGTGTGTGTTACAGTGTATGATGTGTCGGGAGCAGCCAGTGACAGGAACTGTGTGGTTCTCAGTGATATCCACATCGATATCATGGACTACATACAACCGGCCTCCTGCACCGATGCAGAGTTCAGACAGATGTGGGCGGAGTTTGAGTGGGAGAACAAGGTAAAGAACCTTTTTAAAGTGAAGGAGGGTTGGAGGATATGGCTGTACATACCATCTAAAAGTATACAATTGTCCACCGGTAGAGATTTTGCTATACCGTTTATACTGCGGAGGTTAAAAGCCAGCCAGCTTTGTTACCTGTTTGTACGTACGTGCAAGTTGAAGAAAGAAAGCGGCATCGACGAGGAGTGTGAAACTGCAGGTGGCAGCATCAAAAAAAAACAAAAATGAGGAACAACTTCCAACATAAAGGTGCTATGTCTGTTTTGTGGTACTTTTTTGGATTTAGAAAATATCAAGAAATACTACAAAAGCCGAAGGATTTGTGGAGAATCTACCATTTCCAAAACAAAAGCCACATTAACTCCTTATGTTCAACATAGTTTGGCACGACGAAGAAAGGAAATTACACACACCACAACGACACATATATGTAAGGGCATGGTCCCGAATCATGCCGTTGAAAAGCCACGGTTCAGAGAGTTACTCAGCCCCGATGTTGAGTTGCTGGGTTTATCTGGAGAATTTAGAAGAAGCTTCATATTGTACTTTATTACAATTACAGACATGTGATCAAGCTGCACCACACAGGAGAATAATAAAACTTTAAAATGGTTTTTGTATTAAACTCGACAATGGAGTACCAGATTTTTACACACTCGTTTATTTTGACAGCTTTTTGAAATTAAAGAAGAGAAATTCTGCAGGAAAAGTCAAGTCTGGTTTATTAATACAGATTTTGGTGATTTAATTTGCACTGACTGTCAAACAACAACAAGCTATATAATACTATGTACTATTTTATGTATAATACATATATACTATATGATGTATACCGTTACCGTCATATAAAGTTATTTATACCCTGACAGGAGATTTTCTACCATATCACTCACCTTTATAGTAATGAACTGTGTGATTATACTCTAAACACCTCAATTCTCCTCTTCCTCCTCCTCCTGTTTCTCTAAAGGTTACAGTAAACACCAACATCACTGAACTGAACGATTATCTTCAACACATCCTCGGCTCCACCAACATGAAGTGTTTAACTCCTGAGAAGGTAACGCTGGGAATCTCTGTCTCTGTCTCTCTCACTCACTTTATCCTTCATGTTTCCTCTCTCTCACGCTCTGTCCTCCCTGTATTCTCTCTCATGCTCTGCTCTCTATCTATCTATCTTTCTGTCTCTTTCCTACTTCCCTCGCTCTTTCTTTCTCTCATCCCTGTCTTCTCTTTTTTTTTCTTTTTCTCTCTCACATATGCCACCCCCTACCTTCCTGTGTGTATTTTGTGCATCTATTTGTGTGTACAAAGTGTGTCTGTGTGTATAGTGGGAGTGTATTTAAGGCATAAATGTGTGTGTATATAATGTGTGTTTGTGTGTGTGTGTGTGTATATATATATATATATTGTAGGCTCTCTCTGGTGTTTGTGGCTTCATGGCTGCTAATCTGTACGCGCGCTCCATCTTCGGTGAGGACGCGCTCGCTAACGTCAGCATCGAGAAGCCGATCCATCTCGGCCCCGATGCGCCCGTCAACGGCCACATCCGGATCCGGGCCAAAAGCCAGGTAAGGAGCTGTCAGTCAACGCTTGTGTACACTGTATGACCAATAATAAAGTGCATCCCTGACAATCTTACAAGTACGAAGCAGCCAGTCGTATAAAATGTCTGGGTTAGAATTTATCTTCACTGGAACTCATACAATTCCCCCGACTCCCTGAAGAGGGCAGTGTAAACTTAAGTTTATGGTATTGTTACTCTGGTTGTTATGATCCCGGGTGATGTCATGCAGGTACAATTGTAAGCATGGTGTATTAATGTAGCATCGGGCAAACTAAAATGGATGACGGAGTGTGTGTGTGTGTGTGTGTGTGTGTGTCCTAATAATTTGCTTTAAAGTGAGGACTGATATGATGAGGTTTTTGTCCTTGGTTGTAGATTTTATTCCTTTATTTTAATGTTTGTGTTTTTCCTCTACAGGGCATGGCCTTGAGTCTGGGAGATAAAATTAATCTGTCTCAGAAGAAAACCATCTCATAATATTTAAAAGTCTTCAATAGGAAGTGATCGGATTGTCCTTCTTTACATCCTTTTCCTCTCTCGCTCTGTTGCTGACTTGTGTTCACATCATCGCTGTGTGATTCGAATTAAACCAGTAATAATGTGGATCAATGTTTCATCCAAAAACTCTGTCTTCATTTATTCTGTACATGTACCAATAAATATCACCAGACCAGCACCGTCTCCTGTCCTTCATTTTGATTTCCTCTTTAATGTGAATCAATAAACACTGTGCAGGGGTGGGGTAGTGGTTACTCACAGCCAGGTCCTGGGTTCGAGTCCTGAGCTTGGGCGTTTCTGTGTGGAGTTTACATGTGCACCCCTGCTTGCATGGGTTTCCTCCCACAGTCCAAAGACATGTACATTAGGCTAATTGGCTGTTCCAAATTATCTTTTGGTGTGAGTGTGAATGGTTGTGTGTGATGGATTGGTGAGCTGTTCAGGGTGTACACTGCCTTCGCCTATACTTTGCTGAGTTTGGCTCCAGCATCTCTGCAACCCTAGTGGGATTAGGTGGTTCAGAGAATGAATGAATGAAAAAACATTAGAAAGATGATAATTTTATAATAACAAACTCCCGAACCTCAACTCTTGGTCGGCTCAATCTCATCCAAAGGAGAAACGGTAGGCGGCTTTGACTCTGGACGTCCATGCCTCTCGGTCCGCAGCTGCAGCTCGAATTTCCCTCTCAGTCATTGAGATGCCAATGGATACAAGACTTGCAATATTCTGCAGGTTGGTGGACTTCTGTCACCGTCGTCATCTGCGTCCATGAGCAGGTGTGTGCAGTACAATACTTTTGTATGAAGTCGTTTGCACTTCTAATGCAGTGTCCAACAAACGATATCTGCCTGCGAATGACTTGTTTGGAAAGCAGCCTTATTAACCTTTTCATTTGTGACTTGATCTTCAGCAGTGATATGTTATACTGTATTAATCCTGCAGAGGAAATTATTGCCTCTGCATTTAACCCATCCAAAGTGAGCACACACACACACACTCGGAACAGTGGGCTGCCACACACATTGGGGCGCCCGGAGAGCAGTTGGGGGTTAGGTTCCTTGCTCAAGGGCACTTCAGCCATGAAGGTGCAGCTCACTTCCCTGCCGCCACACATTTTTCCTGCTGGTTCGGGAATCGAGCCAGCGACCTTTTGGTCCCATAGCCGCTTCTCTAAGCGTTAGGCTACGGCTGCCCTCGTATTGAGAATGACATGCAGTCTTTGGGTCTGGAAGGAGTTGATTTTTTGAGATTAGTGTCTTCAGGACGTATGACTCGAAGTTGTATAGCAAGGTGCTGATTATTGGTGCTTGGAAGAACTTGATTTTGAGATCGACAGGTGCATCTGACAGCCAAATGTTTTTAAGTTCCCAAAAATGCACCCCAAGCTTTGGCTTTTCTAAACTTTAAAATCTTTCATCGTTTCATAGACATACACTC
Organism: Tandanus tandanus; assembly: GCA_039654325.1. NCBI lineage: Eukaryota > Metazoa > Chordata > Actinopteri > Siluriformes > Plotosidae > Tandanus > Tandanus tandanus. The sequence goes on from JBCNYH010000002.1 coordinate 33,069,766, forward strand.
CAAGGTACTGGAAATCTTCAACCACTTCATGGGTTTCGTTTTCAAGAGTTATAAGTGGTCGCTCAATATTTTTCACAAGTACCTTGGTTTTGCTGACATTGATTTGCAGACCTACCTCTTTCGCACGTGATGGTTAAAAACTCGTGTTCCCCCAGGACTGACTTCAGGAAGTAATTGTCAGGGTGCCAATATTTATGACACAATCATTTATGTAGAAAGTGTGTCTAATTGTTCATGATGACGATGGCAGTGTTATTTATTATTTTGGGCGTGACTCTTCAATGAGCTCATTGCTTTATTTATTTTAAATCTACAGTTAATTATTTAGGATGGTGCGGTGTTATAGTGGTTAGCACATCTGTCTCACACCAGAAAGGTCCTGTGGTTAAGTCCCGGGCTTGGCAAGGGTGTTTCTGTGTGGTGCTTGCATGTTCTCCTTGTGCTTGCGTGAGTTTCCTCCGGGTCCTCTGGTTTCCTATCAGTCCAAAGACATGCACATTAGGCTAATTGGTTGTTCTATTGGCTGAATGGTTAAGCGTGTTGGCCCTGTGATGTGAAATACATGAACATGAACACAAATTAACATTTAGGAAAACATCACTACTGAAATTCCCCCAGACTGCAACATCTCCTCCTCTTCCTATTCCTCTACCTCTTTCTTCTCTTCTTCCTGCTTCTCCTTTTGCTCCTCCTCCATCTCCAAGATGGCGCCGGTGATGGTGGTCGCTGTCGCTTGGCGTCCTCTTCAATTTTGCTTTTTTCTTATGTTTTTAGCGCTATATTCGTGCTTTGTGACAACATGTAACGCAGTAACCACTTATGACAGACAGACTCATTTAGATATCCGAGAATCTTCAAAAACTTGAACCACAACAACAGACTATTTTATGAATGGAGGTGGCTTACCTTGGCTACTTGAATGGAAACAATGCTGGAGGAAAAGGGGGAGAAGAGACTTCTGGTCATGCTGAGGAAGAGACAACACCGTACCCTGCTTCTCAGCATTCTCCTGGCTAACGTCCAAAGTTTAGAAAACAAGCTGGATGAAGTACGGGCCAGGATTGAACTTCCACCGGGACATTAGGGACTGCAATGTCTTATTTTTACGGAGATATGGCTGGACCCCTCAGTCCCTGACTCAGCTATTGTTCCTGAGGGCCTCTCCATTCACCAGCAGGACAGGACAGAGGATTCGGGGAAGCGCAGGGGAGGTGGTGTGAGCATTATGACCAACAAGTGGTGGTGTGTGGATGTACAAACAGTTTCATCGGGGTGCTCTCTGGATCTTGAACACCTCATGATTAAATGCAGACCTTTTTATCTGCCCAGAGAGTTTACAGCAGTGTTCTGTACCGCTGTTAATATTCCCCCCCACGCCGACACCATGCAGGCGCTGGACGAACTGTATGAGGTTATCGACCAGCAGGAAACACTTCACTCGGAGGCCACTTTCATCGTGGCTGGTGACTTTAACAAGGCGAACCTGAGGAAAGTTCTGCCAAAGTACTATCAGCATGTAGACTTTCCACCGCGTGGCCATAACTTTTTGGAAAGTGCTTATACGCCACTTGAACACACCTCCAAAGCCTTTGGCAAATTAGGTCACTCCTCCATCCTGCTGCTACCAGACAGAAGCTGAAATGCGAGCAGCCGATGATGTGCTCGGTTCAACACTGGACCAACCAATCAGACAACGTCCTGCGTCACAGCTTCCGCAGTACAGACTGGGAAGTTTTACGGACTGCCACCAACAATAATGTGAATGACTATGCTGAATATGTTACCGGATACATTCACAAATTCATCGATGACATCATACCGCGGGTTACTGTATGGACTTATCCCAACCAGAAGCCATGGGTCAACGGAGAGGTGCGCATTGAGCTCAGAGTGAGGATAGCTGCATTTAAATCTGGAGATCCATGTGAGTACAGGAAAGCCAGGTACAGTCTGAAAAAGGCAATAAAAACAGTCAAGGAACAGAACAGAGACAAGGTGGAGTCCTGTTACAGTGAGTCAAACATCAGGCACATGTGGAGTGGGCTAAAGACCATCACAGACTACAAGGAGAAGAGCTACAACATGGAGGAGGTGACTGCTTCTCTACCTGAGGAGCTGAACACCTTCTACGCCCGCTTTGAGAACCACAGCAAGCCGGAGTTTCTGTCAGAGGAGGACAGTTGTCCTTTTTCAGATCCCTCGGGCAGATGTGTGCAAACGTAAATACATGGAAAGCTCCTGGACCGGACAACATCCCAGGCCGTGTTCTCAAAGCAGGCGCTCAGGAACCTGCAGATGTCTTCACAGACATTTGTAACCTTTCCCTGCTCTTGTCTGTCGTCCCCACATGCTTCAAGAGGACCACCACCGTCCCTGTCCCAAAGAAACCTAATGTGAGCTGCCTCAATGACAATCGCCCAGTAGCACTCACCTCCATCATCATGAAGTGCTTTGAGCATATAGTCAAAGCTCACATCACATCTTCACTGCCTGCTACACTCGCCCATTTCAGTTTGCCTACCTGTCAAACAGATCCACAGGTGATGCAATAGCGCTGGCTCTGCACACTGCTCTCTCACACCTGGACCGCAAGAACACTTATGTGTCGATGCTGTTTATTGATTACAGCTCCGATTTTAACACCATAATTACATCCAGGCTTGTCATGAAGCTCAGTGTCTCCTTATGCAACTGGATCTTGGACTACCTGTCGGGCAGACCACACGTGGTGCGGATCGGCGGTGTGATGTCCTCCACACTGACGCACAGCACCGGTGCCCCCCAGGTATGTGTGCTCAGACCCCTGCTGTATTCCTTGTTCACCCACAACTGTACGGCCACACACAGCTCCAACACCATCATCAAATTTGCAGACGACACCACCATCATCGGCTGCATTACAGATGGAGACGAGTCTGCTTGCAGAGCAGAGGTGAGAGCCCTGACATCGTGGTGCCGGGACAACAACCTGCTGCTCAACATCAGCAAGACCAAGAAGCTCATCGTGGACTACAGGAGACTGCAGGGTGAAGGGCACACCCCTATCCTCATCGAAGGGACAGAGGTAGAGAGAGTCAGTTGCTTCAGGTTCCTAGGGATCAACATCACAGAGGATTTGAGCTGGTTACATCATGTGGGTGTGATCACGAAAGCAGCAAGACAACGGCTCTTCTTTCTTCATCGGCTGAGCAGGTTTGGCATGGACTCCAGAATACTCACCAACTTCTACCTTTGCACCATCAAGAGTGTTCTGTCTGGCTGCATCACTGCCTGGTACAGCAGTTGTACTGCAAAGCTGGACCGCAAAGCTCTACAGAGGGTGGTCAGATCAGCACAACACATCACCAAGACTGAACTGCCAGCCATCCAGGACCTCGACACTCAGCGCTGTAGGAGGAAGGTCCAGCGGATCCTCTCTGATCCCAGCCACCCCAGCAACACACTCTTCACGCTCCTGCCATTGGGCAGACGGTACAGGAGCATCCGGACTCGCACCAGCAGATTCAGGGACAGTTTCTACCCGCAAGCCACCAGGCTACTGAACTGCTGAAATACCGGACAATCTGCACACTTTTTTCACACTGATTGCACACACTGTACATGTATACACTACCTCTACACTACAACCACTTCAGTATTTTTCTATCAGCGTTCTGTTTTTATCCTACTGTGTATATATATATATATATTATTATTATTATTATTATATAGTTTTTCTTTTTACTTTATATTTTATCTCAGTGTTAATTTTATGTGCAATGTTTGTTTCTTAAGTGCAATATTGAGGCGGCTCTGAGTCCAAGAATTCATTGCAGGTAGTGATGTTTCATTGTTACCTGTATAGGACAAAGAAAGTTGAAACTTGAAATTCTTCTTCTTCCTTCCCCTCTTCCTTCTCCTTCTCTTCCTCCTCTTCCTTCTCCTCCATATTCATGTCATCCTCTCTGTCCTTCTCTCTTCTACACTTTTACACTCTCACCCATTTAGTCTGGGTTTAAAGCACCGATAAAATTCATTCGCAATAAAAACCCAAGTCTATTTTTAAAACTTTAACGAGTTTATCATGTAATTGAGCCTCAGTAATAACACTGTTACAGAACATTTAGTACAACATCATCATCGTCAGAAATCATTTAAGCATTCTGATGGGTATTTCATGAATACAGTAGTTTAAAACACATCAGCTTTTTATCATTACACATTTCTCACTCTCTCAGTCACTCATTTGCCGAACTGCTTAATCCTAATAGGGTCACAGGGAGGCTGGAGCTTAGCCAACACTGCGCGAAGGCAGCCTGAACAGCTCGCCAGACCATCACAGAGCAACACACGCAACCATTTACACTCCCACTTACACCTAGGGTCAATTTGGAACAACCAATTTGCCTATTGTGCAAGTCTGTGGACTGAGGGGAAAAAAACGGAGTACCTAGTGGAAACCCACTCAAGCATGGGGACAACAAGCAAACTCCACACAGAACTGCCCAAGCCAGGGAATCGAACCCAGGACCTTCTTGCTGTGAGGCGGACGTGCTAACCACTACGTCACCGAGCTGACTATTACAAATTCCTTTACACACTTTATGTCTTTAATAACAAAGGTGTGATCTGGAATTGTTCCTTCACAGAGAGAGAGAGAGAGAGAGAGAGAGAGAGAGAGAGAGAGAGAGAGAGAGAGAGAGAGAGACAATACTTATATAAAATGCAAATTAGAATGTTTTTGTGTGTGTTTGTGATCATTTACACCTGAATATAAAAGAAGGTGTGGCGGATACATGGACGATGCACGGAGGAGGTGTGGAGAAGGTATGGTGGATAGGTGGACGAGGCATGGAGAAGGTGTGGTGGATATGTGGACAAGGTGTGGAGGAAGGGTGGACAAGGTGTGAAATATAAACATAAAAATAACAACACAACACAAATAACAACAGGTGCGGAGAAGGTGTGGTGGATATGTGGTGGATATGTGGACAAGGCGCAGAGGAGGTATGGTGAATATGTGGACGAGGTGCGGAGAAGGTGTGGTGGATATGTGGACAAGGCGCGGAAGAGGTGCGGAGAAGGTGTGGTGGATATGTGGTGGATATGTGGAGGAGGTGCGGAGAAGGTATGGTGGATACGTGGACGATTCACGGAGGAGGTGTAGTGGATATGTGGACGAGGTGCGGAGACGGTGTGGTGGACATGTGGACGAGGCGCGGAGGAGGTGTGGCGGACACGTGAACGAGGCGCGGAGGAGGTGTGGTGGATATGTGGTGTATATGTGGACGAGGTGCGGAGAAAGTGTGGTGGATATGTGGTGTATATGTGGACGAGGTGCGGAGGAGGTGTGGTGGATATATGGACGAGGTGCGGAGAAGGTATGGTGGATATGTGGTGTATATGTGGACGAGGTGCGGAGAAGGTGTGGTGAATATGTAGAGAAGGTGTGGTGGATATGTGGACAAGGCGTGGAGGAAGCGTGGACAAGGTGTGAAATATAAACATAAAAATAACAACACAACACAAATAACAACCCGTGAAAATAACACTCACATCATTTAGACGCACGCATACACAGGTTATATGAGAGTACACAGTCATGTCAGTGACGGTTTGGGTAGCAACACTCCAGACGTTTTACATTATTTACACACACACAAACACCGTAGACAAACATACACACCCTTCACCCATTATACACACACACACACACAGAAACACACAAACGCTGATCACTATACCACTCCCAGTCTGCACAGTAAAAAAACACACTTCTTATTTAATATTTTGTTTATTACAGTATAATGTTTACAGTTATTTATTAATATATTGTTTCCTTCTGTACATCCAACCGTTCTGCAATGTTACGGCACTGGTACCGTACTCTCTGTTTGTTCCAGCAGTCATGTGTTTTTGCACATTATGTTTTTATAAGTAGTTTTTGTAGTCCTGTGTTAAACTCTGTGGCACCATGGTCCTTCTGAGACAGAGAACCAATCATGTTGTGCCGTCACTATACAGTATATACTAAATTGTATTATACCCCATATACTCTATATCCTGTACTCTCTACTCCACCATATACCCTACTCATTATATACTCTACATCCTGTACTCAATACTCCACTATATACCCTACTCCCTATATACTGTATACATCCTGTACTCTATACTCCACCATATACCCTACTCCTTATATACTCTACATCCTGTACTCTATACTCCACCATATACCCTACTCCTTATATACTCTACATCCTGTACTCTATACTCCACCATATACCCTACTCCTTATATACTCTACATCCTGTACTCTATACTCCACCATATACCCTACTCCTTATATACTCTACATCCTGTACTCTATACTCCACCATATACCGTACTCCTTATATACTCTATACATTCTGTACTCTATACTCCACCATATACCCTACTCCTTATATACTCTATATCCTGTACTCTATACTCCACCATATACCCT
>JBCNYH010000002.1:33125597-33139144 GCA_039654325.1 Tandanus tandanus
ATATATATATATATATATATATATATATATATATATATACATATATATATATATACATATATAGGCTGGTGCAGTCTTTTGAAAGTAATTTGCCCCCAGTAAGTGTCCCCCTCCGTAATGGTACAGTCCATATTATGAATGCATATGATGTTTTCAGCGGCTCCTGATCACGTGGTGCATCCTCTATACAAATAATGCACATGAATAAGAATCCTTTCCCAGTTCACGCCAGTCTGTAGAGCTGTGCAGTGGAACAGTTGGTAGCCCCCAGCCCAACCCTTCAGCCTTCAGTGGTACAGTCTGTTTCTTATATATGAAATATATATATATATATGTATGTGTGTGTGTGTGTGTGTGTATAAGCCACCCCCACCTCCCACCCCTCTTAAGCAGCACACACCTTCTGAAATGGTTTTTAATCATGTAGTCCATCCACATTGCTGAGGATTGTCCCCGCCCTCCTCCTGGGTGGAAGTGGTACAGTCCGTGGGCTTTGATCCAGTCGGTGTGGCGCGCGTGCGCGTGTCTATTTGGCGCTGTACCGGGCACGCGCAGCGCGCATCCTAGGAAAATTACCGGCTGTGATTCCCGTTCGTTTTATTTGCGAGGGACATCACTGGGGGTGAGACAGGGAGTGAGACAGTGCGTTTCTGGGAGAATGATGGACGGAGTGAGCAGCAGTAAGAGCATGTCGTACAGTCGCTGGAGTTATGACAGGTAAGGAGACTGGCATCACCGCGCGCACACGCGCACACGCGCACGCACACCAGAATAAAGGGCTGCAGATGTAAGTAACAAGATCAGAAACTTCAATCAATACAATATCATTTCACTTCTTTAATCCAGACCATCTTTTATCTGTAGTTACACACATCACACATCAGGTCCATCAGAAAACTGGGAGATTCCTAGGACAGGTGTGGGCGTGTCGCACCAGACACACCTGTTGTGGTTGGTGCAGTTCTGTACGTGTTTAAAAGGTTTTCCTTCTCGTAGGTTCTCTTGACGTCAGGTCCATTTCCTAGGTCTGTTGTGCGATGCCCTGCAGCGTCCTGCGGCTGTGTTACGATTCACATTCAGTAGAATCTCGTTCATCTGCACGACTTTTCAATGCGTTTCCGCTTAATATACACGCCCACCCCTTGGACCCCAAATCTGTAACATGGGAATGACCATAAAGCACATTTTTATTGTGATTTTAATTTTAGTAATTGTAAATTTTATTTTTTTATTTATTATTATTATTTTTTTTTAACTGAAATTGACCATATTAGAGCAAAATGATGGTATTCTTCTTTGATGGATGGCAGCGTTCACACCTGCCCACACAAGCGCATTCACACCCACATATTACCTCTATCACCTGTATACACCTGTATATACAGCACTCCACACCTCCTTTGATCCCAGCTATGTGTATTTTAATAAGTTTGTCACCTATTGTCCTGTTTTAAGCCTTTTTCTTCACACGTGAGCGTCTCCTTCATACATTTTAGGGTCACGTGACCATATTTTACGCTTTTGAGAATTACAATTTTTACATGCAAACATTATAAAATGCGGCCTCAGTAAATATGCGTTGAGGTGCACTGCACAGACCTGATCTATTTTCTCAACAACAAAATTCTTACAACAAAAAACATACAAACCAACAAAAAAAAAAATCGCACGTTGTTTATAAACAGAACAAGTAGAATCGCTCGAAACCTTCTGACCCATTTTTCATGAAACTTGGTGGAATGGTGTAGCATGGGCCTCAGAAGAACCCATTAAAATCTGGATAGCGTTTGAGTCATTCAGTCACTGGGTAGATTCATACATTTATTATCACTTTCACTCATGTTTTATCACAGTAGAGATGAATGACTTGAATTAGCTCCACCCACAGACACTGACATCAGTGCGTCCGACTTTGGGACCAGTAATTTTGTGGTTCTGTGGTGTTGCCCACTTTCTGATGATCATCAGTGTGGACGATGAGGGTGGAGATGGTGTTAGTGGTGATGGTGGAGATAGAGCAATGATGATGGCAGAGATTGTGTTGAGGATAGAGATGGTGGAGATGGTGTTAATGATTATGAAGAAGATGGTGTGATGGTGGAGATGTTGTTGAGGATAGAGATGGTGGAGATGGTGTTGATGATGATGGTGGAGATGGTGTTTATGATGATGGAAATGTTGTTGAGGATATAGATGGTGGAGATGGTGTTGATGATAATGGTGGAGATAGAGCAATGATGATGTTAGAGATGGTGGAGATGATGGTTGAGATGTTGTGGGTGAAGATGGTGGAGATGGTGCAGAAGGTAGTGAAGATGATTATGGTGAAAATGGTGTTGAGGATTGAGATGGTGAAGATGGTGTTGATGATGGTGGAGATTGTGTTGAGAATAGATTGTGACCCCTGGTGGAAATGTTTTTTTTTGGAACCCCCCTTTAAGATGATGGCCAGGTTGCAACTGTGGCTGAAATGACTGAACCTTTTTGTTTGCACCCTAAACAATATGGCGTCGGTTTATTTCCACTCGTCACGTGATTCGTGACATCACGCCGACGTCCTCCATGGTGTTGGTTGTTCAGAATTCTGTTTATATGGTTATAACCCATGGGCAGTGGTGGCTCACTGGTTAAGGCTCTTGCTTAGTGATCAAAAGATCAGAAGCCCCAGTACCACTGAGCTTCCACTGTTGGGCGCTTAAACAAGGCCCTCAATTCTCAACTGCTCAGTTAATGAGACAAAAATGTAAGTTGCTCTGGATTAGGGCATCTGCCAAATTCTGTCACAGCTTCCTAATCTCGGTCCTGAAGAACCCAATCAGAGAGACATCTGACTTCTGTCCTTCACAGAATAAGAAAAGAAAAAGAAAGGTTGAGGAATTATGTTTATATCCGGAGTATAAAATCTCCTCTGTGTTCAGGTGAAGCCGAGCGCTCCACGTGACGCCCAAGCGAACCCACATCAGCCAGAACACACCAGTGTTAGATTCCCTGTTTAATTTGGAAACAATAATTTCTCTAAAGTACAGCTCTTCAATCAAATCCTCATCATGCCAGAGTGGCTGCAGGTTCCAATCCCAGCTAACAGGAGGCACTTCATCACTGATTATAGAGAGCAAGATGAATTGAATAAACGAGGTGTGTCTCCTGCTCAGTGGGCATAAAAACCTGCAGGACATGAAGGAGGAAACTGAAAAAAAAAATAAAACAAAAAACCCCCAGAGACTGCTGTTTTAAAGAAAACCGCTTCCATGTTAATAATCTGGATACTGTATAATATGCACAGAGCATCACTTCCTGTTTAGTTTTACCCCAACACTCGAGTTACCAGAAGAATTTAACTGGAGGATTCAAGATCGAAACCCAGGGACTTTATTTTACTGAGAGAGAGAGAGAGAGAGAGAGAGAGAGAGAGGCAGAGAGAAAGAGAAACAGAGAAAGAGGGGCAGACAGACAGAGAAAAAAACAGAGATAGAGATAGAGAGAGGAACAGAGGGAGAGAGAGAGAAAAAGAGAAACAGTCAGACAGAGAGAAAAACAGAGAGAGATAGAGAGAGGAACAAAGAGAGAGAGAGAGAGAGAGACAGTCAGACAGAGAGAAAGAAACAGAGAGAGAGTCAGACAGAGAAAGAGAAACAGAGAGAGATAGAGAGAGGAACAGAGAGAGAGAGAGAGAGACAGTCAGACAGAGAGAAAGAAAGAGAGAGAGAGTCAGACAGAGAGAAAGAGAAACAGAGAGATAGAGAGAGGAACAGAGAGAGAGAGAGAGAGAGACAGTCAGACAGAGAGAAAGAAACAGAGAGAGAGAGAGACAGTCAGACAGAGAGACAGTCAGACAGAGAGAAAGAAACAGACAGAGAGACAAATAGACAGACAACAAGGCCCTCAACCCTCAAAATTGCGTGTACATCCGTCCCATTAAGAGTCCCGAAAACCGTATCAGTTCCTGCAGGCAGCACATCCAGTCCTGTTACCTTCGCAAATGCCCCCCAATTTACTGAGCACAAATAATGTAATCACTTTTTAATGGTGTGAAAAAGTTTTTATTCCCTCTCACTATTACAACAAGATGCATTATGAGTGAACTGTTGTTTGATGTTTTTATTGATGTCTGATTGACAGCTCGATTTCTTTTATCAGAAAAGTTGTTCATTTATGCGTGATGTCATCGAGAGAAGGATTTTTTTCCTTTGCTGGATGTAAAGCATCTTTTCTTCTGAGTATTCAAATCTGAGTTCTGATGCCTTTTTGAGGAAATTGAGCTGAAAAACATGACAGATGAAACAGAAGAGAATATCGATTGCGTTCATTATATTTGTCTGTAGAGATTTTTTTTCTTAAGTTTTATACTGTATTAATTCCGCAAAGGATATTTTGACTTCTGCATTTAACCCATCCAAAGTGAGCACACACATGCTCAGAGCAGTGGGATGCTACACATTGCAGTGCCCGGAGAGCAGTTGGGGGTTAGGTGCCTTGCTCAAGGTCACTTCAGCCAGGTGGAGGAAGGGAAGGTGCAGCTCACTTCCCCGCAGCCACACATTATTCCTGCTGGTTCGGGAATTGAACCAGCGACTTTTCGGTCCCAAAGCCGCTTAGGTCACAGCTGCCTCAACCATATTTGAACCATATTTCACAGAATCAAGCAACAAAAACGATTAATGTTCGGATACAGAATCCGATAATAGTGGTGCTGATGCAGCACTCGTGGGCATGGACTGATGTTGCCGGAAGGAACTGCTGATGTTGTACGTGATTGTTTTAAATAGCTATTAACAATCATTCACCACAGGTACACTTTAAGTTAAAAACTAAATAAAGATATTTTTAAGCTTTAATTATTTTCGGTTCTCATCTACGTTCCTGGCTCATGTCATTGGTGTTTGTTGTGTTTGTTCATGTTGAGAAACAGAGGATCTCCAGAAAATCATCGGTACGGCGTCAGGTACCAGCTTGTTTTTGTGTTGGAGTGAACATCCTAGCGAAACTTTCAATCTTAGGATTGGATCAGAACCCCCAGGCTTGAGTCAGGCTTCATGACACTTCTCAGAAGTTCTTCATTACAAGAAGGACGGCGTCAAAATAAGAGAAAATGATACGGAAATGCACACTTTTTTTTTATTCAGACATGCTAATACACCAAATATATTCATTTAAATTTGAGGCTTTATAGTGTTGTTTAGGTGACAGGTGCTCCTGAACAACATCAGTCAGTTCTTTAAATGACAAAGCTTGCTCCAGACCAGACTTGTCCTCCTCCACCATTACATTTGGCAGACATCCTTATCCAGGGCAACTTACAGTTCTGTCCCATCTGTAGCTGAGCAGATGAGGTACTGGGGCTTGAACCCCCAACCTTCTGGTCAGTAACACAGAGCCTTAACCACTGAGCTACCACTGCCCCACCAGGATTGGAGCATCCCTCCATGTGCTGTCCCATCATAATCAGTTCTCAGTCTCAGCTGAGTAGAGCTCCTGGAAGAACCTCAGAGCTCGTGAAGGTATTTCTGATATCCATGGTAAATCCTCCTCTGGTCATTTCAGGTGTGTATTCAGATTCTTTTCTACCTTTTTCTTCTCTAAGGTAAAGAAGAAAGCAGTTGGTAAGTCCATGTCATTTAACTGTGTAACCAGGCTCGGACCATTTCTGCTTGTCCTCTTTCCTTCTATCGGTTCCTGAGCAGCATTTTATTTCTTTCTGTAGCCTCTGTCACATCCTCTCTATGTCCCTAGTTTTAATATCTCTTTTTCCATTAATTTTTCTCAGTTGAAAATAATTGTTCACAGTATACTGCTAGCAGAAAACCTGGACCTAACTTACCTACTCAGTTGAGGTGGTTGGGCATCTGATTTGGATGCCTCCTGGTTGTCTCCCTTTAAAGGTTTTCCAGGCACATCCAACTGGAAGGAGGCCCCGGGTCAGACCCAGAACTTGCTGGAGGGATTAGAATGTGCCGTCTGGCCTGGGAGCAACTCAGGATCCCCCTTAGACCTGTTGCCTCCACGACCTGACCTCAGATAAGTGATGGAGAATGGAGGGTTGGATGAATGGGTAACATAACTTTCTCTCTCCCCAAGCCTCCCAGTAGCGGACAAATGAAAGTATGAGGTTGTAATTCTGCAGTAGCTTAGTTTTGAAAATCCAGTGAGTGGAATGTGGAGTGGTGGGTGAAGAAGCAAAGGTAGAGGAAATAATGTGAGCATCTGACAAGGGACTAAAATTTATCCACCTTGGACTAATCAGTCTCTTATGGGACTGTTGGATCATGTAAAGCCTCGCTCCTGAGAATACCAAGAAGCTTCCTCTTACCTTCTTGCCTTTCTTCAGGATACTGTTCTCTCCATACATCACTTCAGGGTATGTGAGTAAGGCTCTAAAAGCATCATCTGTTTCTGGATGGGGTTCGTCATGTTTTTTTTCTACAGTGTGGTCAACTGTGCAGTTAAAGTCTCCAGATAAATGGATCAACTGGTCTTTGGAGCATATTAGCAAGGCAGGCATTATCTAAATAAACAGAAGGATGCGTTTTGTACCACAGATTTTAAACCTAGACGGAGAAAACCCATTAATTAAACCCATTAATCTCTCTGGCACCAGTTCAGTAACATTCGTCTGCTGGCTCTGATTCTGAGATCAGTACAGAAGCCTGGCCTTCCACTCCCTCCACCAATTAGCCTAATTTTTCTAATTAGTGTGTTTCCTTTAACAATAATAATTTAATTTGATGGTCATGGATTTGAATCTTGGGCTTGGGTCCAGGCCCAGCAGGGTGTTTCTGTGTGCAGTTTGCATTTGTGGGTTTCCTCTAGGTATTCTCAGGTTTCATCCCACAGTCCAAAGACATGCGCATTAGACTAACTGGTTGTTCCAGACTTGACCCTAGTTATGAGGTGTGAGTGTGGTCTCTTGAGCTGTTCAGGGTGTATCCTGGCTGAGATGGGCACCTGCCTCCCTGTGACCCTAGTAGGACTAAACGGTTCAGCAAATGAGCAGCAGCAGCACATTTTCAAACTGTTCAAAGACATGAAATCAAAAAATGAGTCGTTTCCTTTGATCTCTTCTTCGTTAAAGAGCATAAACTTACATAAACCATGGATGCTATGAAGAAACGGTGGTTCACTTCAGTTAAGGCTCTGGGTTAAGGATCAGAAGGTCAGGTGTTCAAGCCCCAGTTCCCCCAATCTGTCACTGCAGGGCCCTTGAGCAAAGCCTTTAACCATCTCCACCATTAACTGCTCAGATGTATAAATGAGATAAGGGGTGTCTGCCACAGGCTATAAATGCCAAAAAATAAAAGACTTTTTATTTTGAAAGCTTTCATACTTGGGGCATTTTATTTAGACTCCTTTATAATGTAAAGTGGCTTTCTGTGTCCTTAGAGTTCGTTTTACCACACATGGAAACTTTTTGAGTAAGGCATCAAAAGGTTAAAATTTCCTCCATGTCCCATTATCTTCACAATAACTTATTTGCAATCCTCCCTTCGGCTCGGCAGACGAGTGCAGAGAGAAATGCGCGCTGGAACTTCAGCACCGTTTTCCACAGCATAGTCAATTCAGGTGGTGTTGTGTGCTTAGTTTTTATTCTTAGGAGTTTTCTCTTAACAAGATAAGCCCAAGTACTAGAAGTTACCTATATCTAGAGGCTAGATTAAATCTAGATTACCATCCTGTGTAATTTATGTTGCATTATTATTAGTGTCATGATTAGGAAGTGGGTTTCCCGATTTACTGCCATTTCCTTTCACTGTTTAATTGTTGTACTAAAATCTATTATTATTTTTTAGATCTACATACTCACTCTTTTCTACTTTCCTATTATTTCATTTATTTATTTGACATATATATTATATAAATAAGCCGGCGGCCAGCTGGTTTTCCCTGACACTTTTGTTTTCAAAAGAAAAAAATCCACATATTTCCTACATGCAATGTGCCTCCCGCCATCTCGCACACGTCTTATATTATAAAAATAAATTTGATAACTTGGTCTTCCTGGTGGTTATTACGATGTATTTGGATTTGACACTAATCGTGATAGAACAAAGGAAGGGCGAAAGAGCGCAGTACAGTTTAACAGACCTTATAGACCTTAATGCGGCATCGAAGGGGATCTTAATGAACTTGGAAACACGATTCCTTTAAGTTTTCTTTCTTGGATGCGAGCTGCCTCCTCTTTATATCCTAATCATGCTCATAAATTGTGGAGCTCTGCGCTTTTTTTAAATTGTGGAGATCACAAAATAAAGTTTAAAACTAATGATTGAGATGGCAAAGATTTAAATGATTAATACAATCCAATTCACTGAAAGCACTTTTTTGGATTATTCTGCTTGTGAATGAATCAGGTTATTTTTGGAAATATATTCCCTGTATTTTATCGTTTATTGTGTTACTTGTAAAGTGTTTTCAGTGAATTGGATTGTATTAATCATGTAAATCTTTGCCATCTCGATCATTCGTTTGAAACTTTATTTAACCATTTTCTTCTTCTAACAAGGCTCGTTTTTTTGAGTAGGTCAGACCCTAAGCTAAAACATTATATATAATTTACCCATATTGAATCTACTTAAAAATCACCAAAATTGGCCCAACAAGTAAACCTCTTGTTCCTCTGTGTGTTTTCTGCCATATTTAAAATCATGAACATTTGGCGTTTTTTTTTTTTTTAACCCCAAGTGGGTTCATTATCACTGGTGGAGTCTATCATATTATAAAAGAGGAAAAAAGAAGAAGGGAGTCGAGAATATTTTGTCTGGCTGCATCACGACCTGGTACGGCAGTTGTAATGCTCTGGACTGCAAAGTTCTACAAAGGGTGGCCAGATCAGCACAACACATCACCAGATCTGAACTGCCAGCTATCCAAGACCTCTACATACAGCGCTGGAGGAGGAAGACCCAGCGGATCCTCTCTGATCCCAGGCACCCCAGCCACATACTCTTCACGCTCCTGCCTTCAGGCAGGCGAGGGGCAGTTTCTACCCACCAGCCATCAGGCTACTGAGCTGCTGAAATACTGAAATATCAGACAATTTGCACACAACAGTTTGCACACTCATTGCATACACTGTACATGCACACACCATTAATTCTGCACTACAGCCATTACAGTATTTATTTAGTACTTTGTATTTATTCTATTTCTATATCTATTTTTAAAATTCATTCATTCATTCATTCTTTTTCTAAGCTGCTTCATCCTAAATAGGGTCGTGGGAAGGCTGGTGCCCATCTCAGCCAACTCTGGGTGAGGGTGGGGTACACCTGGACAGCTCAACAGGCCATCGCAGGGCAACACACATACAACCATTCACACTCACACTCACACCTAGGGGCAATTTGGAACAGCCAATTAGCTTACTGTGCATGTTTTTGGGGTGTGGCCTACCCAGTACTGGACTACCTGGAGGAAACCCACGCAAGCATGGGGAGAACATGCAAACTTCACACAGAAACGCCCTTGCCGAGCCCGGGACTCGAACCCAGGACCTTCTTGCTGTGAGATGGACGTGCTAACCACTGCCCCACCATGCCGCCTATTTGTAGAGTTTTTATTTTTAATTTTTTACTTTATATTTTATGTAAATGTTACTTTATGTGCAATATTTGTTTCTTTATTTGCAAGAATTTCATTGCAGTTAATAATGTTCCATTGTTACCTGTATATGACAATAAAATTTGAAACTTGAACTTGAAACTAAAACAAACCATCATTAAGAAGAGGGGGCAGGAGGACATAAGGATGTTGAGATGTGCCAGAGTCATTTTCTGTAATTATGCAGTTTAATTCTTCTCAGATTGTTGTAATGATTTAAAAGATGCATTGGGGTGAATCAGACATGGATGCGAGTGACGTGATCTGGATGAAATGGAATGGTGTCTGATGAATATATTATAGTTTCTTCTTTGAAAATAATAAGAGTTGTTCATTAAGACTTAAAATGTGCATGTGAGACGTGAGAACTGATGCATGTTCAGTGTCTACAGTGTGTGATGCAGTAAGTGTACAGTATGTAATGCAGTGTGTACAGGGTGTACAGTGTGTGATACAGTGTGTGTGTACAGAGTGTACTGTGAGTACATTGTATGATGTAGTGTGTACAGTGTTTGATGCAGTGTGAACAGTGCATAATCAAGTGTGTGTACAGTGTGTAATGCAGTGTGCGACGTGTGTAATACAGTGTGTACTGTGCGTCATGAAATGTGTGTACAATGGGAAATGCAGTGTGTACAGTATATAATGCAGTGTGTGTACAGTGTTTAATGCAGTGTGTGCAATGCAGTGTGTACAGTGTGTAATGCAGTGTGTACAGTATGTTCACTGTGTAATTCAGTGTGTATACTGAGTGTAATGCAGCATTAAAGCATGTACAGTGTGTAATGCTGTGTGTATAGTGTGTACACTGTGTAATGCAGTGTGTGTACACTGTGTACAGTGTGTAATGCAGTAAGTACAGTGTGTACACTGTACAGTGTGATGCAGTGTGTGTACACTGTGTACAGTGTGTAATGTAGAAAGTACAGTGTGTAATGCACTGTGTGTACACTGTGTACAGTGTGTAATGTAGTAAGTACAGTGTGTAATGCAGTATGTGTACAGTGTGTAATGTAGTAAGTACAGTGTGTAATGCAGTGTGTGTACACTGTGTACAATGTGTAATGTTGTAAGTACAGTGTGTAATGTAGTGTGTGTTCACTGTGTACAGTGTGTAATGTAGTAAGTACAGTGTGTAATGCAGTGTGTGTACAATGTGTACAGTATGTAATGTAGTAAGTACAGTGTGTAATGATGTGTGTGTGCACTGTACAGTGTGTAATGCAGTGTGTGCACACTGTGTACAGTGTGTAATGTAGTAAGTACAGTGTGTAATGCAGTGTGTGTACAATGTGTACAGTATGTAATGTAGTAAGTACAGTGTGTAATGTAGTGTGTGTACACTGTAGTGTGTAATGCAGTGTGTGTACACTGTGTACAGTGTGTAATGTAGTAAGTACAGTGTGTAATGCAGTGTATGTACACTGTGTACAGTGTGTAATGTAGTGTGTTCACTGGGAACAGTGTGTAATGTAGTAAGTAAAGTGCGTAATGCAGTGTGTGTACACTGTGTACAGTGTGTAATGTAGTAAGTACAGTGTGTAATGCAGTATGTGTACACTGTGTACAGTGTGCAATGTACTAAGTACAGTGTGTAATGCAGTGTGTGTACACTGTGTACAGTGTGTAATGTAGTAAGTACAGTGTGTGATGCAGTATGTGTACACTGTAGTGTGTAATGTGTGTGTTCACTGTGTACAGTGTGTAATGTAGTGTGTGTTCACTGGGTACAGTGTGTAATGCAGTGTGTGCACACTGTGTACAGTGTGTAATGTAGTAAGTACAGTGTGTAATACAGTGTGTGTACACTGTGTACAGTGTGTAATGTAGTAAGTACAGTGTGTGATGCAGTATGTGTACACTGTAGTGTGTAATGTGTGTGTTCACTGGGTACAGTGTGTAATGTAGTAAGTACAGTGTGTAATGCAGTATGTGTACACTGTGTACAGTGTGTAATGTAGTGTGTGTTCACTGTGTACAGTGTGTAATGTAGTAAGTACGGTATGTAATGCAGTGTGTGTAGAGTGCGTAATGCAGATAAGATGATGAACTAAGAATCTAACTAAATCCAAAATTTTATGCGCATCTTGGTAATGGTTTTCAGGTTGAATGACGTTTGCTCTAAATGGTGTGAAATGATGTGCAAGGGGTTTTTCAGCTTGATTTGGTGGGTGTGTCAGAGGCTTTACCCAATTATCAGTGACATGTATGTAAACCCTGACGTTTTATAAAGGCAGTGTGTACAATGGCTCCCACCAACGGCCTCTCCAAATGTGTCCACTGCAGCACATGAAGACGTCAGAAGATGCCTTTGTTGTAAATATTTAAAGTTTATTTCACGGAAGGCTCTGAAGTTCTGGCCTTCTCGCCTGCTGTTTGATGGAACACTTCCTTAACACACCACAGCTTCTGTTAAAACAAACGTTTTGCTACATTTTTTGGAGCTGAACATGGCCCTGGATGAGGAGATGGTGGTTGTTATGGTAACGATGAAATGTATTATGGTAGGTTTACCCTATTGCTGCTAAATAAATGAGTGAGACAGTGAAGACGTCTTTTGATTTCTGAGACTGAAATTCTTTATATAATACCGAAATGCAGTTTATGCTTTATGCTCTAATCCCTCCATCAATCTCCACGGTTTCACTAAGTAGTTTCCATAGTTACACGTCTGCTCATGAGATGCACGTTTAAGCTCTCTCTCTCTCTCTCTCTCTCTCTCTCTCTCTCTCTCTGAGAGTATCTGTGTTTCTCCTGAATCTTTGTGTATTATTAATTTGTACTCTGTTTCTTACTCATTGTGAAGGAACTGATCTCTGCTGTTCCTACTTTTATGGATTCGTCTGACACACAGGGGTGTGGCCTATCCTTTACTGATATGAATGTCAGAAACTTAACACTTTTACCCAGTCCATAACATATATCCATAACAGATATGAGTTCGTCCAGCCATGTATGAAACTGTTCTGTCTTCACACTGCTACTGAACCTCAGTGTCTTACCTTTAGCACTTTAGCGCTTTAGCTTCGTTCATCACGGTTCAGTGCAGCTTTCATTACGCAGTGTTTTCACATGGACAGTAACTAGACTGTTTTGCTCTGTAAACAGGACACGTTCCCCACAATCCACAAACCGTCAGCCGTGGCTCAAATCTGTCTGCCTTCATTACTGCACTGGAAATCAGAGACACGTCCCAGCCGTCAACGAGCTGCGTATCCTGAGCACGGATTCAGATCAGTTTTGGAGAAGTATCTTGTAGTCAAGAGCTTTCAACTTCTGCAGTACTGGCAGTGTACCAGGTTTAACATTCTTCTCATGATACGGTGATGGTGATAAATAGAAGGAAAAGAAGAATACACTTCTGCTCTGATCTTCTGTACTACTGATTTAAGAAAAACTTTAAAACACACTTATTCATTCATCCTCTAAGCAGCTTAATCCTAATCAGGGTAAGTGCTTTGAGGTAGGAGGGTGCAGGTCCCTTTTTGCGCAGGCTTTGGATCAGTTGCGAGGTCGAATTGCGCTCAAAGGTAGACCTACCAGGAGTGAGTTGCAGTAGTCTAGTCTTGAGATGATAATTGACTGAACAAGTATCTGGGTGGCCTTAGTGGAAAGAAATGGAGGAATCCTTCGGATGTTAAAAAGGAGAATTTGACATGATGGAGAAAGATTAGTGATGAGAAGAGAAGGACAGGCAATTGTCCATGGTTACTCCAAGGCTTCGTGCAGTGAATGAAGGATCACAGAGTTGTCCAAGGAGATTGCAAGATCTGGATGTGGGGATGAGTCAGCTGGGATGAACTGCAATTGGGATTAAGCTTCAGCTGGTGAGCTGCCATCTATGAGGAGATACTTGGCAGACATGCAGAGATCTGTGCAGAAACATCAGTGTCTGAGGGAGGAAAAGAGAGAACAAGTTGAGTGTCATCTGCATAGCAGTGGTATGAAAACCC
>JBCNYH010000002.1:33172052-33187283 GCA_039654325.1 Tandanus tandanus
GGTGTGTTTCCCTGAGAGCGGGATCTTTTTTGGAAGGTGATGGTCCTGGTCTTGTTGAGGTTGACCGCTGCAGCAGGTCCAGGTGGTGCTGCAGACCCTGAGCGCTGGGGGACAGCAGGACCAGATCGTCTGTGTACAGCAGGAGTTTGACCTCTGAGTGGCGTAGAGTGAGACCCGGTGCTTCTCTCTCTCTCTCTCTCTCTCTCTCTCTCTCTCTCTGTCTTTCTCTGCCTCATCTCTCTCACTCCCTTGCACTTTTTCTGTCCATTTTGCTCTCACTCCATCTATCTCTCTTTCTCTTTCTCTCTCTCCTCCTCTCTTCATCTCTCTCTCTCTATTTCTTTCTTGCTCTTTCTCTCCCCATCTCTCTTTTTCTCTCCATTTCTCTCTTTCTTCCTCCATCTCTCTCTCTCATTCTCTCTCTCTCTCTCTCTCTCCCTATTTCTCACTCTTGCTTTCTCTCCATCTCTTTGTCCATCTCTCTCTCTCTCTCTCTCCTCTTTCTTTCTTTCCATCTGTCTCACTCTCTTGCACTTCACTCCCTTTTCCTCTCTATCTCTCCCTTCTTTCTCTTCATCTTTCTTTTCCTTTCTCTCCATCTCTCTCTCACCATCTCTCTCTGTCCATCTTGTTCTCACTCCATCTATCTATCTTTCTCTTTCTCTCTCTTTCCCCGTCTTGTCTTCATCTCTCTCTTTCTCTTGCTCTCTTTCTTTCTTGCTTTTTCTCTCACTATCTTTTTCTCTCCATTTCTCTCTCTCTTGCTCTGTCTCTCTCTCTCTCTGTCTCTCTCTCTCTCTGTCTCTCTCTTTCTCTCTCTCTCTCTATTGAGCATTGTGCACCTTTATGCATATCTGTCTCTAACTCCTGTCTCCTCAGTAAATTGCTGTTTCAGTCCAGTGAGCTTAAACCGTTTATCTCCATAAACGAGAGACTAAGATGCGCATGGTCGTTGTGAACTTAAACTGAACCTGAACTGAACTTGAGAAAAAGCAGTGTGAACATGGAAACTGATCTAATCACATAAAAAACCCTTAAAAATATTATTATTTTTCTTTTTTTTTCTTCCATGGAATTGATCTTGTTTCCATCCTGAAAGGAAAGTAATATAAGTGCTGTGCAATGGTTGCTGTGGGTGGGTGTGAGTTTCAAATAAAATAAAAAATAAACCTCCACTAAAAATACCAATTATCTGCCAGAAATGTGGGCAGCGCCCTCACGCCCCAGTGCCGTTAATAGCTGAGACTCCTGCATCTCAATGCGTTTTCTGACGACCGTGTTTCCTGGAAACAGAAATCATCTGTTGTTAGTGATAAGGAAGCAAGTGATGTCTTTCTGTAACGTAGTAAGTTGGAGTTTTAGAGCCACAGCGAGTATAAAGGTAGAAAATAACATCAGACTCTCATGATTATTTTAGGAAATAAAATTTAATTAGTATTCTCATTTCCCTGATCTGTAATAATGTGCTCATTTTTTAACTTTAAAAGTCTCATGTGAGTGAAATAAATACAATACATGTCCTCCCACACTCGTGTGTTAAAGATGCTCACAGAAATGTCTTCAGAATTCTGGGTTTGGTTCTGGTCGTCGTTGTTTCAGAGAGCTTCGTTTCCGTACCAGCGCAGTACGATCGCTCAGCAGACGCATCTTGAGAGAGTCAGGGTTTTCGGAGATAGTGTTTGAATCTGAAATCATACAGAATGTAATGAGCAACAAATGACCATATAAGGTCAATGAATGCCAGTAAAATGAGCAATGAGAGGAGAAATTTTCTCAAGAGACATGAAGTGGGCCTCCAGTGCAGCTAACTGGGTTATCAAAAGCCAGCTCAATGTGTCTCACTGTCTGTGGTGAGAGACATATAAAAGAAGCATTGCTGTCATTCGTTAAGAGTAGGGATTCAATTGGGATTACCATCAGTGTGTTTCTGCCCATGGCTTGGTGAGCTGTCCAGAGTGTACCCCGCCCTCGGCCAGAGTCGGCTGAGATGGGCCCAGCCTCCCCGCGACCCTAATTAGGTTTAAGCGGTTCAGAAAATGAATGAATGAAATGGACATGAAGTGGGCGGGTACGGACTTCAACTGAGCTGAACCTTCGTGTGACGTGTTTCGAGTGATTACCAATCAGAGCTTAAAGATACTGTTGATTGACAGATGCTGCCAGCCAAACACTGAGTTCCCCAAAGCATTTTCCTATTCGCTTCCATAGACCATGGAAAATAGGTGATTTCGCGTGCAGTTTAGCGGCAAAGCGATTTCGCGTGTCCTCCTGTGTTCGTGTCGCATCCTGTGTGGATGCAGCTTGCGGATGACTCTTTTAAATACTTGTGAGATGTATCTGGTAGTTGTACTCAGTGAAGGAGAAAGGAGAGAGGAACACACGCTGCTTCTCCATGTTTCTGTGTGAGACGATCGATGCACAGCTCAGAGGAACAGATGGAAAAGTTAGCACGTCATTTCCCATCTGTTCTGTTCCAGCAAACCTGAAACGTCTGTCAGACGTGTGGCTCATGGTGATGTAGTGACGTGGTGTTGCTCGCTGCAGGAGCGTATCTGTGTGTCTGTCTGACATCAAAGTCAGCTTCAGTGTCTGGATGTCTATGAGTCCCTATCTGGACGTTCATATGCACTTTAGTATTTAAACGAAAGATAAGACTGAAGCTAGGACCTGTGTCTCATATATCTGTCTCCTGTCTTTGTGTCTCATGTCTCTGTGTCTCATCTGTGCCTCCTGTTTCTGTGTCAAATATATATGTCTCCTGTCTCATATATCTGTCTCCTGTCTTTGTATCTCAAATATCTCTGTCTCCTGTCTCATAAATCTGTTTCCTGTCTCTCCATCTCATATATCTGTGTCGCCTGTCTCTGTGGCTCATATAACTGAGTCTCCTGTCTCTCTCTTTTATATTTCTGTATCTCCTGTCTCCCTGTCTCATATATTTGTGTCTCCTGTCTTTGTATCTTCTGTCTCGGTGTCTCACATATCTGTATCTCTGTGTCTCATATATTTATGTCTCCTGTCTCTGTTTCATATATCTGTCTCCTGTCTCATATATCTGTGTCTCTTCTGTCTCTGTGTCTCTTATAACTGTGTCTCCTGTCTCTGTGTCTCATATATCTTTGTCTCCTCTCTCTGTGTCTCATATATATATGTCTACTGTCTCATATCTCATATATCTGTGTATTCTGTTTTTATATCTCATATATCTGTGTCTCCTGTCTCTAAATCTCATATATTTGTGTCTTCTGTCTCAATATGTAACACATATATCTGTCTCCTGTCTCGTCTCTGTGTCTCTTATAAATGTGTCTCCTGTCTCTGTCTCATATATCTTTGTCTCCTCTCTCTGTGTCTCATATATATATATATGTCTACTGTCTCATATCTCATATATCTGTGTCTCCTGTCTTTATATCTCATATATTTATGTCTTCTGTCTCTGTGTCCCATGTGTCTTGTGGTTCTCTGTTTCTGTCTCATGTGTTTTATATGTCTCATATCTCTCTGTTTCTGTGGCTGTGTGTCTTATATCTTAATGTCTCTTGTGTCTTTGTTTTTGTGTCTCAAGTCTTAGTACCTTATGTGTCTAGGTCTGTGTCCATGTGTCTTGTGTTTAATGACTCTTGCATCTCTGGAACTCATGTCTCTCTGGTTCTGTAGCTATATGTCTCCTGTCTCTGTATCTTAGTGTCTCATGTCTGTGTGTCACCTCTCAGTATCTCATATCTTATCATGTATATCATGTCTTTGGTCTGTGTTTTATTGTCCCGTGTTTCATGTCTCTTATGTCTCAGTGTCTTTTATCTCCTTGTTTTGGTTTCTCTGTGTCTCATGTCTCAGTTATTAAGAGTTTTGTAGTGCATTATAAAGATTTAGATGATGCACAGACCCACTTTCAGTCACGCATCCTTCAGATGTTGTAAAACTTTGTTTCAGACACTTCTACTGAGGAACAATCTGGAACCACGGAGGTGTGATGTCACGCAGGTGATTTTAATAATTTGTGTATGTTGTTCAGAAATCGATTTAATGAGCTGCATCTCGAACACAGTACACACAGATCACCGTCCACACACAGTAATAACTCTGAACTCTTTAAACTCACGAAACAGATTAATTTCTCTTTATACCTGAAGTCTTCATCTTCATCCGCTTGTTCCGGGGTCGGGTCGTGGGGGCAGCAGCCTAAGCAGTGAGGTCCTGATGTCCCTCTCCCCAGCCACTTCCTCCAGCTCTTCCGGGGGGACGCCAAGGCGTTCCCAGACCAGCCGAGAGACATAGTCCCTCCAGCGTGTTCTGGGTCGACCCCAGGGTCTCTTCCCTTTTTGTTTACTGTAAATAAACATGTTTCTGGAGAACCGCTACTGGAGAACCTTCTGGTGATATTTATTAGCACTTTGACTCTCATAGTCGCTCAGAGTCTGTAAATAAAAAACTCTCCTGAGATCAGATTCTTTACATTGGGAATAATTCATGATGATGATGGTGATGATGATGATGATGATGATGATGATGGTGATGATGATGATGATGATGATGATGGTGATGGTGATGATTTGTATGAAAGTGGTGAAGTGGCAGAAGCTTCAAGGTCTCTGGGTTCTCTGGTTTATTCCTGCATATCAAAACATACCAGGATGTGGACAGACCAAGATAAAATACCTCAGGTGTAAGTGTGTGTGTGTGTGTGTGTGTGTGTGTGTATGTGTGTGTGTGTGTGTGTGTGTGTGTGGGTGGTATCAGGAGGCATGCTGGTATCTTGTCCAGGCTGATTTCCTGCCTCCGGATCCACTGAACGTAAGTGACAGAGAGAGATTTAGGTAATGTAGTGTTTATGTACGAGTTGTGCATGTGTTCCAGCGAGCTCTTTTAGAGCAGAAGCAGAAGAAGAAGCGTCAGGAGCCCCTGATGGTGCAGTCGAACCTGGACGGTCGCTCTCGGACCCGCAAAACCCGTCAGTGTGAGGAGCAGGCGCCGCTCGTCGAGTCCTATCTCAGCAGCAACAGCAGCACCATCTACCACGGTAGGAGAATAAACATCAGAACAAATAACTTTACTACAGTCCGAATTTTCTTTCTACATCCTGAAACCGAGAGGCTGGAAAACTGATCTCAGATCAGCGTGAAAGAGCGATATATAGCGACTGCTGTGATTTTATAATACTGATATCACACACCAGTTCCTGATTATTAGTGTGCGTTCACAATCTTGCTTCAGTCAGTACATATTTAAATTTATTGTAATAAGTGTACATGTGCACTGGCAGGAAAACAACAGCAGATGAGCTGATAAGAAAGAATTTCTTTTTATATTTACTCAGTAAATTATCATAATGTAGATCCTGGCAGAGCCCCATAGGCATGGGACATGATTTGGATGGTTGTCCTGTGTCTGTGCCACCACAGGAAACCAGGAAGCTGACGTGTCGCTGAGTTGTTGCTGATTGGGTGTTATGTATCGCTGACTTGCATGAAGACGGGCAGCAATAAGACTCACAAAGAATAAATAACACACAATTTATCTTAGGTAGGCAGACAAACTTTAATCAAGCAAAACACCTCCAAACATGAACGGGAGCACGGAACATGAACTCGTTTAATGGATAATTACTAATCAAACAGGTGATAAAAATGAAGGTGGAAATCAGTGAGTGAAAGGCGTTGAAAACAAAACTCAGTGTTAAGCTTTCATGCCTTTGCTTCAGACCGTTATCGGGAAATACAGGGAATATTTATTTATTTATTACCTTCCTTAAAGGAGCCATGCTACTCTTATAACATCAGCCGTGGACACCTATCTATCGGGAGCTCTACCTTTAGGCAGCACCTAAATCTTAATATCAAGGCACACAGACGTTACAGTTCCTGCCACACCTCTTCTACACATCTGTCCAATAAAGATTCTTTTAACTTAAAGTTGGGGCTGGTAATCTGGAAAGTTAGCAAATTTTGAAATTTGCATTTTTCAGAGCTCCGGCTAAACCCTCCCCTTCCCTTGGAGGTCTTTCCAAAGCCACGCCCCTCTCCATACACACACGAGCTCCGCTATAACTGCAGGTTTGTGCACTGTAAGGTCATTCACAAGCAGGGAGACACAAGTGAATTTGATTGGATATTTTCCAGGGGACCGCAAGGCAATGATAGGTCAGTGTTTTTACAGGATTTCAGTGACCACAGATGATGAGGTTTTTTTTTCAGACATTTTTCAAAGCTATTGATTGCTGTCAGGGTGTAAAGACCATTTCAACAAATATAACAGTTTTTGTTTCCAGCTAAAAAATTGCCAACCCCACCTTTAATATATTCTTTGAAGTGAAATGAAAGCAAAGCCTTCCAAACTCTCCTGTTACACATGAACATATATATATATATTTTCATTATCAGGTGGTTTTTACTTACATTTTCGAAGTTGCAGTCTGCTAAAATCCCTTTCTTAGTTTGCATTAGCCAGTTTAAAAAGACTGCTGTTTCACTTTTGCGAGTGCACAAAATCTAGAGATCATCTCCAGAATAGAACCCGAATCCCCCAGTTCACATTTGGCAAGTTAATGGCAATAATAACAGTATACAGATATTAAACTAACAAATCAGATATGAACTAGTGAACTTCTGAATAAAATAACAGTAGGCACAAATACAAATCATATGCGATTCTGATCACATACATCAAACGAGAGTCTGCTCGTACATATAAAAGAAAGAATACCGCACCATGTATTCATATACAAATTAGTAGTTTCGTATTGTAAATGAAACATGAGACGAACATGTGACTTTTCCCTACTTTTCACATTACAGCGTCACCCACCTTTCTACATGAAAAAAAGGTTCATGAAGCTGCATGATTTAATAAAAACAGACATAACCAAAACATACAAACTTTTAAGTTTGGGTTTAATTTCCATTTAAGGTTAAGTAGAAAAGACGAGAAGTCGTGTAGATGAATGAATAAATATTATTTGTTCCTGTAAAGAGTTAAACTTAAAAAAACAAACAAACCATGCATCAGTTCTTAATCTCCTTCTCTCTGTCTGTAATCTTCATCTCAAATCATCCCGTTTATAATCCAGGCTTTCTTGTTTTCTCAGACTGCACTGGAACCCTACAGGTTTCAGAGTAAACACATTTAACATAAACTCATAAGCGAGTACTGAGTTCACGTTTACACGCCATGTGATTCTGAAGGATCACAGACTTAATTCACTAACTTCACCTTCATTTCCATACTGAGTTCACTTTATCTCATGTTGGTGTCTCTCCCACATCGCTCCTCACCTCCTGCCCTGTGTAGTACAAGAAGCTGAGCAGGAGGAGGACAAGGCTGTAGCGGAAGTTCAGGTTCCTCACTCGGCTAAAAAATCCAAGCCGCTCACATCAACACCACAAACGGGCAGCGCCAAGAAGGAGAAAAGGGGCAAGCACAAAGGTCAGCTGGAGGACCTTCGCGTCTTTAATGCTCCGCATGTGCATGGCCGTGTGTGTGTGTGTGTGCGCGTGTGTGTGTGTGTGATGCTTGATGTGACCATTGCTGTAGAATAAAAAAAAAAAAAAAAGCTTTAGAGCCACATTTTCTTATATGTTGAGAATTTTTGGATTTGAGAATGAAACTGGAGCAAATCAAAAACAAATATTCAAATAAAATTAAAGATTTGAACACTATGATTTATAATTAAAGCTTCTAATGAGATTTTTATATCTATAGCCATGGGAAAAAGAAAGTACACCCTCTTCGATTCTGTTTTTATGTATCAGGTCCTAAATAACAATTATGTGGTCCAACATCTATAAACAAACAAATAACCTAAAAAACCCACAACAGATTTTAATCTAACGACAAAAGTGAGGCCATCTGTCCATCATCTGTCTATCAGATTAATCTGGATTGAAACTGGGTCAGGAATCAGGACAATGATCCCAAACACACGGCAGAAAATTGACATCTGAATTTCGAGAGAAGAAAAAAATGAAGGTGTTGCTGTTGGCCATGTCAGAGTCCAGACGGTGAGTCTGAGGAACACTGGGTTAAAGGAATAGACAGATATGTGATTTGACAGACGGATAAACAGCTACAGAACCCATTTACTTAAAGTTCATTCATTTTTTTCAAAATCTTTATCATTTATTAATGTCATGGGGAGGCTGGAGCCTATCTCAGCCGACTCTAGGTGAAGGTGAGGTACACCCTGAGCAGCTCACCAGACCATCACAGGGCCAACACACACAAAACCATTCACACTCACATTTACTCCTAGGGGCAATCTAGAATATCCAGTTAGCCCAATGTGTATGTTTTTGAACTCTGGTTGAAACGGAGTACCCGGAGAAAACCCAAGGAAGCATAGGGAGAACATGCAAACTTCTCACAGACCCTTGCTAAGCCTGGGACTCAAACCCAGGACCTTCTTGCCATGAAGTGGACGTGCTAACCATTATGTCATGAAGTGATGCAACATTCGCTCATTCGTACATTTGCTAAACTGCTTAGTTCTATTAAAGTCACAGGGAGGTTGGAGCCTATCTCAGCCAACTCTGGGCAAAGACGAGGTACACCCTGAACAGCTCACCAGACCATCACAGGGCCAACACACACACAACCACTCACGCTCAAAGAGGACCTGGGTCCGATTCCCTGCATTCGCCCAGTGTTGGTTGAGATAGGCAGATGAATGGTTGCTGCTGTGGTTTAGATTTGCACGACATGTACAGCTCTTTGACGGCAGGTGATACTGCATTTACACTCACTTACTCATTTGCCGAACTGCTTACTCCTATAAGGGTTACAGGGAGGCTGGAGCCTATCTCAGTCGACAGGGCAGGGTACACCCTGAACAGCTTGCCAGACCTTTGCAGGGCTAACACACACACAACCATTCACACACAGTCATACCTAGGGGCAATGTGGAACACTGATTCAGCCTAATGTGCATGTCTTTGGACTGTGGGAGGAAAACAGAGTACTCGGAGGAAACCCACACAAGCACAGGGAGAACATGCAAACTTCACACAGAAATGTCTGAGCCCGGGACTTGAGCCCAGGACCTTCTCGCTGGGAGGTGGACGTGCTAAACTCTATACCACCATGCAGCCGAGTATTTAAATGAGCTACATAATAATTAGCATTTTTATTAAACATGATCATTTTCAACATCATCAATTCAACGTTTTTGTTTTTGAGTTTTTGGACTCTGTTTTCTGTGGTGCATCTGTTCCTCAGTTTTTTTTTTCCGTGTCATGTGCGTCTCATTAAATGGAGTTGCTGTTAGATTTTCTCTAAGGAACAGCAGCCATGTTGGTGGTAATTATTCTCGAAATGCCACACCAATTATCCTGCAATCACATTAATACCTTTGAAGTAAGATGTCCTCGGGGTAGTGTCCGAGGCTGAGTCCCTGCATGCTGTTTCGTATTTCAGCGATCAGCACCAGGTCTGCCCTTTAACACCTAATGACTCGATTGGAGGCGTAATTGAGGACTGAAGTGATTGGGCGAGCGCCGGACAGGAACATTACGGACTGCTGCATGTAGACTAATTGAGGGGGACATAAAAACCTTGCTGACATGAAAACCTCACAAAAGAACACGCTAGGCGACTTGCCGAGAGCACATTAGCATTTGAAAGCATCAGGATGCGGTGAGAAAGATAAATGGGGAGGTCGGAGATCCACAGCAGAAATCACTGTTGTGTTTTTGGGACTTTGTGAAGCTCTGATTGCAGTTTTTTTTTTTTGCATGCGACATCTCTGTGTCTCAACATGTGACACTGCATGAAAGCATGCGTTTATATGTTGCGTTTGTCTTAGCATGTGTGTAACCCAGAGCGGATCAACCCCTGAGCCTGACCGTCAGGCGTCCGTGCATCCGTGTTCTGCTCATACCGCAGGAACGCATGGATCAGCAGCGTTCCAGGATGAAGCTCAGGACCTGAACAGCCAAATCCAGATTCTCACAGTGGGACATTCCTCTGGACAAGAAAGTGACACTGAGGTCCAAAGCAAAGCCGTGTCTCAATCTCAGAGCAAGCAGGACCTGCGGGTCACAATGCTCAAGAAAGGTACAAGACTGATTTACACTCTGAGAAACCTGTAGAGATAAACATCAGGATAGGCATTAAGGGTTAGGGTTTAGGGTCAGGGATAGGATTTAGGGTTAGGGATAAGGTTAGAGTTTAGGGTTGGGCTTTAGGGGTAAGGTTAAGGTTTAGGAGTAGGGTTAGGGATGAGGTTACAGTTTAGTGATAGGAGTTAGGGGTTAGGGTTTAAGGGTAGGGTTAGGGTTTAAGGTTAGGGATAAGGTTAGAGTTTAGGGTCAGGAGTTAGGGGTTAGGGATAGAAGTAGCATTTGGGGTTAGGATTAAGGGTTAGGGTTAGGGGTAGGAGTAGGGTTGGAGTTTAGGGTTAGGGGTTTGGGCAAGGGTTTAGGAGTAGGGGTTTGGGCAAGGGTTTTGGAGTAGGGGTTAGAGTTTAGGGTTAAGGCTAGGGTTTAGGGTAAGAGGTTAGGTAAGAGATCAGGTTAAATGTTAAGGTTGGGGTAAAAGGATAGGTTTGGAATCCAGGGCGCACCCCTTTTATGCTTCTAGCCTACAGGGATCGTGAGTCACACACTGGGTATAAAGGGAAAGAAATTAATTGACCTGGACCAAAGGTGGGGGTGGGGGGTGGGGTGAGATTTGGGTTGTGGAATGAGAAGGGAATTCAAGGAATTGAACCCTTAAGATATGTTTACTGGTGAGTTTGTTGGTGGCTGGTTTACTGATAGCATCAGGGTTAGGATTAGGATTTGGGGGAGGGGTTGAGATAAAACCAGAGTAAGTGTAAGGAAATACAGAAAAAAGAAAGTTTATAAATGGCAGTTTTATTGGCTGGTGTATTATTTATCCTGGGCCGGAACCGGATAGACTGCAAAAAGACAGAACTGTTACATGATTATATTGTTGAAGTGGTTTATGTGTGACCAAGGAAACCACTGGCTAGATTAGGTTAAATGTTGGGGTTGAGTTTAAAGGCTCATAATAGGTTATGCTCTGGCCTACTGGGCCCTTGGCCACATACCGGGGTTAAATGGAAAGAAATTAACTGACCTGGACCGAGGGGGGGGTTGTGTTTGGTGGCTTGGGTTAGGACGGAGAAGGAAAGTCAAGGACTGGAACACTTGGTGGGTGTGTTAGTGGCTGTTTTATTGATAGGGTCAGGGTTAGGGTAAGGGGTTAGGATTAAGCGTAGCGGAGGGTTCCCCTTTTGAGGAACAGATTCATTTTCTAAGCCGCTTAATTCTAATTATGATTGCGGAGAGGCTGGCACCCATCTCTGCCGACCATTCACACTCGCTTCCACACCTAGGAACAGCCAGTCAGCTTTTTGGACTGTGGGAGGAAACCGGAGTACCCGGAGGAAACCCATGCAAGTGGGCGGAGAACATGCAAACTCCACACAGAAATTCCCCCAAGTCCGGGAATCGAACCTAGGCCTTCTTGCTGTGAGGCAGACATGCTAACCACTGTTAATATGAAGTACAACAAACTTATTGCTAACCCTAACCCTAATCCTAACCCCTAAACCCTACACCCTAAGCCTAACCCTGAGCTAAAAGTTTAAAGTATAAAACATTTCTAATAAGCTAACCATCATGAACATCTGACATTAACTATGTAACAAACAAGTAGTGATGCGATTAGGTGTAAGGGTTAAGTTACAGTAGAAATCATTCCTGTGTAAATAAACACACCATATTCTCGCGATGGTTCATCAGGTATCAGACTATCCAGTGTGAGGTCTGCAGCTTATATCTGTTTGTGAATTTCATGCTTAGTGCTTATGACACGAGAGAATCTGGATCTGTCTCCAGGAATCTCCAGTAGCATGAATTTTGATGAGGAAGAAGATGATGATGATGATGATGAAGTGAGCTCCAGTTCTTCTCAACTCAACAGTAACACCAGACCAGGTTCAGCCACCAGCAAGAAGTCCAGCAAGGTACACAGACCTCAGATCGACGTTCGCCTCTCAGCCTCAGGGTTTAATTCATCAAGTCAGTCGTCTGTGTTCGCGTGTGACCTCACACTGCAGCATGAACGTGTTCAGAGTTACAGCGTCTTCTCCTCCACGTTATCCTCATCCTCTTAGGAGTCACAGATGGAAGTGTGCTGCGAGACGGAAGTGTAGCTTGTACATTTGAAGGATTAAAAACGATCGCTGCTGTGTGTGTGTGTGAGTGTGTGTGTGTGTGTGTGTGTGTGTGTGTGTGTGTGTGTGTGATAGATGACACACAGATCCTCTCCAGTCCACTGCAGACGCCTTTTTACATTTCTGTCTTTAAGGACGCAGCACTTGCTGTCCTGGATTCGGCTTTGTGGTTAAAAATGTCACCCTGAGCACAGCTGTCTGCCTCGAGCACTGACTAAACCTCTTTATACTAAATATATCAATATAAATATATAAACATATGAATATAAAACTGCCTATATCCCGATCTGACAGGAGGCAGCTTCAGCTTCGACTCCGGTGACCAACGAACCATCCATCGATGTAGGCGATCTGGAGGAGTTCACCTTGAGGCCAGCACCGCAGGGCGTGACCATCAAATGCAGAATCACACGGGATAAAAAAGGAATGGACCGGGGCATGTATCCCACCTACTACCTCCATCTTGAAAGAGAAGACGGCAAGAGGGTCAGTGAATGGTCTGTTTGGTTTTATGTTGTATTTGAATTCTGGGTCGACGTGTTTTTGGAGCTACAGCACCGTCGTGTTTCTGTAGTTACACATCTGGACGGAAGGAGAAACACTTTTTATTTTACAAACAGAATCAGGGTCACAGAATTTTACAATGATCATGCAGCAAAAATTGAAAATGAGCCAGTTTCATCCATCAGCGGGAAAATAATGGTGTGCCAAAACTTTTAATCACGCAACATTTAACTTTACAAAAAATGTTTTTTTGTGAAACTTCTAAACTCACAGCCTGTTTACACTGAAAGGCAGTGCTCTCATTAATATTCCTGAGACATTTGTGTGCGTGTGTGTGTGTGTGTGTGTGTGTGTGTGTGCGCGCGCGTTATTATTGCATGAGAATAGTGCACTTCCTGTCTCTCAGTAGAACACCTCAGTAAAGTCTTTCACTGAGGATGGTGATGATGATGATGATGATGATGGAACTTCTGTACCGTGTTTTACATCATCAGTCCTGTCACTTCTCTCCAGAAAAATTTTATATTTGCATATTTTTGTAGAGTTGATGTTCGGTGGTTCATTAAACTGTCTCTTGTTGTAGTTGTTTCTTTTAGCTGGAAGAAAGAGAAAGAAGAGCAAAACATCCAACTACCTGATCTCCATCGACCCCACCGACCTGTCGAGAGGCGGCGAGAGCTTCATCGGGAAACTCAGGCAGGTTTATAAGAAATCTGATGTATTCACAAGTTGAAGAGGGAGAGAGAGAGAGAGAGAATGGGAGAGAAAGGGAGAGAGAGAGCAAGAGGAAGAGAGAGAGAATGGAAGAGAAAGAGAGAAAGGGAGAGAGAGAGAGCAAGAGGAAGCGAGAGAGAGAGAATGGGAGAGAAAGGGAGAGAGAGCAAGAGGGAGAGAGAGAGAGAGAGAGAGAAAGGGAGAGAGAGAGAGCAAGAGGAAGAGAGAGAAAGAATGGGAGAGAAAGAGAGAAAGGGAGAGAGAGAGCAAGAGAGAGAGAGAGAATGGGAGAGAAAGAGAGAAAGGGAGAGAGAGAGAGCAAGAGGAAGAGAGAGAGAGAATGGGAGAGAAAGAGAAAGGGAGAGAGAGAGAGAGCAAGAGAAAGAGAGAGAGAGAGAGGGAGAGAATGGGAGAGAGACAGAGAGAGAGAGAGAGAGAATAGAAGAGAGAAAGAGTGTGTGAGAGAGATAGAGAGAGAGAATGAGAGAGAGAGAGAGAGAAAGAAAGAAAGAAAGAGAAAATAAAGAGAGAGAGAGAGAGAGAGAGAGAGACAGACAGACAGACAGACAGACAGACAGACAGGCAGAGAGAGAGAGAGAGAGAGAGAGAGAGAGAGAGAGAGAATGTGTAAGAGAGCCTTAGGACCTTCTTGCTGGGAAGTGGACGTGTTAACCACTACGCCACTGTGTCGCCCAAGGGACGCAACAGTTATACTTCCTTTTTCATCCTTTTTTGTGAATCACTGCCACTAGAAATCCGTAACACACCACAGGTAGAGCCTGCGATGCCGCTGACTCACTACTCATCCTGTACATCCTCTCATTCTTAATATCTGTCCTTGTTGCCATGGAGACAGCACTGTCAATCATGTGACATGATCATATAATCCCCATCCAGTGGAAAGTGAGTGTAGTATTTCAGTGTGATTAAAGTCAACCTAAGAATAAATAGTATCTCATTTGCCCCCTTTATTCAGTGTTTATGATCATTAATACTTTATAAATAGTTTTTAAACATTGCTAAAGATTAAAATGGCGTTTTCTGTTGCTCCTAATCTGTTTAATCCTCTCTCTTCTCACGTCACTCCACATCCTCTCTCTGAGCGATCTCCGTGATCGAGACTGTGGAATAATATGGACATTCGACCTTCATCCTGTCACTCCTCATCCTCACATACCTCTGTTACGACCCTGCTGACCTTTACTCTGTCCTTTTATTCCCTCATCCTTAAAGGAGTTAAAGCGACTTACTGACGCACGTTCAGTCTTCATTCTGTTAAACAAAGGTGTAGTTAATGGTGTAGATGTAGGTAAATGTTAGTACTTCAATTAGTTTTTGTTCTCTGGTATCATGTACTTTTGTTTCAATTGTCCCCTTTGGCTTTCCACATCCCCATTATTGTGCTCACCTGTGTCTCGTTGTCTGCCTTCTAGTCTGAGTCTGTCTATTTAAGCCCAGCATTTCCCCACAAGCATTGCCAGATCGTGCCAGAGATGTCTCCTGTGCCTTTCCAGCGTTTGTAAATCTGTTGCTTAGTAGTTTTTGACCTTGCCTTTTCCTTGAACATTCTTAGTCTCTGTGATTTTGGGATACCGCTGCCTCATACTCTGTTTTGACTTGTTGGGTTTCTCTGACCATTGCCTGTTTTTTGACCACTAGTTTGCCTGCTATTTTGGATTGTTTGCCCATCTATTAAACTTTGTGCTCTCCACCACTTCTGTCTGCGTGTGGATCATTCTCCCTCTGTCAAACCCTAACAGATAAAGTTGTAGATGATGGTGTAGATGTAGATAAAGGTGTAGTTGATGGTGTAGATAAGGTTGTAGATGATGGTG
>JBCNYH010000002.1:33197177-33213788 GCA_039654325.1 Tandanus tandanus
TCTCTCTCTCTTGCACACACACACACACACACACACACACACACACACACACACACACACACACACACACACACTCTCTCGCTCTCTCCCTCTCACTCTCTCTCTCTCTCTCTCTCTCTCTCTCTCACACACACACTCACGCTCTCTCTCTCTCTCACACAATCTCTCTCACTCTCTCTCTCTCTCTCTCTCTCTCTGTATGTGTGTGTGTGTGTGTGTGTGTGTGTGAGAGAGAGAATTCTCCATTCTTGTCAGTGTTTTTTTTTCAGTGATAGAGTAAAACAACAAACAGAAAATAAATCGACTGAATAAATCATAAAATATGTGTTTAATTGGGGACTAAAATCAACAGTGAATATATTTATATATATTAAATCAAATGAACCTTTATTTAACTAACACAAAATGTTGTATTTGTCTAATTTAATTGTATTTTGAAAATATAAATTAACTTGGAATTTGATGCTGTAACAGTCCACAACATTTGAGACGAAGTTAAAATATTACAGAATAGAACATTTCGGTAACAGACTTAAAGAAAGTGAGGAGTGCGGGACCATGATTGGGGGTCCACTGCAGGCTCCGCCTTTTACAGGTAAGGATGGATGGCGGCTCAAAGGGATTATTTCTCAACACAAGATTTCAGAGAATTCAGATCTTTAAAATATACAGTGCTGAATATTGTGAAAAGATTTTGGGGAATTCAGACACATCTCTGTGCCTTAAGGGCTAAGTCGAAACCCACTAGTGGATGTGTGTGACTTCTGAACCTTCAGATGGCACTGTCTGAGAAACCATAATACTGCTGTGACAAATATAGCCACATGGGCTCAAGAGTACTTTGTAAAATCTTTCACTTAACAGAGTGCGACGCGGCATCCAAAAATTCAACCTGACACTGTATTATACAAGAAGGAATCCATACATCAATTCTATACAGAAATACCGCTGAGCTCTGTGGGCCTGAACTCATATTTAATGGACTGAAAGAGAGTGGAACCATTCAGATTATTATGAGCATCTGACATGGTATGAGGCGCATCAGTGCCCACAGCATGAGTGAGTTCTATGTTTGGGAAAGTACCACTGATGCGGTGGTGTGTATTGGGATTTTAGAGAGATATATGTTTCCATCAAGGCAACGTCTCTTCCTGGTAAGTCCATGTTTATTTCAACAGGACGTCATGCCAGGCCTCGTTCTGTACGAGCTACAATAGCGTGACTTCGTAGTGTGGTTGATTCGCCTGATGCAGTCAACTGAAAATGTATGGGGCATCATGAAGAGAAGAGACCATGGGCTGTTGAGCTGCTGAAGTCTTGTATCGAGCACGAATAAACAAAAAAATCCAAATTAATACTGTAGAAAATATCCTCAGTTTTTAAATGATTAAAAACTGTAATTAAAAGGAAAGTTAATGGAACACGATGGCAAACATGCCTCTGTCCCAACTTGTTAAGTATGTTGGAATCATTAAATTCTAATTCCGTTTATACACTGAACAAAAATATAAACACACGAACCAAAAATGCTGAATTAAATTGATCTGTAATGCATTCTGCTCATAAATAGTGTTTATTGGTGGACTGAATGATTTGTTCTGCTGTATTCTGGTTACCCACTTCACGTAACACATCCCTGTGAGATTATACAATCACTGAGTTATTCCACCCATGAGTGGCATAATGCATAACATTGAGTTGATCAGTCAGCGTAACCAGAACACAAGCAATCCTTGCACCAGGGTCGATAAAAGGTCACCCAGAAATGTGCACTTTTGTCACTAGTCACAATGCCACAGATGACACAAGTCATGAGGAAGCGTGCCATTGGCATGCTGAATGCTGGGATGTCTGAGACAGCAGTGTCAACACACTTGGATGTGCATCATTCCATCATCAGCCAGTTGAGAGGTTGATTCAGAGAGACTGGCAGCACTGGTCGACGAACACGTGTGACCACGCCCGCACAGGATGCGCACATGCGGCTCCTTGCACCTCCGGGATCGTGATGGGACAACATTCCGCAGGTCAGGCTTCTTCCTCGTTAACTCTATGTGTCGTAGATGTCGCGCTTTACGTGATGCAGATGGTGGACACGCTCGGTACTGGGTGCTGTGAACTTTGCCCCCTGACCCCCGGTTGGTTCAGGCAGTGATAACTCATGAATTGTGAACAGAAATGTGTTAGTCATGTTTCTTTTGGTTCAATATTAAGGCAAGAATAAATAATAATTGTTTTGTTGAAATATTTCCATTTTGTCTAAATATATTTTGGAAAAAATTTAATTTGTGTGTTTATATTTTTGTTCAGTGTAATTACAAACACGGTTAAGTTGGTCAGTAGAAATATTAAAATCTTTTCTTTGTACTCTTACCACTAAATAAAGATTCACATGAATTTACAAATCACAGATTTTTGTTGTTGCTTTTTGAAAAAAAAAAAAATCTTCTGGAAATTGTTTTATATATTAATATTTGTAACTTTATACACAGTATATATTTGTCCCATGATTCTATTGCATATTAAATAGGTGTTAAAACAAACTGCTAATTAACTAACACCACAATATACCGTATAATAGAGTCTGAATTATAAACATCATACTTTTGCTTGTTCTTTTACTAATCATGACCAAAGACCACTTTCTGTCAGAGCAGAAGGCAATTTGACTAACATTTCAAACAGCCAATCACAGAACTGGATCAGAGGGTACATCCCAAAACCCTTACTTGTCGTTTCCTCATGACTTAATCCACGCTTGAACCGGACGTTCTTCTGGTCTGCCCATTTTAATGTTGTAGACTCTGGAATGAAGATCATTAGAGAGATATACCTGAATCTCAGAGTTGTTGTTGTTGTTGTTGTTGTTGTTGTTGTAGTAGTTAAACAGCAATAATAAAAATAAATCATGATCAGATCGGGGATTAAATAAATAATGAGGACTTTAATCGGAACAGTGTTGAGACAAATCGGTTCAGTTTTCCCTTTTCTCGTTCTTGTAGCGCATCCTGAGCCTCGGAGCTTCAGCTGCTCCTGATTGGTCGGTTTTAATCAAATCTTCAGGTTTATATGTGAGAAGGAAGTCGATCAGATCGACTTCCTGTTCTTCAGGATCGCACATGAACTGAGTGCTGAAGCCCAGACACTCAGCCTCCATCAGCGGGTCGTCCTCCACTCTCCGCATCTCTTTCTCCTCAAGATCATCACCTGCATCCTTCATATCCTCCTGTTCATCATCACCGTCATCTTCATCTTCGTAACCATCTTCCTCCACATCCTCATCTTCATAACTGCATCCAACGGCGCCTCCTTTAAGATAGTGGAGGACGTGTCTGTGATTATTGAACATTATCTGTCTTCTCCTCACGGAGGTTTCTCCGTCTTTCTGGATCCATGGAGAACTTGGCATCTCCTCTTCGTCAGTAATAATATAATCTGGGCAAGGTTGGTCTTCATCATCCTCCTCCTCTTCCTCTTCATCTTGCTTATAATCCTCATCATCAGCATCATCTACATGATCATCTGTTTCCTCTCCTCTTCCAAGCACTGCCTGTTTGAGTTCGTCATCCTCCTTTATCCCTTTAGGACCATCTTCATCTTCACTGGATTCATCATTCACTTCTTCAGTCTCTTCTTCATTCTTTTCATCCTCCTCATCTTCTTTTTGCATCCTTTCAGCCAGTTCCTCAGGTGTAGGACCATCTCCGTATGGCTCCTCCAATATGACACTGGGGTGTCGACGTCTGCAAAGTGGAACCTCGTACTGAGGGAAGGTTTCTTCTGGATAACCTGCGGAGGACAAAGAAGAAGTCACTCACTCACCAGAGGTCTTTCATATCATTTGAGACCTTCACGAGTAATGGAAGTTCTACATGAGCAGTTTAAGCAGGTCAGGAGGAAATCTTTTACCCTCCCAGTCTGCAGAATACGGGGTTTCCTCAGCTTCCACCTCAGGGGGGACGTCTTCCAACAGCCGTCCCTCCATCAACACGTGTGTGATCTTCCTCAGGTGCTGGAGTTTTCTCTCCTCTCGCCCATTTCTGTACTTACGACGCCTGTGCGCAGGATGATACACAGACATCAGAAGGAGCGCCTGAGATACACTTTGGGTGTTTCTCAAACACCTTAAAGCAGGCCTCACACGGAGGTGGTTCACACGGCAGGTCAGTGTGACATTGTCTTGACACCTTAATGGTGTTCACCATCGAACCGCACTGACCGCCATGTTAGAATTTTTGAAATTTGTTCTCAAATCCCAATTAGCTTAAGGTGCATGTCTTTGTAATGTGGGAGGAAACCGGAGTACCCAGTGGAAACCCATGGGGAGAACATGCAAACTCCACAAAAAAAACCCCACCCTCTTCGAGCCCGGGACTTGAACCCGAAACCTTCTTGTTGTGAAAGGGAAATAGCGAGGTTAAATAGATGTACTTATTCAGTACTCTGAGTAAGTCTGATTTACTGAGATGGATAAAGTGCTGTTCTTTGTTCTGACTCGGGAGCAGTTAGCAGTAAAGTAAACATATTTTTTCTTAGTATTTAAGTTGATTTCGCGAATAGAACCCTTGAGTAAGATGGCTGCCGTGTGAAACCTTAAAAGTTTGTTGTTTCAAAATGTCTCTCAAGAACATATAAAAAAAATTAAGCAATGAAAACGTCGGTGTCCGTGTGTTATGCAGGTTTTCTAATAAACTCGGAATCTGCAGGCGTGAGCAAATGCGAGAGCAAACGCGAGAGCCCGGCGGTAATCTCCTGATGTTAAAAAAACACTGATCACATCATCAGCATGTGATGAAACTCAGTCCATTTTTAGAACAAGTCTGCACCTACCTTAAATCAATGTCCATACCCGGTAATATGCCATATTCGTAGTGGTATAATCCAGTGAACTCTATGACTATGGCAGTAGCCACGTACTGGGAGCTGTGTATTCAAAACCCTAAATGTAAGCAATGACTACTGAGATAAAAAAGATTCAGATCTTCCCAATCTATAGGGTTGTGTTTCATTTTGAATTGGAACCGTTTACATGAAGTGCTTGATTTACGACAGACCCGACTTACGACGTTTCAAGATTACGACGCTCGTGCCATAGGTCAACCGCAGGAGTAAAAGTAAGGAATTGTTCTCTTTTTTTTTTGTTTGTTTCATTTTTTAAATTTTATATTTGTCCTCCATATGTTTTTCTTACTGCTAGTTATGCTTTCATGTGTCATAGAAATGTGTTTTTATATCCTAGGTTATGATTTTGCTACTGCATTGGCATAGTTGAGTGGTGTGATCCGACTTACATCGCGACGTAGGAACGGAACCCTGTCGTAAGTCAAGTACTCACTGGATTATCGTTAACCCCTCAAGGCCCAAACCACAGTGTTGTGTGTCTTGTCATTTCGCCACATTGATTCTGTTTATTACCATCGGTTTACTTCTAAACTTGATCAACGTCTTCAAACAGGAAGAAGTCTGGCAAAACAGTAATACCCAATGGCCTTGCTATGAGGATCTTACAAGGACATACATACAATATAATTGGGAGGAAATGTAATGCCCCTATATGAGGACAGTGGGGTCTTAAGAGGCTATATTGGTTCCAATTTTGACAAATGAAAGCATGCAAAGTCAAAGCTACAACCTTCGTCCTCAGGCACATGTTAAGAGTAAAATTACGAGTCAGTGTCAGCCGTCTCCGGAATGGACATGTTCTCCCCAGAATGTCACATGAGCTACAGTACAAGTATGAGTAACATTGTCAGCCAAACTTGGCCAGACCAGTGTCTATGTTAACCCCAATTTTGCCATGGCACCATCATTGACAAACCGTCCCAAATCTCATCCATTCATTCATCTCAGCTGACTCCGGGCGAGGGCGGGGTACACCCTGAACAGCTCGCCTGGTCATCGCAGGGCCAACACGCACATACAATCATTCACACTCACACATAGAGGCAATTTGGAACATCCAATTTGCCTACTGTGCATGTTTTTGGACTGTGGGAGGAAACTGGAGTACCCAGAGGAAACCCACGCAAGCACGGGGAGAGCATCCAAACTCCACGCAGAAACGCCCCGAGCCCGGGAACCG
Source organism: Tandanus tandanus (assembly GCA_039654325.1). Lineage (NCBI taxonomy): Eukaryota > Metazoa > Chordata > Actinopteri > Siluriformes > Plotosidae > Tandanus > Tandanus tandanus. The sequence continues at coordinate 33,203,260 of JBCNYH010000002.1, forward strand.
AACCCAGGGCCTTCTTGCTGTGAGGCGGATGTGCTAACCACTGCGCCACCGTGCCGCCCTGGAAATCTCTCAGCTGAGAAATTTGAATTCTTTACCTTGTAGGATTTTGGACGGATTGTGACGTTCTCCTCTGTCTCTCTCCTTCCATCTCTTTAAGTCTGGTCTGAACCATCTCATCTTCAGCTGTAACAGTTACACAGATGTTTACACATGTGCTGAGGTTCTGCGGGTACGTAGTCTGAACCGACTCCAGCACCTGAAGCTGACTGACACCTGGTTACGGTTCTACACAGAGAACCACAGAGTACCAGAATACAAAATGATATCCGCATCTGTTAAACGGAGCTCACGTCTTCTCCTAAACACCTGCCGTTAATTGGTCTGAAAAGCCGCTGAGCTGCTTGTGATTTAATAATCCGGGTTTAACAACAGAATAAAACTCCCACGAGGCTGCAGGAAGATCTTAATCAACCTCATCATGTGCGATAACAACACCATCGGGAGGTTAATGAAGAAATCAAAATAAAACCGGTGCTGCTGGGATGCTGGAGATGAGACGAAATACATTCCTGACCACAGAGCAGCTGCGGTATACTGGAACACCGAGACGTTTTATAAAGTATTAAAGTCTCGTTTCTACAAACCAGAATCATTTTTAAGATGATGATTTATCTGTCCATCCATCCATCCATCTATTCATTTTCGAGGAGGCAACAGGTCTAGGAGGGAAACCCAGGCATGCCTCTCCCCAGTGACACGCTCGCTCCTCCTGGGGGACCCCGAGGTGCTTTCAGGCCAGAAGGGATATACGTGTAATCCCTCCAACGAGTTCTGGGTCTGCCTCGGGGCCTCCTCCCAGTTGGATTATTCTGGATCGTGATTAGAATACCTCCTCGTCTTTCCAGACACGTCCACCTGGGAGGAAACCCCGAGGCAGATCCAGAACTCGATTTATCTGTGATTATTTTTAAATATTATTAAATTTGTAAAAAATTCAGAAACTGTACAGTCCAGATTTTACACAACACTTATTAAACTTTTAATTCCCGTGGACTTCATCACCCACCAGCCCCATCAGATTACTGTAGATCACATGACCCTGTCACATGACCACTTTAATCACACTCACCTGTTTAATGTTTTCTTGTCGTTAGTGTTTTTATTTAAACTCAGCCTGCTCTCTGGGGTGAGGTTTGAGCTTTGTGGCTTTTAATTCTTTTTATGTTCAGTGTTTAGTTTTTGTTTTGATTTAATTCAGTTTAATTTTTGTTTAAATAAAGTTACTCCTGTTTCTGGGCTCCATCCTGGCCAACTTTTTTTTAGGTATTAATTAAAGGTAAGGCCCTTTTTTGTCCATGTCAGTAATTCTAAATTTCAATTTTAATTAATTAATTCATTCATTTTCTAAGCTGCTTAATCCTAATTAGGGTCGTGGGGAGGCTGGCGCCCATCTCAGCCGACTCTGGGTGAGGGCGGGGTACACCGTTGGCCAGCCTTACCAGAAGGAGACCCACGAAGCACGGGGAGAACATGCACAGAAACGCCCGAGCCTGGGAATCGAACCCAGGCCTTCTTGCTGTGAGGAGGACTTGCTAACCACTGTGCCACTGTGCCACCCCAGTTTTAATTCTTTTTTTTATATATAAATTCGAACTTACAGGTTTCCGGAGCTGAGTGTTCGGGTCTCATGATGTAGAACGTACATGGTTGTTTTGTAGGACGATGTTTATTAGTGAGCTGCAAAAAAGAAAAACAAAAGTAAATACACTTTACCCTCGATTTCCCGTACCCCTATTTCCCAGACTTCAGGATTTCCCCTACAAAATCTGGCACTGCCGGACAAATGCTCGGACAAGTCCGGGAATCGATGATGGAAGTCCGGGCCGGTCATGATTTTCAAACTTCCCTCCTGTCCGGCCTGTTCCCCGCTCCCTGGTCATTGTCTGCAACTCCCGCTAAGTTGTAAAAGTCCGGGACTGCTGCTGAGTAATGGCAATTGCCGGACCGATGATGGTAAATGTCCGGAAAAGGGTAGGGACCCCGGACATTTGCAATTGCCAGACTTTTGAGGTTCCCGGACAGCCTATCCCCCCTAATAATCCGGGAAATCGAGGGTGAAGTGTACAGTGTAAAATAAAAAATGTAAAAAATTTAAATATAAATTAATTCTTTCATTCATTCATTTTCTAAGTTGCTTAATCCTAAGTCGCGGGGTGGCTGGCGCCCATCTCAGCCGACTCTGGGCGAGGGCGGGGTACTCCCTGGACAGCTCGCCAGGCCATCGCAGGGCCAGCACTCACACAACCATTCACACTCGCACTCACACCTAGGGGCGATTTGGAACAGCCAGTTAGCCTACTGTGCATGTTTTTGGACTGTGGGAGGAAACCAGAGCACCCGGAGGAAACCCACGCAAGCACGGGGGGAACATGCAAACTCCACACAGAAACGCCCAAGCAGGGAATCGAACCCCGGCCACCGTGCCGCCCTAACCACTAAGCCACCGTGCCGCCCTAAATATAAATTATTATATTTAAAAAATCCGCTTGCTGAACATTAACACCTCACTCACTGACCTGTGGCTATTAATTAATTATTTTTTTTAAATTATTTTAATACCTTATAGAATATGTAGATGATGTAGAGGAAAATTCCGAAGCCGTAAACAGGAGAGACTTGAGCGAGCAGCGTGGATTTCTTTAAAGCCGTCGTCTGGGATCGCGACTTGGAGTTCGGACTTGTTGTATAAAGTGTTTCAGGCGTCCCTCGATCGTCTCCTGCTGATGCGGCATGGCCATATCTCACCGCGAGACGACTTCCAGGACCAACTGCTTAAAAAACACACAGAGTTGTTCATGCCTGAGATTTCTGTCTGCCGAACATTTATTAAACTGATAAGTGCCGTTCCTCTGTTTTATGCATTACTTCCAGAAAGGCACGGTGGTGTAGTGGTTACTACGTCCGGCTCACGGCAAGAAGGTCTTGGGGTCGAGTCCTGGGTTCAGAGAAGGCGTGTCTGTGTGGAGTTTGTATGTCCTTCCCATGCTTGCATGGGTTTCCTTTGGGTATTCTGGTTTCCTCCCACAGTCCAAAGACATTCACATTAGGCTAATTGGCTGTTCCGAATGGCCCTGAGGAGTGATTGTGTGAATGTGTTGCCCTGCAATGGTGCCCCACCTTCGCCCAGTGTCGCCACCTCCTCGCGACCCTAGTAGTAGAATTGTACAGCTTAGCAAATGAGTGAGATAGAAGATCTTGAAAAAGACGAGTTAAATAAGTATCTAAGGCAATGTTTAACTTTGTGTGAGATGCCGGAGGACTGCCATCATTGTTCCTTTCCTAAGAGATGAACTGAACAACATTTTCTAATCACACGCCGCCCAGAATTCACTGATAAAAACTAAAATCATTTTTAAAGCATTAATCACATCTGGAGAAATTCAACCAACAATCTGTAAAAGTTGTGAGCGATGAGGTCGTAGGGAGCCGGTGAACTTTTCGACAAACTCTTAAGAATCGAAATACAGCCTGGGTTCCGTTTACATGAAACCCAGAGGACGTTCGCCTCAATGCCTAAAGTGTCATTTACTTAAGAAGCGACGAGCGTCAAGTGAATCACTTTGCCGATGTGTATCTCCCGACATTAGCTGGTCAGAGTGAAACAGTGAGCGGCATCGCGCTAGTTCCCTACAGTAACTCTGCGAGAGCTTTTATAATCATTAACCTATATTATTTTAGCTTATACTATCATCATATATAACATATTATCATGAGCTTCCTTCGCAGGGTGGCGGGACTCTCCCTCAGAGATAGGGTGAGAAACTCGGCCATCCAGGAGGAGCTCGGAGTAGAACCGCCCCCGCAACCCGACCCCAGATCAAGCAAAAGATGATGATGATGATAATTTTTTATTATCATTATTATCATTACATGGCGAGTATAGAACCGGGACTCTTGTGCATCATCAAACAGGAAGAGTTAAACATATATTTACATATAAATTTACAGGAAATGCCGACCGTTTTATAAACATCACGCCACGGCGTTTCCAGTTTTTATCCTTGTGGATTTTCTGTATGTGGTCATAAAGTACAGGACATTTAAACACGGCAATAATAAAGTCATCTTCCATATTGCTGTGGGCAGAAAAATCAAACTTGTGTTCGTTGTTTTTCTACGGAAACGTTTTGGTGAAGGCAGTGTTTGGCAGCATCTTCCAGTCAACGGTATCTTTAAGCTTTAATTGGTAATCGCTCGAATCACGTCGCCTGAAAGTTGAGCTCAGCTGAACTCCGTGCCCGCCCACTTTGTGTCACTTGACCAAGCTATTCATTTCCTGTGTGAATGCGGCTTAAGTCTGATGTAATGGAGCGCGCGTGACCTCTGACACACTTTAAAAACAGAAAAAATCTTTCCAAAAATCACTCAACGCTCCATCTCAGGGACGGTTCAGGGATCCACCTCACCTCAAATAATGAAGACTTATTCCACAAAGTGTCACAGTACAAGAGCTGATAGATGTCTGGGTGTGTAGCGCAGAGTCGGCTCAGCGCTGTACTGTGGTCTAGATGAAATGACCCTTTTATTATATCCACATCCACATGATTAGTGAGAAATGATGCAAGATCATATCTGAATCGCAGGCCGCGCTTCATCAGTAAATAAACCCGAACAAACCGACAAACTGGCCGCAGCAATGTCTTAGTATATATACTATTATTAATAACAATCATTAACGATTACAACCATTCTGTTGCTTTTCAAGTAGAGTAGTTTCAGGAAATCGCGCCACCATTTTATTGCTCTGTACTCATGGTATATAAGCTGATATCCTACTTGTACAGGAACCAATCAGGATGCACGATTTCTCATATCCAGTGGGAGTGGATTTAATTATAAAATATTTATAAAAACACTGGTATAAAATACAAGTATATGAGTAGAAGGAGGAGCTAAGACACAGAGGGCGGGGTTATGATTCATTGGGAGGAGCAAGAGGTGCAGTTATAGAAAAGAAAAGCTTTTTCTATCACACATGACCGACTCAATTCTCCTAGAGACCTGAATGAGTGAAATGACACACTGTAGTGACCGAGAGATCGCAATGTTTTCTCTGTTTATAACTGACACCAGTCTGAAATCATTAACAGGAGTGTAATGGATATGTAACGGAACGTGAGGATTAAAACCCAGGGCACTGGAGAGGAAGTGAAGGGACTGTAGGTTTAGAGAAATGGAGAGGGGAAGCTGTTAGGATTAAATGGTTTGTTTTTTTAGTGATCTTACCCTCTGAGTGAAGAAGCACCTTCTCCTTCTCTGCAGATAAAAACAGTTTGGGTAAAAACAGAGCTGTGGAGAGGACGAGGCAGGAGAGCAAAGTGATCCTCAGGAAGCCCGAGACCAACATTTTCACATCAACGACTGAGATCTGAGATCAAACCCGGATTTACAGTGACGTCAGCACATAATACCATCTCTCCAGCATTAATCCATCCAGGGGTGGGGTAAAGTTATAATAATAATATTCATAATAATATTTATAATAATTATAATCATCATCATCATCATCATCATCATCATCATCAAAGTAGTAATAAAAAAATAATGATAATAATAATAATAATCATCATCATCATCATAGTAATAATAAAAAAATAATAATAATAATCATCATCATCATCATCCTAGTACTAATGATAATAATAATAATAATAATATTTATAGTAATAATAATAATCATCATCATCATCATCATAGTAATAATAAAAAAATAATGATAATAATAATAATGATAATAATCATCATCATAGTACTAATGATAATAATAATAATAATAATAATAATAATAATAATATTTATAGTAATACTAATAATAATAATGATAATAATCATCATCATCATCATCATCATCATAGTAATAATAAAAAATTTATAATATTTATAGTAATAATAATCATCTTCATCATCATTATCATAGTACTAATGAAAATAATAATAATAATAACAATAAAATAATAGTAATAATAATAATATCATCATCAGATCATCATCATCATCATAGCAATAATAATATTAATATATTAATAAGAATAATAAGAATATTAATGATAATAATAATGATGATGATGATGGGGTGGGGTAAAGTTATAATAATTATACTACTACTAATACTAATCATATTAATAGTAATAATAATAACAATAATAATTATAATAATTGTACTACTAATAATTATAATAATAATGATGCCGTTCATGTATGAATGGTTGCAGGGAGTATTTATGTCCACTAGATGGCACTGTTGTCAATGTTTTTTCAGTGTGTCTTCAGTGTGATAGAACAAGGGATTAAAAAGAGAAGAATGAATAATAAAATCTTTCAACGTTTTAATGATTAAAAAATATGTCAATAATCATTTAATTTTAAATATGTTTACAAATCTGCGATGGCCTGGCGAGCTGTCCAGGGTGTACTCAGAGTCGGCTGAGATGGGCGCCAGCCTCCCTGCGACCCTAATTAGGATTAAGCGCTTCAGAAAATGAATGAATGAATATGAGGGGCCTGTCACTATTAGTAAAATAGCACTCATGCACACAATCACACATAGGTACAGGAAACAACAACAACAACAACAACAACAACAACAACAATAATAATAATTATTATTATTTGGGATTAATCACTGCCCATACACTAATAGCAGAATGATAATTTTTGTTTGGGATAAAAAAATATATTTATTTAAGATACTAAAGGAAGCAAAACCCAGAACATACATTGTTATTGTTGTTGTTGTTGTTGTTGTTTTGATATTCAGAAACACTCAGAAACTGCTTGTAAAACCTCTCACACCTGTAATATTTTTATATTTAAAGCTCTACGTTTCCCCCGAGTCCCCTGAATCTTCCTCCGCAGGCCTCAGCGTGTTATAAATAATGTTTTCTGGAATAAACCTAGTTCCCCCCCCCCCCCAGTTATAATCTCTAAATCCTCTGAAAGCACCATCAGCAGCAGAGACGTGGGTTATGGACTGATTGTTTTAGACCTACAGATCCCCTACCGAACTGAACCCGGTGTCGTGTTGGGGTTTTGTTACAGTTCTAAAGTCTGATGTTTAGTTAGTGCAAGTTTTTAAATTAAAGTTCGAAAAAGTTTTAAATACAGGGATATTAAGGATTTAATTTATTGTTCCTCTGACTTTGAAGTTTCTTTTTCTCTGCTTTTTTGAAGATAGAAAATATAATTTCAGGTTTTAATTTTTCTATTAGTCTTGTCAGCTCAACTGTAAATTGGTGGAAGTGCGATTTCTATATAAGGAAACTGTAATTACAGCGTTGTTAAAATAAGCCCTCGGTTCTCATGGAAACATAAAAACCCATATCATGATGTATTTGCTTATAAAATATACTCACTAATGGAGAAGAGGGAAAAAAATAGCAAGTTGTGCACAGAGAAAGAAAATCCGTCTGGAATGTGTTTCATTTCAACGCTGAGCAAACGGCATGAAAAAAAGGGTTTAAATATAAAAATATAAAACTGAAAATACAGTGATGAAACGACGACTTAATGTAGTGATAATGTAATTAGGTAAGTCGGTGTAATAACATTGTAATAACACTGTATTAATAATGTACTTACAACATCGTGATTACATTATTATAGTGGCAAAGTAGAGATGATGTAGTGATGATGCTTTGACACTGTAGTGATTATATAGTGATGTGTTGACAATGTTGTCAGGCGGTAGTGATGGTAAAGTGATGCCTGTTTGCTGTGACAATGTAGTAATGATGTATTAATGCAGTGATGGTGTAGTGAAGCTGTAATGATGTACTGTTGATGTATTGATGGTGTAGATATGCAGTGATAAAATGTGGTATTGATGCTGTAGTAATGGTAAAGAGAAGATGTACTGATGTAGTTATGTATTAATGATGTAGTGATGTATTAAAAAGTATTTATAATGTAATGATTTGTGACACTGTTTTCAGGATGTAATGGTGTAGTGAAATGGTAATGAAGACAGACTAATGATGTATTGATGATGCAGTGATGTAGTGACACTGTAATAACAATGTATTGATGATGCAGTGATGTAGTGACACTAGTAACAATGCATTGATGATGTAGTGATGTACGTATGATATAGTGATGCATATATGATGTAGTGATGCTGTAGTTATGAAACAATGCTGTAGTGATGCTGTAGTTATGAATCAATGCTGTAGTGATGCTGTAGTTATGTATTTATGATGTAGAAATGCTGTAGTATAGTCTTGTATTGATGTTATAGTAATAGCGTAGTGATGTATCAGTGCTGTAGTGATGTTGGTATGATAATATTACAAATGTAGTGAATTACTTATAAAGTGATGTATTGATGTTGTAGTGATGCTGTAGTAATACTACAATGATTTATCAATGCTGTAGTAATGGTGTAGTGATTTGTTGATGCTGTGATGATGTTGGGACGGTGTAGTGATGCTGTAATAATGCTGTAGTGATTTGTTGATGCTGTAGTCATTGTGTAGTGATGGTGTAGTGATTTGTTGATGCTGTGATGATGTAGTGACGGTGTAGGTGTAGTGATGCTGTAATGATGCTGTAGTGATGTATTGATGCTGTAGTAATGTATAGAAAATGTAGTAATGGTGGGGGGATGGCGGAGGGATGTACTGATGGTGTATTGATATATCAATGTTGTTTTGATGCTGCAGTGATGGTGTAGTGATTTGTTGATGCTGTAGTAATGATGAAGTGACGGTGTATTGATGGCGTAGTAATGTTGTAGTGATGCATAGAAGGTGTAGTGATGCTGTAGTTATGGTGTTTTGATGTATCGATGCTGGAGTAGTGAACAGACGGTGTAGGGATCCTGTAGTGATGCTGTAGTGATCCTGTAGTGATGCTGTACTGATGGTGTTGTGATGTATTGATGCTGGAGTAGTGTACAGACGGTGTAGTGATGCTGTAGTGATGCTGTAGTGATATGTGCACTGCTGTGTGCTGTGCTGTTGCTCCAGAGTTCCCTTTATCTCTTTTCTGAACCTGTGCGTTATCACATTTTTAATTACTTAATTATTCTTCATTAGGCTGAATTACAACCCAACAGATGCACCACTGTGGAAGGTTTTTTTTTTTTAAACCTCACTTTCATTTACTCCCATGAGAGAGTGTTTTGTCCCAGACGCTCCGCATGTTGTTATGCTGATGATGAAATACAGCATTAACTCGTCTGAAACATCGTGCCCTCTTCTGTGTCTGGGAGAGCGATGGATTGACATACACGGCAATCAACACACCTCGGTCGAGCAAAATTGCTTTCAGAAATAGCGATTGTTTTGCTTTCTCTATATTCATGTGAATGATTTGTTGTGCAATGTCACCTTACGCAGTGGCGCTCGGGCCGGTTTACATCACACACTCGTCTTCTCTTATCTCTATCTCTCTCTCTCTCTCTCTCTCTCTCTCTCTCTCTCTCTCTCTCTCTCCTTCACTCTCCTCTGCCTCAGACTAAATCAGTCAATTTATTTCCAAATTGCGAGTCGAGTGTGCGGAGCAAAGGCTCCTTTCTGCGGCCGGGTAAAATATTAAATCAATGCTCGCTCTTCTATATTGAGTAGAGTTTAATTTTTAGGTGGTATTGATGGAGGATGAAGGCGGCTTTGAGTGCAGTGAAGGACATACGGCTGCAAATCCTCGTCTTTTAACAAGAATGTGCTGGAACAATGAGGTGTGTGTGCGTGCGTGCGTGCGTGCGTGCGTGCGTGTGTGTGTGTGTGTATGTGCGTGTGTGTAGATGGAGGCCAGACCTTGAGAAGAAGCTCTCTGATGTTCTGTATTTCTGTATATAGTGAGAGGAGAATATGGAACATGCAGTGCGATGCAGGAAGGAAAAAGACTGGTAGTGCCAGAAGGTTGTGAGTTTAAATCTCATGGCTGTCGTACAGGATCCTGTAGGGGGGGGGTCCCTCCTGTATAAACAGCATGATTTCCTGATGTTTGCATGTACAGCAGTTTTTAGGGATGTGTTACACACACACACACACACACACACACACACACACACACACAGGGTTGGACATCTAACAAGTTTGTTTATTGATACATTTAAAGTGTTATTCTAAACAGTGTGTGAACTTCTTTGCCGAGGCAGTAACCCTCACCTGGGTTCATTTTACAGGTGAGCCACGCCCGGTCGGCTTCTCACTCCCAGCACTGCTGAGTGATTGGTTTCTCTTTGGCGTGTTGAGATATTCTGTTTGTTGGAGCTCTCTCTCTCACTCACTCTCTCTCTTTCTCTCTCTCTCTGTGTGTGTGTGTGTGTGTTTTGATCTCAGTCAGTGGGGGGGAAATTACATTATTGAAGGTTTCAGTGCAGCGGTGCAGCGTGACTCAGTGTGAGATACACAGTGAAATTGCAGTTTCAGTTGCATGTGGGTTAAACAGCGGACACACTCACACTCACACACACACACTCACACACACACACACACACACACACACACACACACACACACACACACACA
>JBCNYH010000002.1:33233680-33245197 GCA_039654325.1 Tandanus tandanus
TCTCTCTCTCTCTCACACACACACACACACACACACACACACACACACACACACACACACACACACACACACACACGGAGCAAGGTGTTGGATTACAAAAACAGTAATCAGCGAGGTTACAGTCAGCTGCGTCACTGCGAGGTCCTGTGCAGGCTTTAAATGAGTGGTGACAGCTGCAGCTGATAGATAGTATAATCACCTGATGAAGAGGACACAATGGAGCAGAACTCTCAATGGGCAGCGTGAATGTGAGTGCTGCGGGAACTGGAGAAGCTGCGACGCTCAGAAAGGTTACCTTGAGAGGAATAAACGCAATTAGGCAAAGAAAAGATAAACAGCGGCGATACAGGCCACGTTCTGGGATCTCGGTCCGCATTTCCACTGCAGCGTTCGGGCGGTAACCGTACGATTATCACTGACATGGTTATCACGTGTCTCGATGGTGCTTTAAACTGAAAACAAGAGCACTTGGAATAATAATTCAGACATCACGCACAATTGATCTTCTGATAAATGATAAAAGATTAAAATTCTCACCCAGTCCCTTTTATCCTCTAATTTGAAAAAGGGTTAATTAATCAATTTAAACCTCACCTGACCAGGAGCGTCTCGCATAATCAGTGCATTCAGATAAGCCGTGCTCACATCCGCTTGAAAGATTAAATAAAGAACAGTCGAGCGACGATAACCTTCTGATAACTGCAATATAATTATTATTGCATTATTATTTTTTTTTTCCTTTTCCTATCTGCAACTTTACCTAATTCTATTTATGTCCAGAATCCAATTCCTCCCAAAGAGAATCATCCATTTCTTCTCGGGCTACTCCACCAATATAACGCAGAATAATGAACTCATTTTGCTGTTGTATGGAAATTGGGGCTCATTACAATAATTTTGCCTGATACACAAGCCACTCGATATTAAGAGCAAGGCCCTACAGTCATACAGTGGGTTATTATGCTATACATCACAAACTGCATTAGGCTTATAAAACCTGTCACCGGAAAGGTTGGAAAGTTTCGGCGCCCACAGCCACATGGGTTCATATATCTCCCACAGAGAGGAGCCCACAATGCATCAGGGCTGTTCAGGCTGCTACAGAAAGCAATTTTCTGCAGGGTTATGTGTTCTAAAGTTTTTTTTTTGTTTGTTTTTATTAAGTATATATGTTTGTGTGTGTATGTGTGTGTGGTGGTTAGCATGTCTGCCTCCCAGCAAGAAGGTCCTGGGTTTGAGCCCTGGCGTTTCCATGTTCTCCCCATGCTTGTGTGGGTTTTCTCTGGGTACTTTGGTTTCCTTCCACAGTCCAAAGACATGCACATTAGGCTAATGGGCTGTTCCAAATTGCCCCTAGGTGTGAGTGTGAGTGTGAATGGCAAAAATTATGAAGAAAACCCTCAAAACATTAATGTATTAATTGGCTGAACCGCTTAATCCTACTAGGGTCACAGGGAGGCTGGAGCCTATCTCAGCCCACTCTGGGTGAAGGTGGAGTACACCCTCAACAGCTCGCTAGAGGCCAATACACACACACGCACGCACACACACACACACACACACACACACACACACACACACGGGGCAGTGGTAGCTCAGTGGTTAAGGCTCTGGGTTACTGATTCGAAGGTCAGGGGTTCAAGTCCCAGTACCATCAAGCTGTCACTGTTTTACCCTTGAGCATGGTTCATTACCCTCAATTGCTCAGTTGCATATAAATGTAAGTCGCTCTGGATAAGGGAGTCTGCCAAATGCCATAAATGTAAACATAAACACACACACAAGCATTCACACCCAGGGGCAATTTGGAACAGCCAATAATCCTAATGTGAATGTTTTTAGACTGCGGGAGGAAACCAGAGTACTCAGAGGAAACTGACGCAAGCATGGGGAGAACTAACAGACTCGAACCCAGGACCTTCTTGCTGTGTGGCGGACGTGCTAAGCTCAACACTACCCCCCACCCCCCCCAACACTTCTATAGATATTGCATCATGTTTAAACCCTTCTGTCTGTGCATCTTACACCTAACAGCACAAATCCAGGAGATTTTTGGTACGTTTTCAGCTTAAACCCAGAAAGAAGAGCATTCATTATTCACTTGAGCTCCAAAACGCTGTGCACGTGCATGCAGCCTTACGCCTGATAACAGACGCCAGGCTTCAGTAGGATCTGTAAATGTGGCATTATTTTAATTGCTTCATTTTCATGGAGCAGGCTGCTAGGTTCTTGACAGCTTGTCAGAGTTCTTAGTAAAGAAGGAAGAAGGGACGTTCGGAGAGTAATGCATCTGCTCGTCATGTGAGATCCCATGAAGGAGGTGTCAATAAATGCAGTCGTAATTGCCCCCAGCTTGCAGGAGGAGCATGTATTTAGCTTGTCAAAGAGGGACTACCGAAGTCTGAGCCGGGGCAGCAGCGGTTTGTAGACAAAACAACAAAAGTGTTATAATTGTTTTGTGAGCTGTGTGTCACCGGGACGCGCCACTCTGAAAGCGACACTTATTCCCCAACACTGGCAGTCAACAAACAGCACACACCTGTGTGAGAAAAATATGATCTTCAGAAAAAGTCTGGGTCCTGCTTTTGTCCTGTCATTACTCGTTTCCAGTAAGCGCTTTATCCTGATATGGATCACATAGATCCAGGACCGCTGGGTGGGAGGCGAGAATACGGAACGGACTGGATGCCAGTGTGTTAAAGGACTAACAAGACCATTCACACTCACGTTTACATCTATGGAGGAATTAGAGAAGACCGTTCACCTAATATCTTTGGACTGTTGAAGGAAACTGGCCCACCCTGAGGAAACCCATACAAGCATGGGGAAAACATGCAAACTCCACACAGAATGACTCTTGGCTGAAATTCAAACCCAGAACCTTAGAATACACACCGTTAATGCCCTTTTAAAAATCAGATAAATAAACTAAAGAAAATGCTGACTGACTATCCTCGAGCCCTTGCTGTTGCCATGGTAATGGCACATGTAACACGTACACTGTTTTAAATTGTATATAAAGTGGAACGCTCTGTTCACACTGTCGTCTGTGCGGGGAACCTGACACTGGTTAGAGGCAGGATACACCCTGAACAGCTCGCCAGACCATCACAGGGTGAACACACACACACACACACACAACCACCCACACTCACATTCACACCTAGGGGCAATTTGGAATATATGCATGTTTTCGGAACGTGGTAGGGAATCGGAATACCCGGAGGAAACTCACACAAGCATGGGGAGAACATGCAAACTCCACACAGAAATACCCGAGCCCGGGAATCGGACCCACAACCTTCTTGTTGTGAGGCGGACATGAAAATCACTACACCACCGTGCTGCTCTACCTTATATTCGTTGTACACGGATATAATGTACACGGTGCCATCATTACATGGATCTCTGATGGCTTTCAAGCCTGTTGTAAAATAAACAGGTTCTTCAAAACTTTGCTGATGGTACCTACAGTAGCACCAGCCCAGAACTCGTGTTGGTGGAAAATGGCAGCTGTAATCCCTCCTGGAATGAAAGAGGTTCACCAGTTTGGGACTGGGATGGGTGAAGTCCCTGATGATGCTGCTGCTGATGACATTGGCTGGTTTAAAATGTTCGGTGGATAGATATTGGGATCCAATGATGTGTTTTCACCAACCTCTTCTGGGCTTTTCTCCGCTCCGCATGGTCGGGATGCTCTCAGTGGAGCGGTGAAAAAAAACAGTAATATCTGGGGAGGCTGATGTACTTCTACTCTCAGGAAGTAAAGACGCTGTTGCACATTTCTTACCAGACTTGAAGAATCATGGTGCCAAGTCAGACCCTCAGAGATGTGGATACCATTTCCAGAAGTCCACAATAAGCTCTTTGGTTTTCTCGGCGCTGATGGTGATAATGATGGTGGAACACGATGCTGCTACACTTTGGATATCCTCCTTGTAGGTCAAATCATCATCTGCATACTTTAAGTTATGGAGAGGCACACAGTCATGGTTGACCTGCAAGTACAGCTGGGTGATTGCCCAACCTAACACACTGAGGTCTGCTGCTTAGGAAGTTGTTATATTCGGTGATGTAAGAGGCACCACTGCTGAGTTTTCTCTCTCTTCCTGTGTCCCTGTGGCTCATTCTCTCTTATTACCCACACGTTCTGCTGATGAGTGGTTTGGAGAGAAACAAGTGCTGATTTACTGAGTTCTTTAAAACACTGATATAAAACAGCTTGGATTGGTTATGTCATGGCTCCTTCTTCCTTCGTTCCTTTTCTTGGCACATCCAAGTTGGGATCAGAGCACAGAGGGAGCCGTGATACGTCCCCCAGGCGCAGAAGGAGTTAATGGTCTTGCTCAAGAGTCTGACAATGGCAGCTTGGTGGCCCTTGAACCCTGACCTGTTGAAAAGCCACCAAGAGCTTTTACCATTGAGCCGGCATTGCTTCAGCATTTGGGGTCAGTGATGGTCGGGATGCCCTTTCACATACATCTAGGGCCAGAGCTGTTGTAGAATAACGATATATTGTATCTCCATTTCTTCATTTCCAAACCACTTAATCATACTATGGTCACAGGGAGGCTGGAGCCTATCTTAGCCGACTCTGAGTGAAGACAGGGTACACCCTGAACATCTCCTCAGTCCATCACAAGGCAAACACACACACACACACACACACACACACAATCATTCACGCTCACATTCAACCCTTGCGGCAAGCAGCCAATTAGCCTAATGTGCATTTCTTTGGACTGTGGAAGGAAACCGGAGTACCCAGAGGAAACCCACGCGTGCACAGGAAGAACATACAAACTCCACACAGAAACCTCCTCACCAAGCCCGGGTCTCGAACCCAGGACCTTCTTGTATCTTAAATCTTGGAGGTACTTCTGAATGTGAAGTTTGTAGGAATGTCTACTTTCCCAAAGCCCTTTTCAGGTCATCCCTGGCTGTTCTGTAGATTTTAAAGCAGCGTCTCTTGCTTGTGCGCATGCGTTAACAGGTGAGCAGCCTTTTCAGTTGCCCCTGCCCTTCCCGTACTTTTAACTCTGTTTTTTCTTACTTACATTAATGTTTTTTCTTATACTTATTATTTTATTGTTCATAAGCAGCTGCCCTCTCAATCTGTGGGTTGAGAGAGTTTTTGTACTTTTTATTGAACGTTTACTTTCATGGAGAGTTGGGACCGCAGCGCAGCAACTACATGCATAAACACTTTGTTTACTCCAGGGATCAGCTGATCGCCCTGAAGCCGGCCGGACTAGCGGCCAGACCCATGGACTTACCGGCTGAAATCTGGAGAAAAACATATCGTGGATGCAGAGAAGGAGGACAGAAGAGAAGAAAGAGGGCGGCGGTGAGACAGCAGAGACTTACAGAGAGGAAAAGGTACAAGCCGTGTTTTCCGTCTATTATAATGAGGAACGTGAGGTCACTGGCGAATAAGATGGACGAGCTGACAGCGCTAGCCCAGAGTCAGAGGGAGTTTCGGGAGTGTAGTTTCATGTGCTTCATGGAGACATGGCTGCATCAGGATATTCCCAATGGATACTCACATATCCATCACTAGCTTTCACACTGTCCGGGCCGACAGAGACTGCACCGCAAGCGGTAAGTGGAAAGGAGGGGGGGCTTGCCGCCCACATAACCATCAAAGGGCGGAGTTGTGGACCGGACATTGAACTGTGTACTGTTGGACTTAGACCATATTATTTGCCAAGGGAATTTTCCCATGTCATCTTAGTGGCTGTTTATGTTCCTCCTTCTGCCAACCCCAGTGCTGCATGTGACACTGTTCATGCTACCATAGCATAACATTTGTGTGTGCCAGATCAGACTGGTGTGTGCCAGATCAGACTGAATTATCAACGTTATTAAAAATGTGTTCATATACGAGGATTCAGGCCCAAACCTTTCAGTAAGAAATCTTGACAAAATGACCAAGCGCTCATCATCATCATTTACATTTACAGCATTTTGGCAGACGTTCTTATCCAGAGCCACTTACAGTTAGCATTAATACAACTGAGCAATTGAGGGTTAAGGGTCTTACTTAAGGGCCCAACAGTGGTGGTACTGGGAATTGAACCCCCAACCATCGGATCAGTAACCCATTGCCTTAACCACTGAGCCACCACTGCCATCATCAGCGTCGTTTGCCGAACCGCTTCATCCTACTTGGGTCGCGGGGAGGCTGGTGCCCATCTCAGCCATCACTGGCAGTTTACACCCTGAACAGCTCCCCAGACCATCTCACGGCATCCCGCACACAACCATTCACACTCACACCTAGGGGCAATTTAGAACAGCCGATCAGCCTAGTGTACATGTTTTTCTCCTGTGGGAAAAAACCAGAGTACCCAGAGGAAACTCACACAAGCACGAAGAGAACATGTAAACTCCACGAGCCCGGTAATCGAACCCGGGACCTTCTTGCTGTGAGGCGGACGTGCTAACCACTACGCCACCGTACCACCCCGTGATAAAAAGCTCATTTCCCATAATTAACCTAAAATGGAACATATCATTAAGTAATAGTTTTATTTTAAACCAATCACTGCATAATTTGCATTCGATCATGAATTTAGTTAGTGAACATCCTGAGTGTTTAAGGAGAGTTGTATTAATTTAATGCAAGAACAGACTCATTATTATCGTTCCTTTTTTCACCCTTTTCCTAATTTTTGTTAATCTTTTGCGGCTGCAGGATTGAAGTCTGCACAAAGCCATTTAAAATGTCTGATATTCAGGTGTGTGCAGTAAGAATGGCAGAAAGCGGAGACGAGTTCTTCCTCCATCAGTCATGCTCTCTCCTCAGCACATGCCCAACATCCCACAGATCGGGCCGGCGTTGCTGCTCGGGCCTCTATTGAATTGAATGGTCCACAGATTACTCCATTATTTCTCTATAGCAGCACCGCACAGTAGACTAAAGGCCCATTATCTGAGTGACTGAGACCATCGGAACTTATTACATGTGTGACCTTTAAAAGCCTTTTCGCTGTGATGGATCTCAGGTGAGAATTTACTGGAATCAATTTTTTATCTCGTGGCACAAGGGAGGGCGCAAAAATGAAACGAGCCGCCGAATGGCCCTGGTCCTGAGTGGAACATTCACTTAGAAGAAGAATCCAGCGCGCCAGCCGGACATGGACAGGATTTATAAAATGCCTCGGATACCTCGATGCCTCTACTCAGAAACATATTAAAGAGACTTTGAACTGGAGATGTTTCCTGATCGTGGTGTTTAATCAAACTCGGAATAGAAAGATGCTGTTCGAACCCTAAAGCTTCACATCAAAAGGTGCATCTCACTTTTAATCGCTATAAAAGCAGATGGCAGCCTGCCTCCATTAATTAATCATGTATGAAGCGCGTTGTACCTGCTAGTGGAAAGTGTGTCAATTCTACAGAGATCTCATTTGGATTTCAGGTTGTGTTACAGTTCACCATCTGAAAACTTAACAGATAAAAAAGTGACTTTTCTCTTTGTGCTACACAAACTAGGTGTGATTAAAGGGAAGATGTGATACTTTTTCCAATTTTTGGACCCATAAACATTGTTACAGTGTTGAATAATCACGTTCGATGAAGCCAGAGTGTCAAATAATGAGGTTGTCACAAATATGTTATTTCTTTTTGGCTAAACTAATACCCATCATTCCATGTTGCGGCTCTTGATTACCAGGGGTTTCCACACTGCAACCCCCCCTCCCCCCCACCCCATGCACATCGGTATCTTCTCCCATCCCGGTCTGCCTCCCAGCGTGTGGAGCTTTCAGGCAACCAATCAGAACAGAGTAGGCATAGAGAGCAGAAATGCCATAAAAGGGAGGAGGAAGCTAAACACGCTGTCCAGTGTGTGCACTTAAAAACAGCGTTTCAGGGGGAGGTGCATGGGGGGGGGGGGTAGCTTCCTGAAGAGCTATAGAGTTTTTTGGATTAGGAATCATACTCTGGTGCTTCTGTCTGAAGTGAAAAATAAAGATCTGATAATGAGTTTGATATCTGAACTTCAGTGCCTCGTAAGAAGAACAATACGATAGCTTGATGAGACATTACATCACCTTTTAACTCTCAAATCTCTCTTCCACATTCTGCTAAAAGAATGTTTTGGTCGTGAGTTACATTCCTTCATTCCTTCACCGAGGAATTGGGGAGGTCAGAGCCTAACTCAGCTGACACGGGACGAAGGCAGAGTACACCCTTAACAGTCAATCAATCCATCTCATGGCCAACACATGCCAAGTGAGGAGAGGAGACAGGAGAAGGGAGGAGAGGAGAGAGGAGAGGAAAGGAGAGAGGAGTGGAAAGGAGAGGGAAGGAAGGAGAAGGGAGGAGAGGAGATTGGAGAGAGGAGAAGGGAGGAGACAAGAGGAGAAGGGAGAAGAGGAGAGAAGAGAGGAGAAGGGAGGAGAGGAGAGGGGGAGGAGACAGGAGAAGGGAGGAGAGGAGAGATGAGTGGAAAGGAGAGGGGAGAGGAGAAAGGAGAAGGGAGGAGAGGAGAAGGGAGGAGAGGAGAGGAGAAGGGCGGAGAGGAGATTGGAGGAGAGAGCAGTCCTCTGAGTTCTCTCCAGCTCCACCGTCTCTCCTGATAAATGTTCTGCTCATGTTCAGTAAATTGATTCATCATGCTCTGAAATCAGCGGCTCACTCTTTAGTTTGGGTGTAAATTTTAACATCGCTGCGGTTCTTGAGAGCATGTTTGGAGTCTAGAACCTCGACTCACTTCAGGTTTGTTTACACAGAGTCTTAAATAACACAGATCATCCGAGTTCAACTTTACAGAAATGTAGGTGGAGATTTCAGTATGTGGGCAGCACAGTGGTGTGTGTAGTGGTTAGCACGTCTGTTTCACAGCAAGAAGGTCCTGGGTTCGAGTCCCAGGCAGTTTGGATGTAAGTGACAGGGAAGTGAGCATATGCCATCCCTTCCTCCTGTGAGAGCTCAAACAATTAGCTCCCACGGACTCCCGGTCATAGATGACTGTGGCATCAACCTGGATTCGAAATGGCGATCCCCAGGTTGACAGTCGTGCACCTTGTTGATGCGCCACTCAGGTATATGGAGTTTGCATGTTCTCTCTGTGCTTGCGTAGGTTTCCTCTGGCTACTCCGGTTTCCTCCTACAGTCTAACGATATGCACATTAGACTGATTTCCTGTTAGGAATTGCCCCAGGATGTGTGTGTGTGTGTGTGTGTGTGTGTGTGTGTGTCTCAATGGTTGTGTGTTGGTCTGGCAAGCTGTTCAGGGGGTGCTTGCCCTCGCCCTTCGCCCAGTGTTGGCTAAAATAGGTTCCAGCCTCCCTGTGACCTGAATAAGAATAAGTGGTTTAGTAAATGAGTGAGCGAGAGTGATTTCAGTCTGTAATGATCGGAGGCGGTGGAGTTAGAAATCATTACAGCAAGCAGGATGAGTGAGTGTGATCCTGAGGGTGTACAGGATGTTCAGTGTGAGCAGATTACGAAGCAGAGTTGTGTTTTTTCTGTTTAGAGCAGCAGTTCAATAGGATACAGGTGAGAATAACCAGGTGACGTTTAGTTCTAAACTGTTTTCAGAGTCTTTAGAGCGTCTATGTGCATCAGAGTATCTTCTGATGTCAGGTTCCTGGCAGATCTTTAACTCATCTCCTGCAGTTACGGTAACTCTGGTTATAATTATAAATAGATTTATTTCGGATCCTGAGTCACCGCCGCTGTTCTGGTGAGATACTCAAACTCAGATCACGCACGTCTCAGTTCCTCTGGACCGCCTAGAAATCCATCATCTCTTCCTCCTTCACTCAGAGCTCCATAAATTTGATTTATTCTCCCATGACATTTCTGATGAACTTTCATCCAGCACACACTTCCTTTCCTCTTCTTCCTCTGGAGGCAGGATGTTCTCTGCAGGTGGTGCAGGCTCAGCTCAGAGTCGCTGCTTTTCTACCTCTCGTTATTGTTTTCACAGCAGAAGGATTCGGTTTGTTTGCCTTCACTGTGGAGGTTCTTGTTCTGGATCTGGATTGGTCTGAACATGATCTGGTAATTTGATGTGGTGGATCCCATTTAAAGTTTGATCATCTATTTCGTGTGTGTGTGTGTGTGTGTGTGTGTGTGTGTGTGTGTGTGTGTGTGTGTGTGCTTTTGTATTCCTCATTGAGACACACTTTGCCTAAAATGTCATAAAATGAAGGTTGAGCTGTTGGAGTGATAGAGACAAGTGTGATGGAGAAAGGAGTGTATCATTGAATACGAGGGTGTAATGCCTCGCTTTCATTTTAGAACGGGGCTCACGTTGCACTCAGGAGTCTATAAGTAGTTAGAGCAGAAACGAAAAGGATACTAAAGAAAGAGGGGAGAAGAAAAGACAGGAGAGGAGTGAGGGGTAGAGAAGAGTAGAGAGGGGTGAAAATAGGAGATGAGAGAGGAAGAGAGGAGAGAAGGAAGGAGAGAAGAGAAGGAAGGAGAGGAGAAAGGAGAAGGGAGGGGAGAAGAGAGGAAAAGTGAGGTCAGGAGAGAGGAGAAAGGGGAGAGAGGAGAGGAGAAACTAGAAGGAAGGAGAGGAGAGAGGAGAGGGTAGGAGAAGAAAAAGGAGAAGAGAGGGGAAGAGAGAGGAGAGAGGCAAGGTGAGAAAAGAAGAGAGGAGAGGGGAGGAGAGGAGAAGGGAGGAGAGGAGGGAGGAGGGGGGAGGAGAGGAGAAGGGAGGAGAGGAGAGACGAGAAGGGAGGAGAAGACAGGAGAGGGGAGGAGAGGAGAGAGCAGAAGGGAGGAGAAGAAAGGAGAGGAGAGAAGAGAGGAGAGAATAGAAGGGAGGAGAGGAGAAAAGATAGGAGAAGAAAGAGGAGAAGGGAGGAGAGGAGAGAATAGAAGGGAGAAGAGGAGAAGCGAGGAGGGGAGAGAAGATAGGAGAAGAAAGAGGAGAAGGGAGGAGAGGAGACGAGCGGGGGGGGGGGAGAAGTGTGGAGAGGAGACAAGCGAGGGGAGGAGAAGTGAGGAGAGGAGAGGAGAGTAGAGAGGTGAGGACTGCATCAGTCTGAAGAGAAACTCAATCAGCAGTAATATATACATTACACTGCACCTCCAATCCACTCTCTATAACCAACATGATGATTCTCTCTCTCTCTCTCTCTCTCTGTGTGTGTGTGTGTGTGTGTCTGTGTGTGTGTGTGTGTGTGTGTGTGCGTGTTTTCTTGATGAGAGAGAGAAAATTGCACATCTAATAAAATTGTATATTTCATTCGGAGGAGCACAATAAACAACAACAACAACAAAAAACAAGCAGTAAATAAGCTTTTCAAAAAGCTGATTATTGGAGCAATTTATTGGCGAGTACAGGGTCATACAGGGTCATACAGGGTCATACAGGGTCATACGTGGTTGTACTGGAGATCATACAGAGGGTGCTGATGGGGGTGGGGGTGGGGGGGCTTTCTAAATCTTTTCTCTTTTTCTCTCTTCCTCTGCTTTTTGACTACCTTATTATTATTGGTGTGTGTGTGTGTGTGTGTGTGTGTGTGTGTGTGTATCTCAAAAGCGCCCACCTCT
>JBCNYH010000002.1:33251109-33266660 GCA_039654325.1 Tandanus tandanus
CTGCAGAGTATATAATAATTTTTTTTTTACGGAGCATGGTGTAGTGTGTGTGTGTGTGTGTTATATTGTGTTCTTTAACTGAAGCTCAGATGTCTGTAAAGGAAATTTCACTGCACTGAAGGCCCCCGACTGATTCTCTCAGCATTATGAGTGAAACTAATTTCTTTAAATGGTACACGCTCATAGAGCAAGTCTCCTGCAGATCCTGGAGCTGAAAAACACCACCGACAGATAAAAATACAAATAATAATGTGACTAGAGACAGTCACCTCTGTCAACTGCATCACCTCTGTTAACTCAATCACCTCCATCAACACCTCCGTCATCTCCGTCAGCTTTGTCACCTCCATCAACTTTGTCACTTCCATCACCTCTGTCAACTCTGTCACCTCCATCACCTACGTCAACAACGTCACCTCTCTCACCTCCATTAACAGTCACCTCTGTCAACTGCATCACCTCTGTTAACTCAATCACCTCCATCAACACCGTCACCTCTGTCAACTCCATCACTTCCGTCAGTGCCATCACCTCCGTTAACTCAATCACCTCCATCAACACCGTCACCTCTGTCAACTCCATCACTTCCGTCAGCGCCATCACCTCCGTCACTTCCGTCAGCTTTGTCACCTCCGTCATCTCCGTCAGCTTTGTCACCTCCATCAACTTTGTCACTTCCATCACCTCTGTCAACTCTGTCACCTCCATCACCTACGTCAACAACGTCACCTCTCTCACCTCCATTATCAGTCACCTCTGTCAACACCCATCAACACCCTCAACTCCGTCACTCAATCAGATCTGTCACCTCCATCAGCTATGTCAACTCCGTCAACTCTCTCACCTCCGTGAACACCGTCACCTCTCCCACCTCCTTGAACACCGTCACCTGTCAACTCCATCACTCTGTCAGCTCCATCACCTACGTCAACTCCGTTAACTCTCTTACCCCCCTCAACTCTCCCCTCTGTTAACACCGTCACCTCTGTCAATTCCATCACTTCCATCACCTCTGTCAGCTCCATCACCTCTGTCAACTCTCTTACCTCCCTCAACTCTCACCTGTTAACACCGTCACCTCTGTCAACTCCATCACTACCATCAACACCATCAACTTTGTCACCTCTGTCCCCTCTCTCCTCCATTAACACCGTCACCTCCATCAACTCCATCACTTCCACCAACACCGTCAACTCTGTCACCTTCATCATCTCTGTCACAATCTGTAAATTTTACTTCTTAACATGAAAATTTTCTTTATTCTAATGAAGCATTTCACTGCACAAATTATTACATACATGAATGTATTGTAATAATATTCTTTGTATTAATTAATATTTTTTATTAAATTAAAATCTGTGCACAATGATGGAAAATGTAAAATCTAATTTCTTCTAATTATTTTTTTAATGGAATATCTTTATTGTCCTTATTGAAAGTTGTTTACTTTGTTAAAATAAAATAAATCCAGCTGTAATTCTGACTGTATGATAGGAGTGATATGGTAATAACAGTGACACATTTATTTTACAATTACCATATTATCTGGAGTATATTTCACTATATACTCACTTACTCTCACTGACTAGGGTTGCGGGGAGACTGAGCCCATCTCAGCCAACACTGGGTGAAGGTGTGGTACACCCTAAACAGCATGCCAGACCATCGCAGGGCAACACACACAACCATTCACACTCTCATTCACACCCAGGGTCAACTTGAAATGGCCAGTTAGCCTAATATGCATGTCTTTGAACTGTGGGAGCAAACCAGAAAAACCTGGAGGGAACCCACGCAAGCATGTGGAGAACACGTGAGAACACGTTCTTGCTGTGCTGCCCTCACAATATACTGCAAAATGGAAAATATTTACTCGTAATATTATCAGATTACAAAATGTTTTATTTTAAATGGCAAATAAATATAAATAGTTTTATTTAAAATTTGAAACATATTTTAATGCGTCCTGTTTAATGGTTTCTTGTAAGTTTATGTTCTAATCAGCGGAACGCTCACACGTCAGTTACATGCAGACTCGATGCATTTAAAAAGGTTTAATAATAAATGAAATGTTTACTGAGCACAGATAGTGTTTAATTTTATTATTAAGTTTAGATGCTGAGCAATACCTGAACCCTCATGGGGTGATGATGATGATGATGATGATGATGATGGTGTGAAGCGTCTAATGAAAACAGAAGAACTACCAGCTTTTCCTCGTCTTTTAACCTCAGAGTTATTTTTCATATCAAATAAAAATTCCAACCTTTTCACTAATAAACTGTAAATGCAGATTTCTTGGTGCTGCTTACGAGGAAAAAAATTGTAAATTGTTAAATGTTAAAACCACGCTGAGAAATGATCCAATATTTTAATTATAAAGATTTTTTAAATCAGAAAAATGTGACGCAATAAAAATCTACATTTTTATCCCTTTATGTCACATGACTGTACGACTCTGTAATCTGTCCTGTATGTACTTTAAATTCATAGAAATTCATCTGATTCAATTCTCTGATTTCTGACTCGAATCGCGCTCGGAATCAGACGGACAGTCGAGTAACGTGACTCCACAAAACACTTCACTCAGTGCGTCGCTGCTCCTTTAATCGGCCGCCATTTTACTGTAGCACAAAATCAACCGCGGAGGTAAAGCTGGGGGAAGCCATGGCCTAATAAACGCGCTTAGAAAAGGTTTATGTGGTTCGGGGTGGAAAGGTTGCTGGTTCAATTCCTGTAACGGCAGAAAAAATGAGTCAACTAAACCCCAACTGCTCTCCGAGCACCGCAATGTTGCTGCCCACTGCCCACTGAGTGTGTGTGAATGTGCTCACTGACTACGTGTGTGTGTGTGTGTGTGTGTGTGTGTGTGCTCTCTTTGGCTTTGGTTGGGTTAAAAGCAGAGCCAAATCAAAATCAAAAGTTTATCATTAGTTTAATTCGTCTTTAAACACGTCTCTCTTACCTACTGCCTTCCGATTCTTTTAAAAATAAAATCGACTTTTATTTTTTAATAAACTTTCTCAAATGTTTATGAGGTTTTATTTTAAACTGAGATGCATCGCACGGACACTCGAACCTGGACCAGCCTCGTCACACTAACAAAAGAACAACAACAACAACAACAAAAAGAAGTTTAAACATTTGGGAATCGTGTTTTGTTCTTTAATTATCACTAGTAATAAAAGTGCATTACAATTTCATAAAATAAATGTTCCAGTTTATATATATACAGAAAAAAACAGACTGTACATCACCCGCCATCTTGCCATCCTAACTGTGAGGAACGAGGGATAAAAGAAAGAAAAACATCACGAAAACTCATACAGGCATTACAGTGCTCAGCAAACGACGCAGAGACATGACTGTACAGTGAAACTTATAAATGCTCTGAGTCGGGAAAAGGCCAGAAACATTTACGCCAGAGTCAACGAGGACTTCTTTTACTGTAAAAAGTACAGCAGGCAAGCAGACAGATGCTCCTCCTGTGTATGTGTGTGTGCGTGTGTGTGTGTGTGCGTGCAGGTCCTGCCTCCGTCGGGTTGGCGTTATTGGACCTGCGTCTCGAAGCTGCCGTTGAGTTGGCCCTCCTCATAGTCCATCTGACACAGGATCATGTTGTTCTTTAAGAAAAACTTGTCGCCTACGCAGAACCTGAAAAAAAAAGAAGAAGAAGGAGGATAAACACGGCAGCAGTGAGTCCTGCGGGGTCGGACACGAGTGCACTGCAGAGGTCAGGATGGTTACTGTACCGAGAGTTTGTATTAAAGTGTATTTCCCTTTTGCTCAGTGAGCACCGCATGTCCCGAATTCTCTCTGATTCTCCCGCCGCACTCTACACATCTCGGTTCCGCGCGTCCTGCTGTTTGATTGCGTCACTTTTGTTTTTAGACGCTTGTTCACAATCTCTGTGATGTGACATGAAGGTAGAACTTCAAATGCAGGCGGTTTTAACCAACAGGACTGGCACACAATGAAACTCACACAAGCGTGACCAGTGAAAGTGAAATCCTGCGTCTGTGTCCGTCTGCGCCAAGATAGAACACAACATCGCTCCAATTTTCCCCCCTGAAATTCTCCAGCAATTAAAACGCTTCCTAAACCCTTCCTCTCGTGCACACGCCGCTTTTCCCCTCACTGATGTTTGCATATAAAAGCCACACAGATGGCAGCGCGAGGCGTGATAAGACCCCAGCCTGTGGCATCAGCACTTATCAATCAGTGCCACGCTAATTTACCGGGTTGGCACCGGGGCCGGGAGCGACACAGCATGAGTCAAGTTCCTGCCATCAGCAAACGCTACGGCACACTGACACCAGGGCTGTGTTTATTTCAGCCCCCATTCCGACGAACATGTGCAGCTGCACTGGAAGGTGTTACAGGGAGATGCGGTGCGTGTTACAGAGTGATGTGGTTTGTGGTATGGGTAGATGCAGTGTGTGTTTAACGGTGAGATTTGGCGTTTGTGTGTTATGTGGAATTGTGGCGTGTGTGTGTTACAGTGAGACACAGCATCTCTGTTAAGGGGAGACGCGGCAAGTGTGTTAAGATGAGATGCAGTGTGTGTGTGTGTGTGTGTGTGTGTTATTAGTAGAACCAGTAGGTGTGTTACAGTGAGATGCAGCGTGTGTGTGTTTGTGTGTGGGTGTTTGTGTGTGTGTTACAGTAAGACGCGATGTGTGTTTCAGTGAGACGCCGTGTGTGTTATGGTGAGACACGATGTGTGTGCCATCGAGATATGCTGTGTGCGTTACAGTGAGATGTAGGGTGTGTTACTGTGTGTATTATGGTGTGTGTTACAATAAGATGTGATGTGTGTTACGGTGTGTGTTATGGTGAGATGAGGTGTGTGTCACGGAGTGTGTGTTACAGTGAGATATTATGTGTGTTGGTGTGTGTCACAGTGATATGTGATGTATATGTTATGGTGTGTGCTATGGTGAGGTGTGGTGTATATGTTATGGTGAGAAGTGTATATGTTACGGTGTGTGTTATGGTAAGATGTGGTTTGTGTTATGGTGTGTGTTATGGTAAGATGTGGTGTAAATGTAAGTGTGTGTAATGGTGAGATGTAGTGTATACGTTATGGTGTGTATTATGGTAAGATGTGATTTGTGCGTTACCGTGTGTGTTATGGTGAGATGTGGTGTGTGTTATGGTGTGTGTTATGGTGAGATGTGGTGTGTGTGTTATGGTGTGTGTTATAGTGAGATGTGGTGTGTGCGTTATGGTGTGTGGTATGGTGAGATATGGTGTGTGTGTTATAGTGTGTGTTATTGTGAAATGTGGTGTGTGTGTTATGGTGTGTGATATGGTGAGATGTGGTGTGTTATGGTGTGTGATATGGTGAGATGTGGTGTGTTATGCTGTGCGTTTCGGTGAGATGTGGTGTGTGTGTTATGGTGTGCGTTACGGTGAGATGTGGTGTATATGTTACGGTGAGTGTTATGGTGAGATGTGGTGTGTGTTATAGTGTGTGGTATGGTGATATATGGTGTGTGTGTTATGGTGTGTGTTATAGTGAGATGTGGTGTGTGTGTTATGGTGTGTGTTATGGTGAGATGTGGTGTGAGTGTGTTATGGTGTGTTATAGTGTGTTATTGTGAAATGTGGTGTGTGTGTTATGGTGTGTGATATGGTGAGATGTGGTGTGTTATGGTGTGCGTTTCGGTGAGATGTGGTGTGAGTGTTATGGTGTGCGTTACGGTGAGATGTGGTGTATATGTTACGGTGAGTGTTATGGTGAGATGTGGTGTGTGTGTTATAGTGAGATGTGGTGTGTGC
Organism: Tandanus tandanus; assembly: GCA_039654325.1. NCBI lineage: Eukaryota > Metazoa > Chordata > Actinopteri > Siluriformes > Plotosidae > Tandanus > Tandanus tandanus. The sequence goes on from JBCNYH010000002.1 coordinate 33,256,894, forward strand.
GTTATGGTGTGTGGTATGGTGAGATATGGTGTGTGTGTTACAGTGTGTGTTATTGTGAAATGTGGTGTGTGTTATGGTGTGTGATATGGTGAGATGTGGTGTGTGTTATGGTGTGCGTTTCGGTGAGATGTGGTGTATATGTTACGGTGAGTGTTATGGTGAGATGTGGTGTATATGTTATGATGTGCATTACGGTGAGATGCGGTATGTGTGTCACAGTGTCTGTTATGGTAAGATGTGGTGTGTGTGTGTTATGGTGTCTGTTATGGTAAGATGTGTGATATGTGATGTATATGTTATGGAGTGTGCTATGGTGAGGTGTGGTGTATATGTTATGGTGAGAAGTGTATATGTTATGGTGTGCATTATTATGAGATTAAGTGTGTATGTTACGGTGTGTGTTATGGTAAGATGTGGTGTGTGTTATGGTGTGTGTTATGCTAAGATGTGTGTGTTATGGTGTGTGTTATGGTAAGATGTGGTGTAAATGTTACAGTGTGTGTTATGGTGAGATATGGTGTGTGTGTGTGTGTTACAGTGTGTGTTATGGTGAGATGTGGTGTGTGTGTTATGGTGTGTGTTATGGTGAGATGTGGTGTGTGCGTTACGGTGTGTGGTATGGTGAGATATGGTGTGTGTAACAGTGTGTGTTATGGTGAGATGTGGTGTACATGTTACGGTGAGTGTTATGGTGATATGTGGTGTATATGCTATGTTGTGCATTACGGTGAGATGCGGTGTGTGTGTCACGGTGTCTTTTATGGTAAGATGTGGTGTGTGTGTCACAGTGTCTGTTATGGTAAGATGTGGTGTGTGTGTGTTACGGTGTCTGTTATGGTAAGATGTGCTGTGTGTGTTACGGTGTCTGTTATGGTAAGATGTGGTGTGTGTGTTATTGTGTGTTATGGTAAGATGTGGTGTGTGTGTTACATTGTGTGTTATGGTAAGATGTGGTGTGTGTGTTACGGTGTGTGTTATGGTAAGATGTGGTGTGTGTTATTGTGTGTTATGGTAAGATGTGGTGTGTGTGTTACATTGTGTGTTATTGAAAGATGTGGTGTGTGTGTTACGTTGTGTGTTATGGTAAGATGTGGTGTGTGTGTTATTGTGTGTTATGGTGAGATGTGGTGTGTGCGTTACGGTGTGTGGTATGGTGAGATATGGTGTGTGTGTTACAGTGTGTGTTATTGTGAAATGTGGTGTGTGTGTGTTATGATGTGTGTTATGGTGAGATCTGGTGTACATGTTATGGTGAGTGTTATGGTGATATGTGGTGTATATGCTATGTTGTGCATTACGGTGAGATGTGGTGTGTGTATCACAGTGTCTGTTATGGTAAGATGTGGTGTGTCTGTTATGGTAAGATGTGGTGTGTGTGTGTCACGGTGTCTGTTATGGTAAGATGTGGTGTGTGTGTGTCACGGTGTCTGTTATGGTAAGATGTGGTGTGTGTTACGGTGTCTGTTATGGTAAGATGTGGTGTGTGTGCTACGGTGTCTGTTATGGTAAGATGTGGTGTGTGTGTCATGGTGTTTGTTATGCTAAGATGTGGTGTGTCTGTTATGGTAAGATGTGGTGTGTGTGTTACGGTGTCTGTTATGGTAAGATGTGGTGTGTGTGTGTCACGGTGTCTGTTATGGTAAGATGTGGTGTGTGTGTCATGGTGTTTTTTATGCTAAGATGTGGTGTGTGTATCATGGTGTCTGTTATGGTAAGATGTGGTGTGTGTGTTATTGTGTGTTATGGTAAAATGTGGTGTGTTACATTGTGTGTTATGGTAAAATGTGGTGTGTGTGTTACGGTGTGTGTTATGGTAAGATGTGGTGTGTGTGTTACGGTGTGTGTTATGGTAAGATGTGGTGTGTGTGTTATTGTGTGTTATGGTAAGATGTGGTGTGTGTGTTATTGTGTGTTATGGTAAGATGTGGTGTGTGTGTTACGGTGTGTGTTATGGTAAGGTTTGAGATAAACACTGTGGGAAATTTAAAGAGGTAAAAGATTTGAATAGAGTTTAAAAAACCCAAATGTTTTTTTAATGTAAACTTTTAATTCTAATCCAAATTCTTTTTAATGGTATTTAAATTCATCATTTACATAAAAATATATTTAATAAAAAACCCTTGTCATCCTCCATTAATAATCTCACTGAGAAATAAATCAGAACTAAAACATTTTTACTGTCACTGATCACTCTATTCATAAAAAAAAATATTTATTTCAGATTCTATAAATTATGTGTAAAATGTTTTTAAAACCGAGAATCGACTTCATATCCTCATATAAAAAATGCACAGTAGGCTAATTGGCTGTTCCAAATTGCCTCTAGGTGTGAGAGTGAGTGTATACAGCTGCGTGAGGGTTGGCCTTGGGATGGCCTGGCGAGCTGTTCAGGGTGAACCCCTCCTTCGCCCAGAGTCGGCTGAGATGGGCTCCAGCCTCGCCGCTTAGAAATTATTATAATTATTATTATTACTATCATTATTATTATTATTACTATCATTATTATTATTATTATTATTATTATTATTATTATTATTATTATTATTACTATTACTATCATTATTATTATTATTATTATTATTATTATTATTACTCTATTATTATTATTATTATTATTATTATTATTATTATTATCATCATATATTATTATATTATATTATTACTATTATTCATTCATTCATTTTCTAAATAATAAAATCTCATATCTCTGGATTCTTCCATGAACCTGAATCACGTTCCTGAATTAAAACTCGGAGTGTGTTCTGATATTTAAATTCTCCTGAAAACACAATTGGTGGATTTTTTTCTCCAGACGTCTCAGGGTAAAAGTCTGTTTGGTAGAACGTCAGTCTGCGGCGTCTCCGTCAGCGTCGCTCTCTCTCCTCTGCTCTTCAGGAATGTTTAGAGAAAAAAAGAGCGTCTCTCTCCAGAGTGTTTCATTTCCAAAACAGATCAGACTATACGCTGCCTTGTGATGTTTTTAATCCCAGTGAGATTTTAATCTTTAAAGTAAAAGTTTATAATATTATAAAATGTTATTCTGGTGACAGATGAAGTCCAGAATCTGCTCCCAAACACCAGAATCGAAGCTCATCAGTGTAATAAAAGAAGTAATAAATAGTGTATTAAATGGTTTGCTTGTACAGGAAGAGGAAGTGATGTTCTCAGTATAAGGACGGTGACGTCTCGTATCTCGTTGCGCTCACCTCTGGTTACAAAGCTGACAGGCGAAACAGTCCAAATGGTAAACATTATCTCTGGCCCTCATCACCATTTCAAACGCCGGGATCAGTTTACTGCAGGCTGCACAGTTCCCCGTCGTCCCGAAGAGCCTGGAAGAGTAAAAACACAGAGCACGTTTATACGTTTACGGATTTCTGCTCTCCGAAGTCCTGATGTAATAAAGCAGCCACGTCAACAAACACACGGACCGGAACGAACAACAGGAACATTTATTTACATATACAGTGGCTTGAGAAAGTATTCACCCCTTTGGCATTTCTTTCTATTCTTCTAACTAAAGCTAGTTTTACCTAAAGCAGGCCTCACATGGGGGCGGTTCTGAAAGCGGCTGGTGCTGAACCGCCAAAAAAATGACGACAGTGCGGCCAAACAGGTGTGAGCAGTAGGCGAAAATACAAAGTGGATAAAGTTATAAACCATCACAAACTGTCACAAACAGCCGCTTTTGAATGTGGTGATGATACGGTGGCTACAAGGCAGCGAGGCGCTGATACACGGGTTTGAGAACTGCCGTGAAATGTAAAACTTTCTGAAAATCTCGCGGTATATGGCGCTCTGTGCTGGACGATGGCGAACATAATCAGGGTGTCAAGATGACATCACTGCAGTCCAATACGCTTTGGAACCGCAATGAACCGCCATCAGAACAGCCCCGGGTGTGGTCCGCTGTACAGCCTGTAATCTAAAAGCTGGATTGCTGGGGGTGGGGGGGTGGGGTATGGGTTCACTGTACATACTGCAGTGCTAAAGTCTTTTACACAAAACACTTAAATACTAATCAATAATAAATTAAATCATCCGAGTGTTTATTGTGAATGTTCAAAGTCTTAAGAGCTGCATGGGTTGTCTCTGGTTCTCTCTGGTCAGAACACGCGAGGACGATCACACATTGTTCTGCGGTGTTCTGCGCAAGCATTTCCGCGAAGATCCGCGGGTCAAGTCAGTGTGAAAGGGGCATAAAAGCAGAGCAGCCTCCGTTATGGGGTTAAAGTTCAACATTACTGACACTTTATTTAAACACTCACTCATTTGCCGAACCGTTGAATCCTACCAGGGGTGCAGGAAGGCCGACCATGACAGGGCAACACTCACAAAACCATTCACACTCAAACTCACACTCACAGCTAGGGGCAATTTGGAACAGTCAATTAGCCTACTGTGCTTGTCTTTGCACTGTCGGAGGAAACTGGAGTACCCAGAGTAAGCCCATGCAAGCACAGGGAGAACATGCGAACTCCACACAGAAACGCACTCGCCAAACCAGGGACTCGAAGCCAGGACCTCCTTGCTGTAAGGAGGATGTGCTAACCCCTACACCACCAACAAACACTTGTTTAAAATTACTATTTTATTAAAAATACAATGTGCCAGGACTTTTTGCACACCGGAACTTTATAAATAGTCTTCAGAGTGCAGTGAGTGTTATACCATCTGCACCATCTACTGCGAGAAAAAAGCTCGAGACGGTCCTGTCTGAGAAAACATTTTATTAAATAAATATTAAATGTATATTTTAATGTACTCAATGATATCTGAATGTTATTTTTAAACCCAGGGGTCAGTCGGCGGGTTTCCACTGCAGTGTTGGACAAAATAAAAGTAATTTCTTAAATAAAGTCGAGAGAACACGAGTGAGAGTTCTGTGTTTCAGCGGTTCAGTGTGCCACGGACTCGTCATGTCATGTGACCTAAAGTAAAAGATGTGTTTCTATTTCACTTTATTTTCTGAATTTTCTTGTCCTCAAATCATGAAAAAAAAAGCCACTAAGAACCTTTCTGTGTTAGTTGAGATGTTTTTGTTGTTTGTTTGTTCTTTTAATTTAAGTTTTATGATATTTGTTTTTTAGGTTGTAATTTAAAATTGTGCATCAAACAGATTAACGGAAACAAGACTAATTAGAATGAATCTTCTTCTTTATCTGACAGATGTTCGGAATCAAATTAAATCCCTGAGATTTGGTTTATTTAAACCCCTTAACAAACAACCTGTGATTTAATTTTTTTTTTTTCATTGTACAAATTTTTCAGAGTTATGACAGAAGGGACTTGCGTAGGATTTGAAATTTGCGTCATCGCATTCACGTATAAATCGCGTTTTGTATCTGTTGTGGGGAAAATAGATCGGGTCTGTCAATCAATGGGTACGATGTTTATACGAAAGTGATACGATTGTTACAAGATAAAAAATCATGGTACGATATTCCTGTGGGGTAAAAATGTGGCATGATACACGTGGGTATATACGGAAGTCCCGTGGGTTTAACGTAGAACAATAATAGTACTGAGCGCATCAGACGATACAGAAAGCATATGAAATACGCATGTTTATCGTAACACAGCTGTAGGACGTCGTAGGGCAGATCTAGTAGATCTAGGAAATGGACCTGATGTCCAGAATTAACTACGAGGTGAAAAACATTTTACTGTGTTTAAAACTTCATGACAAAATTTTCTGTCTTACAACAAGTGAGTTTCGTACGACACGCCCACTCCTGTCCTAGAAATTTGTCCAATTATCGTAGACCTGTAGTACACCTGTTACAGGAACTTAAATTCAACAAAAATGTAATTCTGATGATATTAAACATGAAAATGTCACTCAAATTTCACAAGTGTCCAGTTTTCTAACTGAGAAATAATGGATTAAATCTGATTGGCTGACGAGGGCGGTGTTTTTTCCTGTTATGTATTTAAATTCATCTGAACACTAACACACATCCAACATCATCCAATTAGGAAAAGTTCCTGACGTGAACTGATGTTTTTTGCGATTTATTTTGCGATTTTTTATTTATTTTTTTACAAATTTTGAAATTCGCGTCAAGATGTTTCGTGACTTGCCGTGGCTTAAATACATATATCGTGTGACAATTTGCTACTGATTTGTGAGTCATTTGCGCTTGGTTAGTGGATGCTTAGCGAAAAAAAAAGCAAATTTCCTGTCCTAAATCAGTGACATTTTGTTCGCTTTTTGTTCTCAAACCATTCACGAATAAAATACAAATGACGACAAAATACACGGAATATGGCGGATGCCAGCAAGTCTTAAACTTTTCTCAAACTTTCACTTTGTAAAGGAAAAACAAATAATTTGCAAGCAAAACAACAACTCTGCGACCTTCTCGCAACATGTGAGGGCTGTTTGAGACCTCTCCGCGTCGGAGAGAATTCGCAGGAATTTCAATGTTTGAAATTTTTCGCGATGAGTTCGCAAACCAGGTGACCAAAATGCGAATGTCACATGACAAAATTGAGAACATATTGAGAATGTCTTTTCTATCGCACCTCTAGTGTGATCACCCCCTTACTGAGCTGGAATTTTCGAAAGAATTATGTTCATTCATTCATTTTCTGAATCGCTTTTTACTAATTAGGGTCGCGGGGAGGCTGACGCCCATCTCAGCTGACGCTGGGCGAGGGCAGAGTATAACCTGGACAGATCACCAGGCCATCGCAGGGCAGAATCTTGGTGATCGTAGGGCTTGAACCCCTGACCTTTGGATCAGTAATGAAAGTTAGAAAAGTTATGTTGAGCATGTAAATCAAATGTCACTGTTGTTGGACGCAGCGCTGCGTCTCATTGGTCGGTATCAAATCACATTAAACATCATATGATCTAATCAGTCTACAGGTAATACGGAATAATCTCATTTATAAACACGCACTAATCATACGAAATGGATTCAAATACTGGGCAGTACGGTGGCGTAGTGGTAAGCACGTTCACCCATGTTTGTGGGTTTCCTCAGGGTACTCCAGTGTCCTCCCACAGTCCAAAGACATGTACATTAGGCTAACTGGCTGTTTTTCAAGATGGGACGGTTCATCAAATTAGTGAGTGAGTGTAAAATACCAATAACCTAGTACTGAATCTCGGTTTAAATGAAAACGAGGCGGCGTTAGACTTCAAACGGCCAAAACTGCACCAAAGTTCCACCTTCATGTCACTGACACGTCTGAGTTTTGGAGAAGATTCCACTGATTTTCTGTTAAACTCAGTTTTTTTTTCACGACTTATGAGTTCGAAGTGTAACATCAGGAAAATATTAAGATAATTAAAGCCCTAAATCTCCAGAGTTCCACTTAATGAACACAACATCTGCAGAGCCTCACATCTGTCTTGGACAGATCACTCAACATTTTAACCCAAAACATCAGGGTACAAAAATATATGTTAATTCTTGTCTAATGATCTAATTAAAATGATGACATGGTCCTAATCCACTTCTTCAAAGACCTTTTTAGCGAGTGCGATGCACGAGTGATGAAAACCAATCAGAGACGAGGGACCGGACCGCACAGGACTTTCTCTCAAATCCACAACGTTAATGAGAAGTTACAAAAAAAAACTGGAACGGATTTCACACGAGAGCTTCGAATCTATAACGGAGTGAAACGACTGAAAGGTTCAAACGTTCTCTCTCTGTGAGGATACCGAGTTCTGGAGTGAGTGAAGAGAGAAGTGTGAGAAAGAGGAGAGTAAAGAACCTCCGAACTTTAAAAGATGGAAGTAGAGGATCATTGGGGTGCCCAAAAGAGACCAAAGTGAAATTTCTCAGCTGTTTGTTTAAGTTTATTAGAAGACGAGGCTGAAGCAATGCAGTGAAGGTCACAAACGGAACAGGAGGCAGCGGGTCAGATCTCTCTCTCTCTCTCTCTCTCTCTCTCTCTCTCTCTCTCGCTGACGCCTCCGCTCTCTACCAGATTTACATTTTCATTTTCCGAGCCCATGTCTCCATGTTTAATTTGGAGATCCAGAAGCACAGATACACTTTTATATTCCACTGATCCATGATGCAATGCAAAAACCGAGGACAGACGGATCAGACGGCGACGGATTGCTGCTCTGACTGCGCGATAAAGCCGTGAGCTCAGACAAGGAGTAAAGAGAAAGCCGAACGTGAAGTTGCTCCAGAGCCTCCATATTAGTTTCTCTCTGGTGCTCACCCTCGTGTCACACACGGCGTCTATTCCAGCAGAGCTGCGTTTAATTAGAGCCGAGACAAGAAACGACAGAACGGGCGGAGGAAGGAAGAGTTAGAGGAGAGAGGTGAAGAGGTAAAGAGACGTTTTGTTCAAACAGGATCGAAAATTTGTAAACGTGACATAGACAACACAAAGAAAACTCTTGGGAACAGGGTTCTCTTTACACGCCTGTGAGTTTTATCACAACAGTGAAGGAGCTTCAGTGGGTTACTGATAGACTCCCGCACAGCAAACACAAAAAACTACCCCACAAAACATCACAAACTAACACCAAAAGCACCACAACCTACCACAAAATAACACCACAAACTACTACAAAAAACACTGCCACCTACCTCACAAAACACCACAAACTACTACAAAAACACAAAAACTACCACAAAACACCACAAACTAACAAGAACACCACTACCTACCACACAAACCACCACAATCTAACACCAAAAACACAACTACCTACCACACAAACCACCACAATCTAACACCAAAAACACTGCTACATACCTCACAAAACACCACAAACTCTCACAACAAACTACCACAAACTACTGCACAAAACACCACAAACTACCACAAAGCACCACGAACTAACACCAAGAACACCACTACCCACCACACAAAACACCACTAACATCACTACCTACCGCACAAACCACCACAAACTAACACCAAAAACACTGCTACCTATCACACAAAACACCACAAACACAAGAAACACCACCACCTACCACACAAAACACCACAAACTACCACACAAAACCACCACAAACTACTGAACAACACACCACAAACTACCACAAAAAACACGACAAAATAAAGCCAAAAACACCACAGATTACCACACAAAAGTGTGCAACACACCATAAACCACCACACAAACACAGCAAAAAACACTGCAACCTAAAACTCAAAACACCACAAACTACCACATAAAACACAGCAAACCATTGCGCATCACACCTCAAACTACCACATAAAACATTGCAAACTACCAGAAAACATGGCAAACACCACACAAAACACTGCAAACTACCATACAAAACAAAGCAAACTACTGCAAAAAACTACCACACACTACCACACATTACAGGAATACAGAGCTACTAACCAATCAGGATTGCTCACAACAAATACTGAAAAACACACATTGATTTATTCTATAAATTCAGCCACGGGACTTCCCTATATAACCTCATGTATCGTACCACAACAGTATTAGTTTGAGCCGTACGGCGGTCGTACATGAACAGAGTGCCACAGGAATACCGTACAAGGATCTTTTATCTAGTAACAATCGTATTACTTTTGTATAAACATCGACAGACCTGATATAATAATATATCTATTATCCAGGACTCAGCAGCTTCTGACCAATCACAATCCACATCTCAGCAGCTTCTGACCAATCACAATCCAGAGCTCAACAACTTCTGACCAATCACAATCCAGAACTCAGCAGCCTCTGACCAATCACAATCCACATCTCAGCAGCTTCTGACCAATCACAATCCAGAGCTCAACAACTTCTGACCAATCAC
>JBCNYH010000002.1:33276051-33288676 GCA_039654325.1 Tandanus tandanus
GTGAGAGATAGAGAGAGAGAGGGAGGAGACTGTGTGTGTGTGTGTGTGTGTGTGAGAGAGAGAGGGAGAGAGAGAGAGAATGTGTGTGTGTGTGTGTGAGAGAGAGAGGGAGAGAGAGAGAGAATGTGTGTGTGAGAGATAGAGAGAGAGGGAGGAGAATGTGTGTGTGTGTGTGTGTGTGAGAGAGAGAGAGAGAGAGAGGAGAATGTGTGTGTGTGTGTGTGTGAGAGAGAGAGAGAGAGAGAGAGAGAGAGAGAGAGAGAGAGAGAGAGAGAGTTGGGTTGTACCCGAGGACGCAGCTTCCACTTAATCCAATCCATTTAACAGATTCGAGAGCTGCTGACCTTCTCGGGTCGTTCCATGTTGTGAAAGAAGAAAAGCACATCCTGTGGATTCATATTCTACCAGGAAAAGCTTTTTTCTTCTTCAAGAGTTTCATCATCGCCAAGTCATCATCTTCACCAGACAAAAAAAAAAAACAATAATGTGACATTAATACTTCCTGTGGAGTCTGCTATCCATCACCGTCTTTAAACATCTTATATCTCACAAATGTTTGTTTATGTATTAAAATTTATCAGAGTGGGTTCTTTCACTGCAGTGCAGATTGGATTTCTGTGTAAAACACCAGCTTTTGGTGCCATAAAAAAAATCGAATCAGTGCTGCGAAGTTTGGATGAATTTAAGCTTCTGAAAGTAAACAAAGGAAACAAGATTTTTCAAAAATGCCCAAATGCAACACTTCACATCTTCTGCTCTCTACGTTCCCTTCCAGTTCCTCTTCAGTACAGGCACAGCTCCTTTTGAGTTCCCCACTGGCTTCTCTTCAGAACCGCTTCAGTCCATCCATAGTTCCTCTTAAATTCCCCTCAGGTTCCTCTTCAGTCCATCTACAGTTTCTCTTCAGTACATTCACAATTCCTTTCAAGTTCCCCACCGGTTCCTCTCCAGGTACTCTTCAGTCCATCTCCAGTTCCTCTTACATTCCCCACTGTTTCATTTCCATTTTCACTTTAGTCCGTCTACAGTTCCTTTTACATTTCCCACCGATTCCTCTTCAGTCCATCTACAGATCCTCTTATGTTCCCCACCAGTTCCTCTTCAGTTCCTCTTCACTTCATCCGCAGTTCCTATTAATCTCCATACCAATTCCTCTACAGATACTCTGCATCTCCAGTTCCTCTTAAGTTCCCCACTGGTTCCCTCCCAGTTCCTATTTAGTGTATCAACAGTTCTTCTCAAGTTTCCCACCAGTTCATCTCCAGGTACTCTTCAGTCCATCTCCAGTTTCTCTTTAATTCACCACTGGTTTCCTTTTAGTTCCTCTTTAGTGTATCTTCAGCTCTTCTTAATTTCCCCACCGGTTCCTCTCCAGGTACTCTTCAGTCCATCTCCAGTTCCTCTTAACTTCCCCACCAGTTCCTCTCCCGCACATGACGTAATGAAGTCATCAAAGCATCAACAATCTCAATTATAAATATTTTTCCATTTTCCATTGGTGAATCATTCAATCTGAGAATCTCATACGGAGACACCGGTATGATTAAAGACACTGTGTGTGTGTTTATCCTCCTGCTCGTCATTCACTGCACATTTTACACACAAATTCCCTCAAATCTCATTACTAAATAATAAACACCTTCAGTTCCTGTATAATAAACAGCATGACAATTTAAACCCAGTCATGTTAGTGTGTAAAAGACGGAGCGAGTGATGGACAGAGAGCTGGGTGTCGGAGGAGAGCAGTGGGATGGCTTTGGGATTAAACGCAGTCGTGTGGCTCAAATCTCCTGCTGAAGGCTTTTCATGTATGAAAAACCGTGGTTCTAACATCAGCAGTGTGTTCATGCTTTTACCAACACCAGGCAATGAGAGAGAGAGAGAGAGAGAGAGAGAGAGAGAGATTCAGGAATACTGTACGGTATAATCATTAATATTTATATGAATCATTTTAAATAATTAAGTGATTTAAATTTTTTTAATTAAACAGTCCATCACAAGACAACACTCAGGATGTGCACACACACACACACACACACACACACACACACACACACACACACACACACACAGCTTCTAGATTTTATGGTTAATTTCTTTTTTTTTTAATTGAATGAAGTATTTTGCTGAGTTTACAGGGTGGATAATGTCTCATTGGAACATCCTACATGGGAATGGTACGATCTGATTGGTCCACTATCTCAGGATTACTAGACATTATCCTGAGTGGATAATGCTTGAATCAAAACATTCAACTAAAAACACAGGGTTTGTCACGGTCACTCGGAGCAGGCGGAGTCATCATTACCACTCTTTAAAATGGAAAAATAAAAAATAAAATATAAGCCACAAAAATTCAGTTTTCATTTTTTCCCTTATGTTTCTGTGTAATTTATACTAAACTCTGAGCTTCAAAACCTGAATCTTATTTAAATGAACTTGTACACATTTATGGAGACTTTTCAAATTATTTGTTAGATTTAGAACAGCAATAAGTGGCTCGGCTCAAAGCCAGACATACATGTGTCCAATAAACCAATCTCGATTTGATTTTGCTTTTTTATTTTCCTGTGAGGTACAGAGTGACCCAAAAAACCCTCCCACAATACAAAGACAAATAAATAATAACCGATTAAAAAGATAATGAAATTATTATTCACACACATAAAACTTAGTGATGCAGGAGAGGCGGTGCTGAGGGCTGTTGGAGGCCCGACCCCAACTTGAACCCCTTGATGTTGAAGAAGTGGATGTGTGGTTTTAGTAAGATGGAGATACGGTAGACACAGCTTGAAGATCACTGGAAGTGCTGAGGGAAATGTTTCCGGATCGGGTGATCTCGTCACGTGGTGATGTCGGGTGGCGGCCCGTTCCCCTGACCTCGACCCTTGTGATTTCTTCCTGTGGTGCTACTTTAAATCACGACTGTATACTCATCTACCCCAAACTCTCGAAGCCCTTAAGGCTGACATTGTCAGTCATGCCAGAGTCCCTGGTTGCACTCAGCACTGATAAACTCTCTACTTTTACCATCACACTCTTTATGAGCATACCCAACTACCTCTCTCTCTCTCTCTGTTTTTGTTGAGGTACACATGCTACTTCTGAGATATCAGTGAACCTGAACCTTTTGCTCTCTGGATTCTGTGATTCGTACTGATGTGCTACTACTGGATGGAGGTCTGATCTTCGAAGTCCCTCGCAAATGAGGACGGGTTTCCCTTCTGAGCCTGGTTCCTCTCAAGGTTTCTTCCTCGCGTCGTCTGAGGGAGTTTTGCCCTTGCCACCATCGCCGTGGGCTTGCTCATTAAGGATGTGTAGCGTTTGTAGAAGAAATGTTTAAATTCTTTATCAAATTTGTTTTTACTATGTAAAGCTGCTTTGCGACAATATCAGTTATAAAAAGTGCTTTACAAATAAAACCGAATTGAAATTGAATATTTACTAAAATAATAAATAATTCAGCTCAGGCCCGGTGGATGTCACTGATTGTCTCCTTTATGTTCCGGGTCCGGAAATATTCAGCAACATCCATCTTGCCTTCAGTACATAAGTGTTAATTATCCTGACACAGCAAACCATCAGACTGCGCCATTTCTGTGCAGTATACACTAAACATTAATATATCAATAATTACATAACGCATAAAAGAAATAATACTTTTAACACAACCACAAATTGATTTAAACATTTAATTATAGGGAATTTCTTAAAAGTTCTGATCTAGCACTCCAAATCAGCATTGTGTACACTTCTTTTACATTTATGGCATACGCCCTTCTCCAGAGCACCTTACGTCTTTATCTCATTCATACAACTAAGCAGTTGAGGGCTCAAGGGCGCAACAGTGGCAGCTTGGTGATACTAAAGCTTGAATCAGCAACCTTCTGAGCAGCAACCCACTGAGCTTCCACTTCATGATTTCATATACAGAGTGAAAACTCTTCAGCATTCCAACCTCTTCAGCATTCCCAGTATTTCCTTCACATTTCAGTAACCTGTAGTATTGCACACTCATGTATTCCCTACTCTCCTCTTCGGTATTCCATACACATCAGGAATAAGCAGTTTTTTGAGTAAATCCTTTTCCCTGCGTAAATAAAGCAGTACCCACGCCAGCCCAGGCTGGAGCTGATCATCAGCAGAGGATAATGGGAAGTTCAGGCAGATGCCTTGCCATTGTCTGCGGGAATTAGTGCCTTTCCACCAGCTCCCATCATTACCGTAATTGAGCCTGTAGACGATCATTCCACTCAAGCAGCGAACACAACACACAGGGCATCTGCTGATCATTTCAGGGATACAGCAGCTATAATACTGGGAGATGGGAAGCAGGTTTACAGCAATAAAGCTCACATTCTGGCATCGCTACGACAACAAGGACTGGATGCACTTCACCAAAGAAGGTGCTCTCACATGGACAGGATGTGGGAACACATTCCCAGGTTGGCATCCCCAGTTAATTAGAGGAAATTGTTTTTGGTGTAGCCTGCTCACTCTAATTTATTCCAACCTTCATGTTGGGTTTATTGTGAAATCTGTTCGGAGCTTGTTTTTTAATCTGATGTGAATTTAACATGGGACAATAAAATACAAAAACGACAGAGCACGGAATCAAAGCCCCCAAAATAACATCGGAAAACAATGTCCTCTTATCTCTGACTGGATTTGGAGGGGAAAAGGGGGGGAAAAGCAAGAGAGAGAGAGAGAGAGAGAGAGAGAGAGAGAGAGAGAGAGAGAGAGAGAGAGAATGCACGGCATTTTATTCTATCACACCCTCTAATTATGACACATTAGCACTTTTATGGAAGGAAGAAAAGAGAAAGCAGCTTTTGAGTATAAAGGTGGGGGGGGGGGGGGTTCCTTAGGAAAAGGCATTTTCACTAAACTTTAGCAGACCTGCTGCCGTTAATAAGGCCCGGCGAAACAGAGCCGCTTCGCTCCCTCACGCTGACCTCGGCACTGCACGGGATAAAGGAGGGTTTTGTCTGCTGGAATAATTGCTCTTTTCACGTGTTACAAGTGTCCTGACCCCTGCGGTCAGCCGCCACTCCTCCTCCCTCCCGCTGCATAATTACTTGTGATCCGGCCCAAATGAGGCCGCAGCGTAGCGTCGGGGCTACAATAACCTTAAAATAGCTGGGGAGTCTGGAAACAGGGGGCCGCTTTTCTCTCGTTTCCATCACGTCACACGTGCGTCTCTCACGTCCCCTGCTCCTTGCTCACATTCGAAACCCCCCCCCCCCCTAAACTGGAGAGAATGTTTTGCTCACAGTTAATGGGACTTCATTAGTGAACGTCTGCACACATATTTTATAATTTATATTATCCCTCTACACACTGCATACTTTTATACCTCACTATTACTTTTAATTTATTCAGATGGGATTAATTAAAAAGAAATCCATGAAAAGTAAAAAAAAGAAAAATAATAAAAAAAAAAAAAAAAGAAAGTGGAGCATAGAAAGGAAAGCAAGTGGAGAGAAAATGAATCGCGTACTGCA
Organism: Tandanus tandanus; assembly: GCA_039654325.1. Taxonomy (NCBI): domain Eukaryota; kingdom Metazoa; phylum Chordata; class Actinopteri; order Siluriformes; family Plotosidae; genus Tandanus; species Tandanus tandanus. Next base: position 33,281,556 of record JBCNYH010000002.1, read on the forward strand.
GGAACACACCAGAGAGTTCCACAGAGAACCCATCAGACCTGTACCGCACGCAGAAGGAGCCGGAATGTGACCTTCATCCTTCCGATCATTATCCAACCTCGAACCCATTTTACAGCGCGTCTCTATCGCTCTGTCTGAGAAATGCAGTTTCTCTTCATGTATAAATACAAACACAACTCTTTCTTCCTTCATCTTCTTCACACCACATTAGCATTTCAATAACGGGAATAAATCTGTCTATTCCATAAATCTCTTCAGACCTTCAGAGAAATAAAACCTACAATCTTATCTGCCACTTCAGGATTTCTGACAACCATTAGCACCGCCGCGGCCACTTTATTTGTTTTGGATTTTTGATTGGGTTTTTTTTTTTTGGTAAATACCTTGGAAGTGCAATCAGACCCAAAACTGTGTCTTTTTTTTGTTGTTTTTTTTGTTTTTTGTCAACATTAAAAATACATCCGTCTGAGAGTAATGTACGCCTCTGAAAAGTCAGTGTCAGCTCCAAGGTTAGAAAAGTGATAAGTGAAATGCCCCTCTTACTAGCAATTACCGCTCACTTATTATCCCAGAAGGATATGTCAGGAGACAGGCGCTGCATTCAGAGCCGCAGAACTCGAAGAACTCGTGCGAGCAGAACCCCATTTGGGCCAATTTAAAGTTAAATAATGAACGTTCCGCTGTGGGAGCCCTGAGTTTGGGGAGAGATGGATCCCGTGTTATTGAAGCGCTCACTTAGAAGTGCAAATTAATGCTAATGCTGGATTGGAATGCACTTCTACTACAGCCATTTGTCAACGATTAGACCTTTTTATTTAAAAAAAATAAATTACTGTACAGTTACATTTGAATAATACGAGTGAGTTTCTGATGTCACTGACGGTATAGCGGCGATAAACACTTGGTTTCTCACCACCTCAAAAACACACAGCTTGTTACACATGTGACTGACAAATTGTAAAGTTTATTATCAGTGGATTGTGTGCGGTACACGCTCCTCCCTGTACACGCCATTGTACACGCCGCTGTACACACCACTGTACGTACTCCTGTACATGCCGCTGTACACGCCGCTGTACACACCGTTGTACATACTCCTGTACACGCCCCTGTACACACTCCTGTACTTGCCCCATGAATGATCTGTTACTACAGACACGATTCCATATTAGAACGAGTGCATTAACATAAACCTGCACTACTGTCAGAGCTGCTGTTATACATGAATCACCTACTGACTAATCACAATCCAGAACTCAGCACCTACCGACCAATCACAATCCAGAACTCAACACCTTCTGAACAATCCCAATCCAGAACTCAGCACCTTTTTACCAATCACAATCCAGAAGTCAGCACATTCTGACCAATCACAATCCAGAGCTCAGCATCTGACCAATCACAATCCAGAGCTCAACATATGACCAATCACAATCCAGAACTCAGCACCTTCTGACCAATCACAATCCAGAGCTCAACATCTGACCAATCACAATCCAGAACTCAGCACATTCTCACCAATCACAATCCAGAGCTCAGCACCTCCTGTCCAATCACAATCCAGACCTCAGCAGCGTAGAGCAGTCTGTTAATCACGCTATTTAATCATGATTTAAATAATTGTTGTTTATATTAATCTTTGTTAAACACATGATCAGGAAACACAAACACTAATTGTTTAACATAGACTTAGAACACGAGAACTGAGGAGCGTCTCTTATTTTACAGAATCTACACTTCTATCATTTCTTTTATTAGGTGTGTGTGTGTGTGTGTGTGTGTGTGTGTGTGTGTGTCTGCAGCAGTGAGACGATCTCTCCGATTGAATGGACACACCATCAGTGGTTATTGATGTAGCAGGAGAACTCAAGAGTTAAATGGAACGGCCACTCCATTATCAGCTCCAGCAGGCCACAGGAGAGAGTTACATTAAAGTGTGACAAGAAAACATGGGGGTGTAGTGCAGCGTTAATGTAGTGTACTGTTAATGTTATATAGTGTTAATGTGGTATACTGTTAATGCTGTGGTGTATTGTGTGTAGTGTTGGTATTAATGTAGTGTAGTGTTAGTGTTCATGAAGTGTAATTTTAGAGGAGTGGTAGTGTTGATATATTGTTATGTTAGTATACTGTTATTATAGAGTATGAATGTTAATGTGGTATTTGGGTTTAAACGTTGTAGTGTTGGTGCTTGTACAGTGTAGTTTTAGTACTGATGGAGTGTTAGTGCTGGTGTAGTGTAGATGTAGTGTTAGTACATTGTACAGTTAGTGTTGGCATTGTGTAGTGTTGGTACAGTGCAGTGTTTGTGTTGGTACAGTGCCGTGTTAGTGTTTATGTAGTGTAGCGTTAGTCTTGGTGTAGTGTGGTGAGTTAACACAGTGTACTGTTAGTGTTGGTACAGTGTAGTGTTATTGTTGGTGTGGTGTAGTAGTAGTGTTAATGTAGTGTTAGTGTTAGTGATGATGTAGTGTAGTGTAATGTGTTTTGGTGTAGTGTAGTGTTGGTGTAGTGTAGTGTTAGTGTTGGTGTGGTGTAGTGGTAGTGTTGATGTAGTGTTAGTGTCAGTGTTGATGTGTATTGTTAGTGTTGCTGCAGTGTAGTGTTAGTGTTGATGTAGTGTAGTGTAATGTGTTTTGGTGTAGTGTTAGTGTTGGTGTAGTGTAGTGTTAGTGTTGGTGTGGTGTAGTGGTAGTGTTGATGTAGTGTTAGTGTTAGTGTTGATGTGTATTGTCTGTGTTGGTGCAGTGTAGTGTTAGTGTGGTGTAGTGTTAGTGTGGTATAGTGTTGGTGTAGTGTTAGTGTTGGTGTAGTGTTAATGTTGATACAGTGTAGTGGTAGTGTTCATGTAGTGTACTGTTAAGTGTTAATGTAATGTTAGTGTTAGTATTGATGTGTATTGTTAGTGTTGGTGCAGTGTAGTGTTAGTGTGGTGTAGTGTTAGTGTGTTATAGTGTTGGTGTTGGTGTTAGTGTTGGTGTAATGTTAGTGTTGATGTAGTGTTAGTGTTGTTGTAGTGTTAATGTTGGTACAGTGTAGTGTTAGTGTTGATGTAGTGTACTGTTAGTGTTGATGTGTAGTGTAGTGTAGTGTAATTTGGTGTAGTGTAGTGTTGCTTAAGTGTTAGTACAATGTACTGTTAGTGTTGGTACAGTGCATTGTTGGTACAGTGTAGTGTTAGTGTAGTTTGGTGTTAATGTAGTAGTTAATAACATAGTGTTAATGCAGTGTGAATTTTAGGGTGCAGTGTAGTGTTAATATAGTAGAAATGCTACTGTTGACTCCACCCACTCGCCATCTACCCAGAATGCATCCTGGTGTCTTAATCCAAATTAGGGTCGAGGGGAGGTTGGCGCCCGTCTCAGCCGACTCTGGGTGAGGGCAGGGTTCACCCTGGCATCACAGGGCCAACACACATACAACCATTCACACTCACACCTAGAGGTGATTTGGAACAATCAATTAGCCTACTGTGCATGTTTTTGGACTGTGGGAGGAAACCGGAGTACCCGGAGGAAACCCTCACAAGCATGGGGAGAACATGCACACTCCACACAGAAACGCCCCGAGCTGGGAATCGAACCCAGGCCTTCTTGCTGTGAGGCGGACGTGCTAACCACTAATAAAAGTGTATTAAGGAACATTTTGAAGAACGTGTTTGAGATTCTTCTCTCCTGTGATGTTCAATTAAAGTCACATTCTGAGAAGAAAAGCACTTCCTGTTTCATATTCACTCACTCTTCCCTGCTTTCACTAATCCCTAACACACACACACACACACACACACACACACACACACACACACACACACACACACACAATTGTGAACTCTGCAGTGACAGTAAGCAAAATGTGTGTGTGTGTGTGTGTGTTGTTCAGGTGGGATTAAACGTGGCCCTTTTAACAGTTAACAGGCAGAACCGCACATCTTCTGTGGATGTGAAATTATCACACAACACGTCTCTCTAAGGGGGACACTGAGGACACACCTAGCTTTCACAATGTCTTCATGTGTCTCAATATTCCTGTCTCTCGCTGTGTCATATTTCGGTGTCTCTATGTGTCTTTGTGTCTCTTTGCGTCTCACTGTCTCACTGCTGTACTGTCTGTGTCTCACGGCCTCTCTTTCTCACTGCCTTTGTCTTACTCTGTCTGTGTCTTACTCTCGCTGTGTCCCACTGTCTTTGTGTCTCGCTCTCTCTTTGTTTTACTGTCAGCCTTCTGTGTCTTACATTCTATGTCTCACTCACTTTGTGTCTCAATCTCTATATCTCACTGTCTTTGTGTCTCACTCTATGTGTCTCTCTCTCTCTGTGTGTCACTCTCTCCATGTCTTACTGTCTCTGTCTCACTGCCTTTGTCTTACTCCCTCTGTGTCTTTCTCGCTTTGTGTCCCACTGTCCTTGTGTCTCACTCTCTTTGTGTCTCACTGTCAAAGTCTTACTGTCCTTCTGTGTCTTACACTCTGTCTCACTGTCGATGTCTCATTGTCTGGGTCTCACTGTCTGGGTCTCGTGGTCACTCTGTGTCCCCCTTTCTTTGTGTTTCATTCTCTCTGTGTCTCGCTGTCGAAGTCTTACTGTCCTTCTGTGTCTCACACTCTTTGACTCACTTGTTCTGTGTCTCAGTGTCTATATCTCACTGTCTTTGTGTCTCACTGTCTGTGTCTCCTTTAGCATCCCTCCTTCTCACACCATCCCACCATCCTACAGTATCCCTGGACACGCCCTTATGAGTGGTCTGTTACTATAGAAACGATAACATAGTACAATGAGTGCATTAATATAAACCTGCCGTACTGTCAGAACTGCTGTGGTGCAATATGAATCACCTTCTGACCAATCACAGTCCAGAACTCAGCACTTTCTGACCAATCACAGTCCAGAACTCAGCACTTTCTGACCAATCACAGTCCAGAACTCAGCACATTCTGACCAATCACAATCCAGAATCAATCAGTCCAGAAAAAGTACGCTAAAAGTGGAAAACAGTAGAAATAAAATACACACACACACACACACACACACACACACACACACACACACACACACACACGTGTTGTGGTAGATGAAACGACTCGAGCCTGTAGTGAGAAAGTGGCAGCGAGAGGACACTGGGGGGAATGATGTGTGGTCTAAAGAGCAAAGGAAAGTAAATTAAAAACCAGCTACTGTAAAATCATCAATATGGAGCTGTATCGCTCTCGTCACACAGCATGTGCACTGTTACTCACAGCAAATCCACCGGGACCGCACATCACTTCTCCCACAATCCCCTGCTCTCGTAACCACTGACTGGCGCAGGGAAAAAGGCCAGCTGAAGGGTGTTTAGGGGCGGGCTTTTAATACGCGTGGCGTGAAGACTTCACTGTGCGGCCTTTCTTTTTCCTTTACTGCGTGGAACGCTACGGCGCTCAGCGGGCCTGACTGGTGGTCTCGAGGTGATTGCGATTGGAAAACGGACGTGTTGTCTCACTGGTGCTGCGCTAATCACGATGGAGTTGTTAGCATGAAGTTAGCGAGACGTGTTTTGTGTGTGTGTGTGGGGGGGGGAGGGGGAGGGGGGGGGTTGTCCTTTTGAGACCAGGTACACGTTCATGAATGAGTCGCTCGTCACTCTCTCTCTCTCTCTGTGTGTGTGTGTGTGAGTGGAAGGGACATGATGGAAATGATATACATCAAAAGAGATGTGAGACAGTACGGCTCTGAGAGAGATCTGGGGTCTGGAGACACACACACACACACACACACACACACACACACACACACACACACACACACACACACACACTCAATAGAAAGTGTTTTGTAGGCTTTTTCAGAATGATGCAATATAACACAAGTATTAAGTCCTGAATGCAGGTGTAATATTGCGCGAGACCCGAGGCGAGAAAAAAACATTGATGTAATTTCAATATTTGAAATTGGCAAAGTTTAATTTAGAATAAAAACCGAGCCAATAATCTTAGAAAATAGCAAATACCAAGAGAGAAAATTACATTGCGCAGAGAGGGAGGAGGGGAAAAAAAGACTTAAGGAATGTATGAAAGCAATCTCGGAGTGGAAATTAGAAATCAACTCACAGAAAGGAGGAAAATAACAAAAGAAATATTACTGTCCACTTCCTAAATCAATATAACATCGCTATGAGACACAATTACCATGGTAACGCCAGGAACGCATCAAGCACTTCTTATTATTTCAAAATAAAAATCAGAGCCCGAAGCGCAGGCGAGTTTTATTACAGTTTCCACCGAGCTGGTCTGAAACGTCACTGTCACATCACATGCTGTACGAACGGACAAATCTGATTGGACAGACGGCGTTTAAGGTCAAAAATTAAACAACCTTTCAAATCTTTCTCTTCTTCGGATCTCAAGGTCTAAGAGAACGCAATGATGCGAATGATCACATGATCACACGGCACGTCTGAAATGAGATGATTATTATCTCACCGAACAAACATCACTAAAATCTGTACATCCTACACCATTCATCCATCCTACACTATCCACCCATCCCTCCATCCTGCACCATCCTACACCATCCATCCTACACTATCCACCCATCCTACTGCATCCCTACATCCTACACCATCCCTCCATCCTGCACCATCCTACACCATCCCTCCATCCTGCACCATCCTACACTATCCACCCATCCTACTGCATCCCTCCATCCTACACCATCCCTCCATCCTGCACCATCCTACACCATCCCTCCATCCTGCACCATCCCTCCATCCTGCACCATCCTACACTATCCACCCATCCTACTGCATCCATCCATCCTGCACCATTCATCCATCCTACACTATCCACCCATCCTACTGCATCCCTCCATCCTGCACCATCCTACACCATCCATCCATCCTACACCATTCGTCCATCCTACACCATTCGTCCATCCTACTGCATCCTTCCATCCTGCACCATCCTACACCATCCATCCATCCTACACCACCCATCCTACACCATCCCTCTATCCTGCACCATCCTACACCATCCATCCATCATACTGCATCCCTCCATCCTACACCATTCATCCATCCTACTGCATCCCTCCATCCTGCACCATCCTACACCATCCATCCATCCTACACCATTCGTCCATCCTACACCA
>JBCNYH010000002.1:33289318-33291818 GCA_039654325.1 Tandanus tandanus
TCCTACACTATCCACCCATCCTACTGCATCCCTCCATCCTGCACCATCCTACACCATCCATCCATCCTACACCATTCATCCATCCTACACCATTCACCCATCCTACTGCATCCCTCCATCCTACATCATCCCTCCATCCTACACCATTCACCCATCCTACTGCATCCATCCATCCTACACCATCTGCTCATCCTGCACCATCCGTCCATCCTACAACATCCCTCCATCCTGTACCATCCTACACCATCCTACTGCATCCCTCCATCCTACACCATCCATCCATCCTACTGCATCCCTCCATCCTACACCATCTATTCATCCTACACCATCCGTCCATCCTCCACCATCTGTTCCATCCTACACCATCCGTCCTTCCTACTGCATCTCTCAATCCTGCACCATCCCACCATCCCTAAATCCTACACCATCCCTCCATCCTACAGCATACCTCCATCACACATCATCCCTCCATCCTACTGCATCTCTCTATCCTGCAGTATCCCTCCATCCTACTGCATCCCTCCATCCCACACCATCTCTCCATCCTACGGTAGCTCTATAGCCTCCCTCCATCCCACACCATCCCACTATCTGACTGCATCCATCCATCATACTGCAGCTCTCCATCCCTACATCCTACAGTATCTCTCCATCCCACACCATCTTTACATCCAAAGCAATCTCTCCATCCTACAGCATCCCTCCATTCCACACTTTTCAACCATCCTACAGCATCCCTTGATCCCACACCATCCCTCCATTCTACAGTAGCTGTTTATCCTACAGAATCCATCTATACTACATCTCTCCATCATACATATATCTCCATATCCTAGCATATCCCTCCATCCTACAGACTCTGTTTACCTACTGCGTCGTTACATCGTACCATCCATCCATCCTACACCATCCATCCATCCTACACCATCCTACACTATCCACCCATCCTACACCATCCCTCCATCCTACACCATCCTACACCATTCATCCATCCTACACCATCACTCCATCCTATACCATCCGTCCATCCTACACCACTCTTCCATCCTACACCTTCCCTCCATCCTATACCATCCGTCCATCCTACACCATTCATCCAGCCTACACCATCCATCCATCCTACACCATCCATCCATCCTACACCATCCCTCCATACTACATCTCTCTATCATACATACATCTCCCTATACTAGCATATGCCTCCATCCTACAGTCTCCGATTTCCTACTGCGTCGTTCCATCGTACCGTATCTCTTTACAGCACTAGTCTATCCTATATCTCCCCATCCTTCCGCATCTCTCCATCTTACTGCATCCCTCCATCCCAGGTCTTTGTACATAAAAATTATTATTTTGTGGAATTTTATTAATCTTTATTACTTTGGTGGATCAAAGAACTCCACTGGGGAGTAAAAGTGAAGCGCACGAGTGCCGAAACACCGACATCTCAACACGCAACACAATTTAATTACAATGAGGTTTTTTCCCCTCTCGTTGATAGAATAACCTCACATTAAATTACAAACTCGTGGCCTTGTGAGTGTGTGAGGCGGAGAGACGTGGCGTCGCTCGGTGTCGTTATTACCGCAATCTGAAATCTGACTTAGTGACGTGAGAGTGTTGGCCTTATTTGTGTTTGTGGTTAGATGGGCAACTGTGTAAAAAAAAAACCACACACACACACACACAATGATGCTGATGATTTCACACTGACACTCATGCTGCTGCGCGCACACACTCACACACAAACACACACACACACACACACACACACACACACACACACACAGAGAGACAACAATACACACAGATTACATTGTGTTGTGTTGAGTACCCAGGTGTGTGTGTGTGTGTGTGTGTGCGCGCGTGTGTGTGTGTTGAAATGCCAGCGCAGTTGGTCGGCCCCAGCATGTAAAGGGTGAAGCTTTTAGGCAATGAGCAGCAGGTGATCTAAGCTTTTTTTCCCCCTCCTCCTCTGTAAGTCCTAATGCTCCTAAAAGCCACTCTGCTGCTGCGCTGCTGTAATTGGGCTTCAGTAGTTAATGTAGTATTGACTGCATTACATGCTCCTGTGCATCCTCTCCCGCTAATGCCATTTGCATCACCTTGTACATTTCCCCATATTGCTTCGCCGATGGCAGTTAAAAGCAATCCCGAGCCATGAATCATACGAGGGGGAACTTTTAGCGAGACGGCCGTCCAGACCAGACAATTTACAGTTGAGTTAATCCGGGTACATTAGCGCGCAACACGTATTCACCGAGACCGGACAAATTTATGCCTCTTTTATTGGTTTTTCAGATGGCTGAGTGAAAGGATGTGATATGAAATATCCATTTTTAAAAAAGATAAATAATGGGTTTGAAGTAAAGACCATTACTGCATTACATGACTAAAAATAAATAATAAAGAAGGGCCTGAGTGACGGCTGCGTGAGAGCAGCACATTCAGGTCACACCGGATTTTTAGAGCAGCTCAGACTCTTGGGTTTCAACCTGAG
>JBCNYH010000002.1:33296818-33300925 GCA_039654325.1 Tandanus tandanus
ATGGATGAAAAGATGGATAGATAGATGGATGAAAAGATAAATGGATTGATGAATAGACAGATGAAAAGATGTATAGATGGATAAACAGACGGATGGATGGTTTGATGAAAAGATGGATGAAAATATGCATGGATGGATAAAAAGATGGATGGATTGATGAAAAGATGGATGAAAAGATGGATGGATGGATGGATGGATGGATGAAAAGATGGATGGATTGATAAATAGATGAATGAAAAGATGTGTGGATGGATGGATGAATAAAAAGATTGATGGATTGATGAATAGATGGATGAAGATGGCTAGATGGATGGATTGATTGATGAATAGACGGATGAAAAGATGGATGAAGATGGATGGATGGATGGATTGATGAAAAGATGAATGGATGGATGAAAAGGTAAATGGATGAATGAAAAGACCAATGAAGACGGATGGAGGGATGGGTGAATGGGACTCATTTTATTTTTGCACAGTTGCAAGAGCTGATTGTTGGATGAAACGAAATCAGATTTAATGAAGTCTTATCAGTTTTACACTGAATTTATTAATTGGTTAATTGACTAAGAGGTTCAAAGGAATCGACTCTTTAGACACTTCTGTTTTTCTGTATGTGGTTAGAGTGAACTGATTCGTTTGAGTGAGAGGATTTATAATCGATTCATCGCCAGGAACAAACGTGGCAGTTATTTTAGCTTTGTGCACAGCCACAATAGATCTGAAATGAAGTTATCATGCGACTGAAGGGGACTGTAGAGGGATTACCGCCCTTTTAGGTATTCCCTCCATCTTCATTGGCTCAAAAGTAATTGAACAAACACACATTCACTTACTCACTCACTCATTTGCCAAACCGCTTAATCCTATGAGGGTCACGGGGAGGCTGGAGCCGATTGCGCACCCTGGTAGGTCCAGTATTATTCGCCAAAGTGGAGGGGAATAATTGCTTTAGTATATACTACACAGGAACATAAAGAAAAGCAAACTAAAACAAGATGTTTACAGTTTACTTTTACATATTTAACCATTACAGGGGCAGGTCAGGTGAGCCCTGTGCCCTCCAGGCAGAACGCTGTATCGGCTAAACAACGTGTTTTAAAACCTGGGATTAATATAGAGGGGATTCATGAGCAGGTAGCGGGTGGGTGGGGATTAAACCTTTTTGTCTTTGTACTAAAATTGAATGGAAATCTTCAGTCAGATGGCTGTTACGTGTCGCCTTAAAGTTTCGTCGTAGTGCCTCTTTCGAGAAAGTGTTACGTACTGACACGTGGCTCTTTTTGTGCAGCGTCCGTGTGTTATGTGGCTGTTAGGTTTTACCTTTTGATTTTGTTTACACCGAACGTTAAGAGGAAACGACACGGTTACATTGCAGGGCAAACAAAGAAATTCCCACCTGCTCGGTTTTAGATACCCCCCACCCCCCACTCAGACATTACCTTCCCTCATCAGGCCTGAGGAGGACACAGGAACACAGCACACAGGCTCGTGGTCAACAATGTCCTCCCTTTATTTTATGATTCTTCAGACTTTTTACACATAATCACTGAGGGAGGTAAGGCAGCACAGGATTGGTCAGTTTAAAAGAAGTGCCACATGTAGTTCACACACGATGCGCTAGTTAGAGTGTTCATGCTACGCAGTCGCAGAGTCTCTAATTTCTACATGTGCTCCTTGGTTTACAGAAGTAAAAGAAAACAAAGAGGGTGTGTGCCCAATTTTACCTTACAGTAGGGATTGTAATAAACTTGGCATTTGCAGTCGCTAAAAAACAGGAGAGCAAACATGAGGTCCGACGATAATTTCATGACGTTAGAAACACACTTGGACGGCATGGTGGCGCAGTGGTTAGCACGTCTGCCTCACAGAACGTGGGTTTGCGTGGGTTTCCTCGGGGTACTCTGGTTTCCTCCCACAGTCCAAAAACATGCACGGTCGGCTAATTGGCTGTTCCAAATCGCCCCTTGGTGTGAGTGTGAATGGTTGTGTGTGTGTTGGCCCATTGATGGCCTGGCGAGCTGTTCGGGGTGTACCCCACCCAGAGTCGGCTGAGATGGGCGCCAGCCTCCCCGCGATCCTAATTAAGAATAAGCGGCTTAGAAAATGAATGAATGAATAAACACACATTTCTCATCAGGATGTAATAAAACTCGGGCAGTTTTTAGAAAAAGGGGTAATAAATGTCCACCTCCTTTAAATTAATGTCCATACACGGTAATTCCATGTCTGTAGTCATCCTGTGAACTGTATGACTATGGCAGTAGCGTTGTGCTGGGAGCTGTGTACAGGCGCAGCACCAAAGCCCTGGATGTAAACAATGGCATTGGTGCTGGTATTTGATGGCCGCAGTGTGAGAGCATCCGACGAGCACTAAGGTAAAGTCAACTTTTTAAGCTCGCCGTCCTCGATCTGGGTCCTGGGTTCGAGTCCCCGGCTCAGCGAGAGGGTTTCCATGTTCACCCTGTGCCTGTGTGGGTTTCTTCTCCGCTTTCCTCCCACAGTCCAAAGACATGCACATTAGGCTCGCTGGCTGTTCCAAGTTGCCCCTAGGTGTGAGTGTGAATGGTTATGTGCGTGTATGTGTGTGTTTGTGTTGACCCTGCGATGGACTGACGAGCTGTTCAGGGTGTACCTTGCCTTCACTCTGAGTCGTCTGAGATAGGCTCTAGCCTCCGTGCGACCCTGGATTAAGCAGTCCGATGAATGAACAAATTAAAGAATAAATAATTGAATGAGGAGCACTGGTGGCCCGGTGGTAGGGTGCTGGATTACTGATCCGAAGGTCGGGGGTTCAAGCCCCACTATCAGCTAACTGGGTTGTCAAAGGCCAGCCATGTCTCTCACTGTCTGTGGTGAGAGGCGTGTAAGAGAACCATTGCTGATTTTTGTAAAGAGTAGGCCACTGGGTTGCCGTCAGCGTGTTTCTGCCCTGCGATGGCCTGGCGAGCTGTCCAGGGTGTACCCCGCCCTCGCTCAGAGTCGGCTGAGATGGGCTCCAGCCTCCCCGTGACCCTAATTAGGATTAAGCGCTTCAGAAATGGCTGAATGAATAAATGAATGAATTAATGAATAATAGTGATGAATGCTACTTGGAGGGGCCACTTGTGAATTCTTGCCTACGGCTCCAACAGACTCATGAATCACCACTGCATGACTGTAATGACTCCTGCTGTTTTGTTTAGAATATTAAAGGCTGTAATGTGTCTTAACTGGATTTTATTTTCATTATTATAATGAAACACTCAGTGGTTTGCAGCTACAATCTTTGCAGCTACAATCTTCCCTCTGATCGGTTCACAGGTTCTCGATTACTGAATCACATAGCGCGAGTCGACTCACTCCTGTGAGCGTGTTCTAAAGAGTCGATTCAGTCCTAGTGAATGTGGCTACAGGAGGTGTATAGGGCGCGCGCAGGAGATTCCCTGACCTCCGGGTACCGACAGGAAGAGAGCTTTACCGCTTCACTGTGAACTTTTTTAAAGTTTCCTTTAAAGACATTATAATATTTATTAAGTGTTTTGGAGAATAAATAAACACCATTTTCACCCGCGTGTGGAATTCTCCAGCTCTCATTACAAGCTCAGTGCGCGAGCTCAGTGACCCGAAACCAATCACCAATCAGCATTACACAGCACGCGGGACCTTAATCCACCCCCCTCTCCCTCTCCCTCTCTCTCTCTCTCTCTGTCTCTGTCTCTCTCATTGTGTGTGTTATTATAAGGTTGTTTATAATATCCTGGTTTTAAAAGGTTTTATATGATGAAAATGTTACATACACTGCGTTACACACTACTCACACTAAGGATAAAGAGATTTTTATTGTCAACTGTTGCATGAACAATGAAAATCACACTGTACTACATGCTACTCATACTGCATGGCATTTTACACACATGCTACACAGGCTGCGTTACACACTACTCAGTCTGTGTTACATGCTACACAGGCTGCGTTGCACACTACTCAGTCTGTGTTACATGCTACACAGGCTGCGTTACACACTACTCAGTCTGTGTTACATGCTACACAGGCTGCGTTACACACTACTCAGTCTGTGTTACATGCTACACAGGCTGCGTTACACACTACTCAGTCTGTGTTACATGC
>JBCNYH010000002.1:33460166-33475124 GCA_039654325.1 Tandanus tandanus
CGAGATCGGTGTGTGTGGGGGCGCTTTTTCTCTATGCGCTGTTTTTTTTTGTTTGTGTGTGAGAAGGTGTGTGGTGTGTGTGTGTGTGTGTGTGTGTGTGTGTGTGTGTGTGTGTGTGTGTGTGTGTGTACTATGAGATCTTGTTGAAGTTGTCGTTACAAACAGATGTAACGTTTTCACAAGCAGTGAAGGAAAAACATTACACGAAACTTTCCTTTTACATTTTAATTATAATAATGATAATAACAACACATGGGGACGGTGGTGGCTTGGTGGTTAAGGTGCTGGCTTCTGATCCGAAGGTTGGGGGTTCAAGCTTCACTATCACGGAGTTGTCACTGCTGTCCCCCCAGTGCAGATAACTGGGTTATAAAAGGCCGGCCGTGTCTCTCACTGTCTGTGGTGAGAGGAATGTAAAAGAACCATTGCTGTCATTCATAAAGAGGAGGCCAGTGGATTGGCGTCAGCGTGTTTCTGCCCTGTGATGGCCTGGCGAGCTGTCCAGGGTGTACCCCGCCCTCACCCAGAGTCGGCTGAGATGGGCGCCAGCCTCCCCACGGCCCTAATTAGGATTAAGCGCTTCAGAAAATAAATGAATGAATAATAACACATCTAATCTACAGAGCATGCTAGGCTAGTCAGTTAGCTACGAGCTAGAGTAGAATAGTTGTGCGTTCAGCATCGTTCCAAAGATGTGACGTTATCCTAACAGAAGCTAACATATAAATGTTAGTCTTTGTTAGCGCACAACTTTAGCTTTTAGCACTTAATGTTCCTGAGAAGTTCCTAGCCAGTAACAAACAAGATGGCGGATAAAGATGTAATGCAGTCTCCACATGCTCAAGATTACGAGGTGAGGGGGCGTTCATGTGCAACTTTCAATTTGGAAACTTGTATTTACTCTATTTCTGAAAGCGCACTCTTCAAACTCTTAGTTTTAGGAAGTTTTTAACCGTAAACGTTTGCACTCTGAGCATCCTCTTAACATTACAACATTCACTCTAAACTTTTAGAGTTTAAAGATTGTAAGGAATCTCCACCGGGCAGAAGTGGATTGTTATAACTTGGCATAGTTATAATTAAATGTCTCCCCCTAGTGGGCATCTGATGAACATTTTGGCACATATTATAAAATGGGCATTATTGGGGATTTTGAAAACTTTCTCAACATGAATCCATGCACGGATCGCCTCCAAAATGTAACAGTTCTCCCTACTTTAGAAAAAAATGAATACAAATCCATGCACAAATTTTAAGTTATCTTGCACACAACCAACCAAACAGACTAACTTACAAATCAACACAGGTAAAAACATAACCTCTTCGCGGAGGTCACTAGAAGGGCACTTGAAGAGCACAGGCCTTTGCCAAGCCAAAAAAGGAAGTACACAGCACCCCTGCTGGGTCTGCTCTAATACCACAATATTACCAAAACATCGGCTTATCTTACAATGTTAAAGAATCTTTAAAAAAATTCCAGGAACCTACATTTGATCTGGAATTTCTCCAAAATCTAATGGCGTCTTCCTTGGCTTCACCCCTCCAAAAAAATGCATTAAAATCTATTACATCTATTTAAAAAAATTGCGTAAAATTGCTAACAAAAAAACAAACAAACAAACAAACAAAGAAGTCCTGGATAAGGAAGATGCCATGAGATTTTGTAAATGATCCAGTTCAAATTGTGGATCCAGAAATTTTTTTTAAAGATTCTTTAGTATTGTGAGATTTTTAACATTTTGCTTCTATGTGAGATTCCTGGGCTTGGCAGAGGTTTGCACCCTCCAAGTAATTTTGTTTATATTTGTAACAAGAAGTTTACTCTGGAAGTGAGAGGAGGATGTACAGTACATGCACAGGAAGTTCATTACAAACAAAACATTAACAAGCATTACCTCACAGAAAACACACGCTGAACTCAGCCGCGGTAAAGAGCGCCGTTACGGCGTGCAGGTCATGTGAGCCGATGTGGTTTTATATCAGCACGTAACCACACTTCAGTCTGATGTATTTCTGAAATAAAAGCAATTTTATCTGATTGCACTGGTCTGTTATTAAAAACTAGAGTAGCGCATCAACAAGGTGTGCAACTCTCAACCTGGAGTTTGCAGGTTCGATTCCAGCTTGATGCCGCAGCCATCTGTGACTGGGAGTACATGGAAGCTAATTGGCTGAGCTCTCGTGGGAGGAAGGCATATGCTCGCCTCCTTGTCACTTACAGCAATTATCAATAAATCATGGCTCTCTGAGCTCATCTGTACAATAGAGGCGAATAGCGCTTTCCGTCTGAATTCGTTTGGCCGCCCCTGATTGCGCATGCACAGCAGTTTGTAAAGATGCGGGTGGCAGCATAACAGTGTTGGCTGAGACGGGCTCAGCCTCCCAGCGAACTTTATAGGATTAAGCAGTTCAGCAAATGAGTGAATAAGAGACAGTAAGTTACGGGGAGAACCAGAGATGTGTCTGATTTTAAGGAAAGAAGTAACACGTAACAGATATGCGGTAAAAATGGGTTATAATTTACTGTCGTAACACTTCCTGTGGCGTGTATTGTGTTTCGGTAGAAGATACAGCGACGGCGCTGGAGTACACATCATTTCCTGCTCCGGTATGTTCTTTATACAGAAGAGAAATGTCTCAGACCTGCTTTCACACAAACCTCATCGATAACGAGCGTCATTACTAATCCCAAAAATAATCGTCTGCTTAAACAGCGCTGAGATAATCATCAGTACAGATAACACTGATAGTGAGGTGCTGATGGATGCAGAGAGGTGTAATACAGACGGATCTCTCTCTCTCGCTCTCTCCATCAGTAAGTCGGTTATTGGTCACGGCCGAGTGAGAAACGAGCGCACCTTCTGTAAAGGACGAATTTCAATCTCTACACCTGTGCCACCCGCCAAATGAAAGGCCTGATTGCTTGCGATTGCGTATTTAAAAAGCCTAATTCCTCCATTAGAGAAGCTATTTACATGAATTAAGGACAATTAGCATTTTCAGACCCATTTTCGTCTTTGTTCACGTCGCCCATTAACATTTGAAAGTGTCGGCTGCCAGACAGAAGAAAAGCTTGCTGTTCTGACCGGTGCTGGTCCTCACGCAGAGCTCCTGGACGAGGCTTTTTAACCGCAGACATGCAGGAGAGAAGGAGCTGGCCTTGGGTGTCTGATTCGCCTCAATTATATATAATCATCTAAAACCATTCAGGTAGAGAAAGGGAGAGAGAATGAGAGAAACAGAGAGAGAGAGAGAGAGAGAGAGAGAGGGAGAGGGAGAGAGAATGAAAGAATGAGAGAGAGAGAGAGAGAGAGAGGGGAATGAGAGGGGGGGGGGGAGGGAGAATGAAAGAGAGGCAGAGAGAAAGAGAGAAAGGGAAGAATGAGAGAGAGAGAGGGAGAGTAGGGAAATAAAGCAATGGACCTGAAGGTTACAGTGTGTGTGTGTGTGTGTGTGTGTGTGTGTGTGTGTGTTACTCTTAAAGTCCATTACTTCTAAATTACTTCTAAAAGCTCCGAGTGCACATGTGAGGTGCAGAGACGTGTAATGATGTCCCTTTTTAAACTTTTGAAAGAGTTTTAGTATTAAGAAAAGCAAATTAAAGATTTTTATAGTTTATATTTACATATTTTAACCATGACAGAGGCGGGTTGTGTAGCCTTCTCATTCAGAGTTTAGTAAATACTACACAGAAACGCAAGTAAACTGCACTCTGTAAAGGAGTTTTATTATATACTACACAGAAACACTACACAGAAAGATTTTTATGGTACATTTTTTTACATATTTTTAACCATGACAGAGGCGGGTCAGGTGAGCTCTACATGCTCCGAGTAGAGACAAGAGCTGTGTAGCTTACGGCGTGCTTTAAAACTCATTCAAAGTTTTATTATATACTACACAGAAACACATTAAAAACACAAACTAAAATGAGATTTTAATGTCTTATTTTTCCATTTTAAACTCAGTGGTTAGCACGTCCTCCTCACAGCAAAACGGCCAGGGTTCGATTCCCGTGCTCGGCCGTTTCTGTGTGGAGTTTGCATGCTCTCCCTGTGCTTGCATGGGATTCCTCCAGGTACTCCAGCTTCCTCCTACAATCCAAAGACATGCACAGTAGGCTAACTGAGTGTTCCAAATCACCCCTAGGTGTGAGAGTGAGTGCGAATGGTTGCGTGAGTGTTGGCCCTGCGATGGCCTGGCGAGCTGTTCAGGGTGTACCCCACCTTCGCCCAGAGTCGGTCGAGATGGGCGCCGGCCTCCCCGCGACCCTAATCAGGAGTAAGCGGCTTAGAAAATGAATGAATAGACTCTCGGGATATTTATGTTTTTTTTTTTTATCCCCAAACACATCAACGCAAGAAAACTCAGACATGCTCCAAGAAGAGACGAGGAGAAAGCTGCAGGAACAGATGAAGACTCTGTCTAACAGACTGGGTGTGTATTAGTGTGGGTGGTCTCTGTTTGGTGTACAGTAATGCTCTGTGCTTGTAAAGAGAAAGCCGTCTCGATTTGAAGGACGTTCCCACTCATTCATTGACTCCTGGTTTCCTTTTTACTTCGGTGTAAATTACAGGGTCTTATAACGTCTCAAACACACAAAAATGCTGGAGAGACGACACGACGAACCGCAAAAGAGTTGAGGACGCACACTTCGGTTAAAGAAAGCTGGATATTTGAAATCCTTCCAAGACATGACGTCATTCATAAACACGGATACTCAAACACTTTTTAGAATGATTCAGTTCAATTCAGTTTGATGATGTTCATTTTATTTAAAATTCTTTATTTATAAGAACCAACAGGACAGTCTTTTCCCCGCAGCAGGGTTCTAGTGTTGAGGAATTCTGTGTAATTACAGGTCCATGTGCGTCACTACCCGGCGTTCTCTAACGCTATTCAGGACCAGTAAGTTCCTCCATCTCTTTAATGGGACTCTGAAATCCTGAGGTTCGCAGCGAGGCAGTGGTTGAAGAGAAGGAGCGTGGCCTGGTACATCCACGCCACACCATACACGAGGAAACCACACTCCGACCTCAAGACCTCCCCATCTATCTGATTTCAGACTACTGAGGCTGTTTATATATTGAAGGATGTGGGGAAGACTCGCCGGTCACGCCCTTTTTTTTAAGCTTGTGGTGAACAACGCCTTAAAGAACCACATATCCATATAACCATATAATCAAGCGGCTGAGTCAAGCGGAATACTGTTGGTGTTGATTAATGTTGTATAACAGCAGCTCTGACAGTAGTGCAGGTTCGTATCGGTGCCCTCAGTCTGACGTTTTGATTCGAACTGATTACATCATTTAACCTTCCGTCTCAGGGATAATTCCCAGATATTCACCTTCAGGGAAGCATTATTATTCATGGGACATGTTCATTATGGAAGGAGTCTCCAGTGTCAGCGGCTGTGGAGCAGTCAGAGAAAAAATTGCGGCTTTTCTTCAGGACGTTTTTGCAATGTTTCTCGGTAATATGAGTCGATAAGCCATAATGTAAGCGACGTATAAGTAGAAAACCTAGTTGTGTTCATGATATGAATATAAAGTGCAGGGCGGCACGGTAGTGTAGGGGTCAGCACGTCCGCCTTGCAGCAAGAAGGTCCTGAGTTTGAGTCCCGGGCTCGGCGAGGGCATTTCTGTGTGGAGTTCTCCCCGTGATTGCGTGGGTTTCATCTGGGTACTCCGGTTTCCTTCCACAGTCCAAAGACATGCACATTAGGCTAATCGGCTGTTCCAAGTTGCCCCTAGGTTTAGGTGTGATTGTGAATGGTTGTATGTGTTGGCCCTGTGATGGACTGGTGAGAGTTGGCTGAAGTAGGCTCCAGCTTCCCCGCGATCCTAATAAGATTCCTTGGTTCAGAAAATGAACGAATGGACGAATATTAAGCAGAGTGCAGTAGTAATAATGTATAATCACACCACTTCTGATCTCACACCGATTCCCAACACTGACCCAAAAAAAACTACACCAATCTAGTTAATAACTCCGAGTTCACCAAAGGACACAATCAAATGTCACCGGCTCCTCAGCGCTCACCAATATATTGTACTCCGACCCACAATCCTTTTCCAATATGTTTAAGTCCAGAGTACAGACACCAGGCAAAGGCTCATATATCACCATGCTTTACAGTAATTCACACACACACACACACACACACATACACACACACACACACACACACACACACATGCTCAGGAGTCAGTGTTGTGAGGTTTCTGAAAAATGAAATGAAGTGTAATATTGAAGTATTCGACAGTATAAGGATGATAAGGACACGTCCCGGAACATTCCCCGCTAATAAAGCGTGTATTAGCATAGTTTAGTGTGAATGCTAACTAGCATTTTCTAAGCTGCTTAAACCTAATTAGGGTCGCAGGGAGGCTGGCGCCCATCCCAGCCAACTCTGGGTGAGAGCGGGGTACACCCTGAACAGCTCGCCAGGCCATCGCAGGGCAACACACACACACAACTATTCACACTCACAGCAAATTAGTCGACTGTGCATGTTTTTGGACTGTGGGAGGAAACCGGAGTACCCAGAGGAAACCCACGCAAGCAAGGGGAGAACATGCAAACTTTGCACGGAAACGCCCCGAGCCCGGGAATCGAACCCAGGACCTTCTTGCTGTGACTGGCTAAGCACTGCACCACCGTGCCGCCCGGGTTCTTGATTTAAGAAAGAAAATGTTTGATGGGAATTGAAAAGAAATTTAAATATTATTTAGTTCCAAAAAAGAAAGCTTTTTTTAAATAAAAAATAATCAAGCTTTAAAACCTTGGCGATAAACCTTGGCGATTAAATGACTAAAATTGTGAACACACACAGATATGTGACACGTCCCAGCACCTTATAAAGAGACACTTCATTTCCCCCAGTTTCTCATTCTCCCCGAGCGCGCGCCTGTCCGCAGTGTCACTCGCCGTAATTGTCTTATCGATTCGCTTTAATTCACTCTGTCCCGTTATGATTATATTCCGCTGTTGACTTTCCCGATGCGATGAATTCATTTTTATGATGTCAGTCTTGTTGACTTGTGTGATCTATGGATCATCAATACCATCGATTCCCTGCAAAGTTCATCCATTCACGGAGCGTTTTACATAAAAAAAGAAAACAATTGAAAGAAGGTAATGTGAAGGTAAGCATAACATTATGTCCAGAGATGGAGCTTCCTGTCACTGTCAAGTGGCGTCCATGCAGGAAGAGACGAGCGACAAGCAACCGTGTAAAGTCAATGAACGCCAGCGGAATGAGCGTTAAAAGGCGAAATTTTCACAAGCGACGTAAAGTGGGCGGGTACAGAGCTCAACTGAGCTCAACTGCGACAAGATTCGAGCGATAATCAATCAGAGCTAGGATACCATTGATTGACAGATGCCGCCAAACACTGCGTTCCCCAAAACATTTTCTGTAGGGAAACAACAAATATGAATTTAATGACTCCGCCCACGTCAACATGGAAGAGCAGCTCATCATTGTTGCGTGCTTACGACTGCACAAAGAAATTTTACAAGGATAATAATCGGAAACACCATACTTGGGTCCATGTTTCTGAAACAGACAGTGTTTCCTGTGAGTATTAATTTATATACGTTTAACTCTTCCTGGTTCATGATGCACATGAATCTCCACTCAGTAGTCACCGCATGGTAGTAATGATAATAATAAACTATTTATTATGATAATATAAGTTAATGATAACAAGCTATTTATTAGTGAATTAGCAGGAAAACAGCAGGAAACATGCAAAAGGGTTACCGGGGCAACCAGAAGAAAAATTTGCATATGCAACAAGGTGATTTGCATTTTGCTCAAATCGTTTATAGCTTATCATTTACTTTATGGACGCTGCCTCACTGTTACTGTCGCTGAAGGAGACGGCCTGCACTAGCTTCTTAAAGCTCCGGCCTTTGCGCTGTCTCCCACCACTCCGTGATCCGTCACCAAGAGATCCGTGGCTGAGACTACTGCAGTCTGTCACAAATATGGGTCCAGTGGGTTCTGGGTCTGCCCAGGTGGACGTGCCCAGAACACTTCTAAACGGAGGTGCCCAGGATGCATTCAAATCGGATGCCTTAACCATCTCAACTGACTCCTTTCGATGCTGAGGAGCAGCGGCTCTACCCCACCTCCCCCCGGATGTCGGAGCTCCTCTCCTCATCTCTATGGCTGAGCCCAGACAACTCTCCTTTCCTTCGGAGGGTGAAACGACTCTTCAGCAAGTTAACGGGATGATGCCGGTTGACCTCGGGCAAAAAAATTGTTGACTGTGAAGTAATTCTGGTGACACGAGACCGAGGCTTTACTTTGGTGTCTGAAGTGAAGTTTGGGATTCGTTTCCATGGAGTTTCGAGAAATAGAGTCGAGAAGAGTAGAGTTCAGAGTCAGAACCCCTGTCATGAAATCATTATCTCTGGTGCAATTAAAAACAGTTGAACAAAGCCGTTAATTACCAAGGCATTAAGGTGTAAGGCACCTAAAATGCAGAACTGCTTAAACCTACTAGGGTCGCAGGGAGGTTGGCGTCTATCTCAGTTGGCACTGAGCGAAGGCAGGGTGCACCCTGAACAGCTCACAGGGCCAACAATTTTTAAATGCAATTCCCATGATCCCTTGCTGTGGGTGGGATTTCGTGGTACTTGTTATCGGTTGTTACCCAGTCGACACGGATGTAGTTAGCGATGATGCTAAACATAGCAATCATTTGCTCTATCAGTAAAATAAATAAACAATGTAGTAGGACTAGTAGGACACTCAGACTGGATCATGTGACCATGTCCCTGCCTTCCTACTGTGATTTTTTGAACCCGTTACTCAGGTGACTGTCTGCATCGCTATACAAACCACAAGAAATCACTTCAGGCATGTTTATGCCCACTATGAGAGAAATCTTCTCCTCTTCCTTGACTGCAGGTGACCATTCCGCTCTTCTGCCGAGTCCTGAAGAACAGTCAACGAGGACGCATTGGGAACAGTACTGAAACCAGGAAGTAGGTACGAGTGATGTATCGGCCGCTATCTGGTCTCCTCTCCTGCTAATTGAGCCTGTCCGAGTGTGAAAAGTCGGGAAGAAGCTCTGCAAATAAACACTGGAGTCGGGACTGGACGGTGGCGGTGTGTTGTGACGGAGAGCTGCCCTCTGAGAGCCGGCGGATATCCAGTCTAAATCCAGCCCCAGGGAGCTGTAGAAAAGCTAATAATGTGTTATTGCAGCCCAGGTCTTTCTTGTCGTCTCTCCATCAGCCAGACACTGCCACCCCACACAGGGCCAGGTGAACGGTAATGACCAATAATGTGGAGAGAGAGAGAGAGAGAGAGAGAGAAAGTTCAATCTCAGCAGGAAGAGACTAGTGTACAGTTGTGCTCTGTTTACAGCTTCGGTTTCAGCAAGAAAGAAGAAAACAAGCGACACGTCTTCCTTAGAGGAAGTCCTCCATGACACACTGGACAGCGAGCACTACGAACTCACACTCCGAGCTCTCCCCAGCCATGTTTGCTTTATTATCATGATGTTCAGCTGCTCGTACAGTTTCAGGTGAAGCAACAGGGGTTTAAAGATTCAAGGACCTGTTTATGTGCTTTAGCACCATGATGCTTCATAAGCATTTGCTGTTGCATAGCAACACGTAATAATCAAACACTCACTATGCCGCAATGCATTCTAAATGTAGATAGTGTTTAAGCCGTAACGTCATTAAGCTCCTGAGAATAAACACTATCTGCATTTTTTTTTAAAAGCTGCATTACCACACAGCAGTACAATTCACCATTACTATACAGCTTGATCATTCAGCGTTGCCATACAGCGTTACTACACAGACTTACCATTCAGTGTGACTACTTAGCGTTACCATACAGCATTTTAGACATCAGCGTTACCATACAGAGTTGTCATACAACATTACCAAACAGCGTTACCCTACAGTGTTACAACACAGCCTTACCACAAAGCGTTAGCATACAGTGTTACCATACAGCATCATGATACAGCTTTATCATTCAGCATTACTGTTCAGCGTTATAGTTCAGCACTGAATGGTAATGATAAATTTTATCATTCAGTTTCAACATTTAGCATTACCATTTAGCGCTATCATTCAGTGCCGAACTGTAAAGCTGTATGGCAACGCTATTGCGCCATGTTAATTGAATATAGGGATTTTTTCAGGATTACAAGATTACAATTTTTTTTAACATGATCCCATGCACGGATCAACTCCAAAATTGTAATGGTTCTTTCCAAGTCCAGGCCCCATCCCTTCACCAAGTTTGATAAAAATCAGTTTGGTGGTTTTTGTGTAATCCTGCTAACAGGCAAACAAACCCCCCCGAGCCAGAGGTAAAATAAAGCAAAAAAAAATTGTACTAAAGATGCAAATGCCTGAAGATTACTTCCTGTGTGGTTTGTTAACAGTCGGGCTCGTGATCAGGTTTCCTTTCTGCTGTTTTGCTCGTATCTCTAATAGATTGTGGCTTGAATGTTAAATTCTGCATGTACTTTATCTTTGTTTTTATTATTTTATTTTTCCAGTGGTTGTTTTTATTTTGAGTAATTAGCTGAGGAACTAATGTGCTGCTGTTCCCCACATGGTGATTTAGAACAAAGCGTCCTCATTAAATATAACCCTATTATAATTATAATGATATTTCATTCACCTAAAATGACTTTAAGAGATTTTTTAAAAATCGTGAACATGCTCAGAACATTCAGACAGTGTCGTTAATTTCTTTTGTTTTGGAAGAAAGTTTCGTAAAATAGCCTTCAGTGTGAAATCGCCTCTATTCTCAAACCTAATTATCAGTAAAACCTTCCCGCTTTGATAAGAGCTAATGACTTATTTTTGTGTTTTTTAATGTGATAAATGTTTCTCCTGCACTTTAATGAGATGTAAACAACATGAATGCACAGAATTTCGCCCTTTTTAACAACGAATGTCACAATAAGGTTAGATTTTACAGAACTCCGTCCACATTACAGGATAAATAATAATTTGTGGGCTGTTTATATATTTAAATGATTTCTCTACTTTCCATAAATACTATTCAAACTAATTTACAATTTATAAGAGAATCTCCATCTTCATCTTCTTCCTCTTCCTCCTAATCCGGGGTCGGGTAGTGGGGGCAGCAGCCTAAGCAGTGAGGTCCAGACATCCCTGTCCCCAGCCACTTCCTCCAGCTCTTCCGGGGGGACCCTGAGGCGTTCCCAGATCAGCCGAGAGACATAGTCCCTCCAGCATGTTCTGAGTCAACCCCGGGGTCTCTTCCCGGTTGGACATGCCCGAAACACCACACCAGGGAGGCGTTTGGGAGGCATTCTAATCAGATGCCCGAGTCACCTCAACTGGCTCCTCTCAACACGGTGGAGCAGCTGTTCTACTCCGAGCTCCTCCCGGATGACCGAACTTCTCACCCTATCTCTGAGGGAGAACCCTGCCACCATGCGAAGGACGCTCATTTCAGCCGCTTGTACTCACGATCTTGTTCTTTCTGTCACTACCGAAAGCTCGTGACCATAGGTGAGGGTAGGAACGTAAATACACTGGTAAATCGAGAGCTTTGCCTTCCGGCTCAGCTCTCTCTTCACCACGACGGACCGGTACAAGCTGCGCTTTACAGCAGAGGCTGCACCGATCCGCCTGTCAATCTTACGTTCCATCCTCCCCTAACTTGTGAACAAGACCCTGAGATACTTGAACTCCTCCATTTGTGGCAGGACCTCATTCCAGACTCGGAGGGTGCATTCCACCCTTTTCCGGCTGAGAACCATGGCCTCGGACTTGGAGGTGCTGATACTCATCCCGGCCGCTTCACACTCAGCTATGAATCGCTCCAGCGTGAGTTGAAGGTCCTGGTTCAATGAAGTCAAAAGGACAACGTCATCCGCAAAAAGCAAAGACTAGATCCTATAAACCAGAACCCCTCAACGCCTCGGCTGCACCTAGAAATTCTGTCCATAAATATTATGAACAGAACCGGTTACAAAGTACAGCCTTGGCGGAGTCCAACCCCCACTGGAAACGAATTCAACATGTTGTTACCAATGCAAACCAAGCTCTGCCTCCAGCAATACAGAGACCGAACGGCCCGTAGCAACGTGTCCGGTACACCATATTCCCGGAGCACACCCCACAAGATAGCCCGAGGGACACGGTCGAAAGCCTTCTCCAAGTCCATAAAGCACATGTGGACAGGTTGGGCAAACTCCCATGTCCCCTCCAGGATCCTGTAGAGTGTGTAGAGCTGGTCAATAGTGCTGCGGCCGGGACAAAAACCACATTATTCCTACTGAATCCGAGGTTCAACCATCGGATCCTCCTCTCCAGTACTCCTGAATAGACTTTCCCAGGTAGGCTGAGTGTGATTCCACGATGGAACACACTCTTCGGTCCCCCTTTTTAAAAAGGGGAACTACCACCCTGGTTTGCCAATCCAGAGGTACAGCCCCTGATGACCATGCGATGTTGCAGAGACGTGTCAACCAAGACAGTCCTACAACACCTAAAGGAAAATCGATTCCTCTTATTTAAACAGACCTGAATTCAGACTATGTCAGGCAGATGAAATAAATAAATAAAATTAAGCGGCAGCACAGTGGGATTGTGGTTACCACATTCTCCTCACAACAAGAAGGTCCCGGGTTCGATTACCAGGCTCAGGAAAGAGTTTCTGTGTGGAGTTTGCTTGTTCTCCCCGTGCTTGCATGGGTTTTCTTCCAGGTACTCCGGTTTCCTCCCACAGTAACCTGCACAGTAGGCCAAAAACCAAAAACCTGCACAGTAGGCCAATTGGCTGTTCCAAATTGACCCTAGGTGTGAGAGTGAGTGCGAATTGTTGTATGCGCGTTGCCCTGCAATGGTCAGGCAAGATGTTCGGCGTGTACCCCGCCTTCGCCCAGAGTCGGCAGAGATAGGCGCCAGCCTCCACTAATTAGGATTAAGCGGCTTAGAAAATGAATGAATGAGTAATATTAAGCAAGTACGGGGGGTACGGGGGGTTGTTGGGGTTTGTTCACTTTTTGGTGAAGTCGCTTCAAAAAAAGAAAAAAAAGAAAATATATACTCAATGATTATACTTTTATATTAGAAATCTATTATACTAGAAAAGTTTTTTAATTTATACTAGTTTATAAGAAACGATAGCGACCACAACTTAACCGAAGTATGTTTCCTATTTAAGTTGCATGTTTGAGTTGATTGGAGTGTGTAGAAATGTTCAAGCTATAATCCAAGACTTGCTGATTAACTGGGGAAGAAATACGAGGTGACACAGAGGCCAAATTCCCTTAATTTTCCATCAACGTGGGAAAGAATAGAGAAAACACAAACCACATGATGGAGAAGCATGCAGACCTTCATAGACCAGAAAATCAATTTCTTAAAAATGGAACTGGTATAAACCTGCTTGGAACAGGACCCAGGTTTATTTTGCACCATGTGCAATGAGGAAGTGGTAAGAGAGGCAACAAAACAACAACAAAAAAAACCTAAAATGTAGGGATTATCAAGTTTCCAAAACCACCACCAGGCACCACTTCAATGCCAACAGATTATTTAGAAAGTGGGCCAGAAAAAAAGCATTTTCTGTTTAGTTAACCACAAATGTAATCACCAGGAGTTTGGAAATGCTACTAAAACTTTGACTGAAACTATGTTCTGTGGTCTGATGAAACAAATTGGAGCATTTTAAATGCTCAAACACTCAGAGTGGGTTTAATGTAAAAGAAAAATAGCCCTAATGCATAGAACCTTATCCCTACTGTGTAATATGGCGGGGGTTCTGTGATGCTGTGGGGCTGTTTTTCACTTAAAATTGTTTTACAATAACTCACTGAAATAATAGAAATTTTTAAATCAAACTCGGATTGTGTCTGTCAGGAAACTAAAACTAGGTTGTTACTGGAACTTCCAGCAGGATAATGATCTGAATCATGCGTACAAATCAACACATATAATAAAATAAATAAATGCTTTTTTTATTGGTAGTGGGCGGCACTGTGGTGCAGTGGTTGGCACATTCGCCTCACAGCAAGAAGGTCCCGGGTTCGAATCCCAGGCTTTCTGTGTGGAGTTTGCATGTTCTCCCCATGCTTGCGTGGGTTTCCTTCCAGGTACTCCGGTTTCCTCTCACAGTCCAAAAACATGCACAGTAGGTTAATGAGCAGTTCCAAATCGCCCCTTAGTGTGAATGTGAATGGTTGTGTGTGTGTGTGTGTGTGTGTTGGCCCTGCAATGGCCTGGCGAGCTGTTCAGGGTATTACCCCACCTTCACCCAGAGTCGGCTGAGATGGGCCTCAGCCTCACTGCGACCCTAATTAGGATTAATCAGCTTAGAAAATGAATGAATGAATGAATGTTTTATTGGTAAAGGGAGGCTGTATACAAAGTATTAAATCTAGAGGTGCCAATAATTGTGGCACATGTGTATTTGATGGAAATATTTATTTCTCTATCAGGCATGTGTTTTCCTCTGAATAAGGTGTTTGTGTGGTTCCTGCTTCACTTCTACACAGGGTTTGATTTAAAGTTCGAGACACACACTGGAGATCACGAGTGTGTTAAGGAGCCCAACGCCGGGAATCAGAGTCGATCTGTCTGTCTCCTGTCAGCAGATGTGCTGGATGTGGGGTCTGGTGTAAAAAATGTCTCCCTGTGTAATTGAAAGTGAATCGACCAATCCAGAATCACCCACGTGGTGACAGTGAGGAGTGTGAGTCTCCACTGAGATGAGGACACACTCCTCTAAAACCCCGGGTACATCTTCAGAGGTTGTGAGAATCCATCTGCGGACGTTTATTAGCTGGCGTAATGTAGAGAGTCTTATCACTTCTTATCATCCTGTCGTCTATTGAGGTATCTTCTGAGTCCTGGTTCCTGAACATGGTGGGGGGGGGGGGGGGGGGGTTTTCTTTTGCCCTGGACCCCAACCTTTGGATTCTTTTTTTTTAC